>CALYLW010000101.1:5000-432500 GCA_944989445.1 Ampullaceana balthica
AGGCAGACTCGTGCCGATGATAAAAATGATGTATCAAAATTTCAGATCGATCGAATGTACTGTAATTATATTAATGGATTTTTAGATCATCTTTATTTATCGCTATGTAACATGGTAACCTTTTTTGCTATAGTGTCGTCCTGCGTATTATATTGACATAATATTGAACAACCTTTCCTGTCACGCAATAAGGTGCGTATTATATTGACAATACTTTTAAAAAAAACATATTCCCGATCGCATTATATTAAAACATGTTTTACGAGACAAAACTAAAAAAAAATCTTTGTTTGGATTGCCTTGCGCTGGATACTTTATAATGAACATTCTTTTAGTTATGTCTCGTATATAAAGGATTTATAGTAAAAAACTTGGTTATTTTAGGTTTTTTATATTTTAATTTCATTATTATTTCATTTCCTTGATGAATTCTTTACCCCCCCCCCTCCCCGATTTTTTCCACTCTGTCCTATTTAATATTAATTACATGTTTATAACAAGTTCTGCAAACAGTAAACTTGTGTGTTCTCTCCCTTTGGCTTCTGGTTCCCCTCCCATTCGCTCACTCTTATCTCTTTAACACGCTCCCCACCCGACTATAATACCAGCAAATAACATTATCAGAACCAGCAATGGGGAATTTTGTGTTTTTCTTCGTCCAATGGGCTACCGGGGTGTAACTTACTGTAACAAACATTTCTGTGTCTAAAAATAACTGACAGGACACCGCATTACCTGAAATATCCCAAAACTAGGCCAAAGGTCAAAGGTTTCTCACTGTGTCTGTCCTCGGGGCACACTGCAACGTTTACAATACAACAACAAACATGAGTGATAACACCCGTGCCAGAAAGCCGATTTACGTCAGGATTTCAATACTAAACTACGTCATTACTAATTTTCCGACCGGCCCAGTAACTGATGGATTCACCCGTGATTTGATGAACGTGTAGATTGTCAACACAGGATACAATTTACATGTTACATGCATGTAACGCCGCTTCAGGCCTTCTCTCTGGCCGGCAACTAGTAATCAGATTTCAGCAATTCTGTTAATTAATGTGTGGTTTAGAGTCCTCGTATTTGGACGGTTGACGCATTAGTAGCGCGTAAGTTCTTTAAAAAACGGTAGAAACTGCAATGTACAAATCCACGACTGCCGTGTCTAATAAAAGTGAACACAGGAAGGATCACTTCTGTGAGACCATAGTCCTAGCCTTTGTGCTGCGCCACATTCACTCGTGAATTTCAGGATTTGACTAAGAATAACACAGTTACACAGTCATATCGCATTTGTCAGTGTTGCTGTAAGCTAAGACATTGTCGTCATGGGTTTAAAGTCACTGTTTTAAAGTAATTTCTTGAGAGATTATCGGATTTTAAAGTAAACATACCAAACGACATATTCAACAGTTACCAGTAATTCGTTTGTTTAAGGTTAAGGCTACCAAGCCCCGCCCCACGGCTTGAGTACTTGAGACAAATCGGTTTGTGTGTTCATGGGGTTATGTGACTATTCTTTGCGTCGAAACACTATTACTAACGGATGGATCAATGATGATAGGTAATCTTTAAATGTTCTATTTATATTGTCCATCGTCATGAATCATTCATTCCGACTTAACTTTATTCGAACAGCAAAAATAATGTTTTTGACGTCTTCAAGTTAACCCAGAAATTTATTGTCGACCAAAGAACAGTTAGTCTGATTTCTAACGTGGTACCCATATAAACAAAACGTAAATAAGCTAAATAACCACACATACTGTCTCAGATAATAAAACTTACCGGTATAAGAATCCTACATTTCACATATAATTTTAAAATACAATTTTTCTTACTAATTTAATCCATTAATTTCCTCCCTCTATTCACAGATGTAGACGTCTTTTGGGGCTGTGACGTTTTCCTTTTCTTCAAGTGAGTCGTTTTTGACGGTGGACAAATTCGTCTAAGAAGTTGGATGTTCAGTGTAACAAGTGAAGATACACAGGACAGTTGTGGTGTGTTGTAACAAAGATACACAGGACAGTTGCGGTGTGTTGGAACAAAGATACACAGGACAGTTGTGGTGTGTTGGAACAAAGATACACAGGACAGTTGTGGTGTGTTGGAACAAAGATACACAGGACAGTAGTGGTGTGTTGGAACAAAGATACACAGGACAGTTGTGGTGTGTTGGAACAAAGAGACTAAAAATACTTTTGAAAATGTGACATTTATTCAGTGCCTCTCATGATTGTATGAATGACAAGAGAAGTTGAGGATTGTTTCAGTAATCGCTGCATTCTTTCACCTGGATGGGAGACCGGCCATTTCAGAACGTGACAGCCAAACTTTGACAGCCCGGACAGGGACAGTGGACCATGATTATAAATATAAACATTAACAACCGGCCTTGAACTTGACCTGTTTTTCAAATTTTTTTTTGTGGACCAGAAGAACGCCCCCCCCCCAAAAAAAAAGAACTGACCACCCGTACGGTCAGCAACATCAATGTCACGTGAGGTCATCATGGGAGGTCTCACCCTGTCCTCCGAGAAGTGCAATGGCAAATGTTCTTGTGCCGGCGATAACGGCAACCACCTACCTGGCGATGGGCGACCAGCCGCCCCTCGCCCACGACGAGACAGCAGCATATCGTTGTTCTTCACCAACCTGCCAACCATCCCGGAGTTGGAGCCGCTCGTCACCCCTCCGTCGCCCACGGGTCACTCAGTGGTCTCAGGGTTGGACCTCTCGGTGGTCCCCTCGGCCTGCAGAGATAAATGTAACAATTGCTCAGATTGTAGAGTCAATGACCTGTGTTCAGGAGACCCTTATCTTCCGACGCGGCCGGCCATTTCCAAAACTGACCATCAACCTCACGCCGTTCTGTCCACATGGACCTACGCGCAGTTCAGTATTCTAAGAAACTGTCAGCATCCAGGAAATTTTGACAGCACGTTTGATGCGTGAGTAATTTTAAGCACAGCGGTTCCGATCACAAGTGTTTCAACCACTACAATGATCGTTGTTTGAAAAAGAAAAAGTAAAAAAAAACATCTCCCAGATTTTCCGATAACAAAATTTGAAAATAATTTGATACCACTAACAGCCAATGACTTATCGCTTGATTGAAAATTTGATAAAAGAAACAACCAACGACTTATCGCTAGATTGACAATTTGTTAAAAGTAACAACCATGGACTTATCGCTAGATTGACAATTTTACAACAGTAACTGTCAATGACTTATTAACTTATCGATAGATAGACAATTTGATAACATGAACAACCATTGACTTATCGCTAGATTGACAATTTAATAAAAGAAACAACCGTTGACTTATCGCTAGATTGACAATTTGATAACAGAAACAAGCATGGACTTATCGATAGATTGACAATTTGATAACAGAAACTGCCATTGACTTATCGCTAGATTGACAATTTGATAACAGAGACAGCCATTGACTTATTGCACCTCACAGGTATTAACGACCTGAGTGGCTTGCATCTTTTCGCACGTTCATGCAAGCTAAGTAAACAACATACATGCGAATGGTACACGCTTTTAACAATGAGCCCCCCCCCTTACATTTTCACACTCTTGGTATCCGAATGAAAAGATACACGGAGACAATTAATATCGTCAACTTTGGGGGAATTAAAATTATTTACATCATTTTTGCAAATAATATTTTTTAAAAATTCAAGTTATAGCAGCCTGTAGGTTAGATAATTACATTCCCGGGCACAGATTTGGAACACCATTACCGATAAAATTATTTCAAACGTTATTTTTTTACGCTGAGAACTGATGATTTTGAAATGAAAAACATGTGTATAGACTACCTACAATGTTCAAATGCAAACAATCGGATTACATCACTTCCCCTATTTTAAAAATAGAATTTATGGGCTACGTACAATTTATTAAACAAATATTTTTTCGGTTCCTTTGAAATGCATTGGGTCAAATGTCCTGTCCTTAAATATTAATTGTTTATAATGTCAGAGGAAATTACAGACTTACGAAATATAGTTGTGTATAATGTCAGAGCCACATGTATACTTACGATACATAGTTGTGTATGACAGAACCAATTATTACAGACTTACGATACATTATAGGTGTGTTTGACAGAACCGATTACAGACTTACGATGCATAGGTTGTGTATGACAGAACCGATTACAGACTTACGATACATAGGTTGTGTATGACAGAACCGATTACAGACTTACGAAGTATAGTTGTGGATAATGTCAGAGCCACATGTAGACATACGATAAATAGTTGTGTATGACAGAACCGATTACAGACTTACGAAGTATAGTTGTGGATACTGTCAGAGCCACATGTAGACTTACGATAAATAGTTGTGTATGACAGAACCGATTACAGACTTACGAAGTATAGTTGTGGATAATGTCAGAGCCACATGTAGACATACGATACATAGTTGTGTATGACAGAACCGATTACAGACTTACGAAGTATAGTTGTGGATAATGTCAGAGCCACATGTAGACTTACGATACATAGTTGTGTATGACAGAACCGATTACAGACTTACGAAATTTAAAGCCAGAGCCACTGTAAGGCTAGCAAACATTTTATTTCTGTACTTACAGTTTCACTGACCACAAGAGAGGTATTACGTCACCGAAGGCCCTCCTGGACTCCAAGCGGCACCAAGACGGGACAAACGGCTCCAAAAGTGACCTTGGTGACCGCAGCTCGGTGGTGACATTAGATGAAGACCAGCCCAAGAAAATGACCCGGGCTCAGAAGATTCAGATGAGAATCATGATGGCCGTGGGATTTGTCTTAGTGATAGGGATACTGTTGTGGATTATCTCGCCATTCTTCCCCTTCTAGAAGCTTTGGATTCGGAGTCAATTGTTAGTCTTCATCTGAACATTCAGACATTACTATAGTTAAGCAAGAGAGTTTAGGTCAACACACCTTTTCCCCCCCAATCCATCATACATTGGTCGATTTTATTTTTTAACTGATTCTTTAACATATTATGTAATTTAACAAACCACTAAACCAGTGACCATACACAGGGGCGTAGATAGTTTGACGTTCCAATGGGCAAGATGCATTTATCATCATTAAATTAACTGCATCGTTGGTCATTTAGGCACACCCAAGTCTGTGGCCGGGGGGGGGGCAGGGGCGGATTAAGACTGCACGGGGCCCCTGGATGCAATTCAAAGTGGGGCCCTATCCAGCCAGCGTCCCTTTAAATAAAATGATTGCTAGCAGCTAATATAAGACTGTTACTTGTAACTAAATATTTCATCGGTTCCTTTAACATACTTTGTCTGTACTACGGGATCGGCCTTCGCAGCCAAAGATTATTTATGAAAAATGGAATATGAAGAAATAACTGTTTGCCGGTATCCTAATATTGAGTGTAAAAATACAATTTTAAAAAAAGTTTGTGCCCACGCCGGGAATCGATTGCGTGACCGCTTGCACAGCAGGGCGACTTTCTGCCTCAAGACCACACGAGCCTGATGAAAAGAGTGAAGTTTAAAAATATAAACAATAATCTTTAATATTTTCTCTTAGTGAGCCTATAAAATCAGTTTAAAAAAAATTAATTTATGATATTTTCAGGAATTCATGCAAACATTTGCCCATCTTTCTTATGAAATATACTAAATTTGGGGGCCCCTTATCATCGGGGGCCCCTGACTTTAGCCCATTCTGCCCCCCTTAATCCGCCATAGGGGGGCATCTCCCTTTCTCACGTGTCACCCCTCTAGCCACACGCTTCTGAGCGTACACTAGTACAAAAAGAAACTCACTACTTTAAAATAAAGATTTTTTTCCCTTTAAACCGCATACGAGTAGGAAGTAGGAATGCTGATTTCTACAGAGATGTCTGAATTTTGAGGGGTTAGCAACAATGACGTCATATTAGAAAAAGTGTTTTGTACAACCAGAATAGGAAACTAATTTACACGTTGTTTTGGTAAGGTATGTTTCCTGATTTTAATCATAGTCGGTCAAAACAATCAAAATACCATTAAAAATAAACAAATTAAAAAAGAATTAAAAAACAAAACAATAGAAACTATGTATTAAAAATTTAGAACTTCATGACTTCCACCTGACTCAACCACAAATAGTTACCACTGGCTGTTATAGTCAAACTTGGGAAAGGAAGAGGATAGAGTTTAGTGAAAACATTTCCGCTCTTTACCATCTTTCCTTCTATTAAAAACCTGGACGGAATTAAGCTTGCAGCGCTCACCACATGTATGTTAACCTGTCTTTAAAGCGTGACTTCAAGAGGCTGACGATTAAGAGCAAACAACTAAAACACTGATATGTATAATTAAATCTATTTGGAAATTCATGTGATCAATATTTATGAACTGTTGTGTATATAGCGAAAAGTGTAAATAGAAAACTGTGTTCATTTGTAATTGTAATAAAATGTATTTGAAAAAAAAATCCTTAAAAATTGATCCGGGATGGTATTACTATTGTTCACATGTCTTGTTCTTATCTAAACAAAACTTGGTAAATTTTTTGCAGGGAGTGAGCAGAGCATCTATGAGTGCATCTATCAGTACCAAATTAGGGTACTACGAAAAGCATTGAACTATTTATCTAGCGGCGGTCCTAACCATTGAGACTCGTATGCTTTGCCGGGGTGGCGCCAAAGTGGTAGCGGGTCATAGTAAGGCAATTCCACCCCTCCTTGTGAGGCCAACTTAGTGGGAGGCATCTTCGACTTTCTGTCCTGGATGCCCAGGTGGCCGCTTCAGAAGCGACCGCTCCGGGGAGGGGGGTTTCCCAGCTGTCACGTCCCTTTCTGGGGGAGGGGGCCAGATAGCTGGGAGTGTCTTCCAGGAAGACCCATGAAAAGCACTAGGCTCGGGGCTTCTGATTTTCTTCCACATGTAGGATCTAATGCATATTTTACCTTTTAGTGGAAATGTAAATCTATGTTCTGGTGCTCACTATACACAGACTACACGTCAGTTTGGAAGCTAATATTTCCGCTTACACCGTCAAGGTGGCCAAGGACCAAACATCTCAGAGAATTGTGCCCTAACCATTCGGCCCTAACTAATCACCTTCGACATATCGGCCTAAGAGAGACCCCATCAAAACAACTCTCGAAAAATCCATTTAATCTCGGTCCCCTTTGTCGGGAGGGGGGGCATAGGGGCCATCAATAAATGACGCCACTCACCTAGGGAGCGAGGGGGCAGTGGCGTCACTAGGGGGGGCGCGGGCCGCCCCGGGTGACACCCATCAGGAGGTGACACCCGAGCCTAAAATTTTACAGTGTACGATTTTATGTCAGAAAAAAAAGATGACAAATTTTTTAATCTAGAAAGAAATTAAGAAATACAATGAAATACGTTAAACGCGAAAACTCTTATTTAAAAAAAATATCAGTTAACTTGCAATAATAAAACAGTCCCAACACACAAACAACATTAAAACAAATTAGGAAAAAAGAAAAGAAACATTCGCAGCAGAGAGATCTTTAAAAAACGGCTGGAATGAAAGAGGCAGTATGTTATGTTTTAAAAGATATAAAGCCATTTGGGCTTGGACACACCGACAGCAGGGACGAATCCCACCTCACAACTCCCTCCACCACAGTGGGGTGGGGGATACGATTTTTATCCCCCCCCCCAAAAAAAAACCCAAAAAAAAACACCAAAAGATGGATTTTCTTTGTTGATGTTTTTCTTGATGAAAATTATGATTTCAATGTCTTTGAGTTAATATTTTGTTATATATATATATTTATTAAAGGCGTGAAAGCATAGATATGCATGTTTATATACAGGTAGTCCTCCGGTTACGACGGTCCCATCCCGACTTACGCTGTTTCGTGGTTACGAACGCGCCCCCATAAAGAATAATATTACGCGTTATTCCGTAATTTAAAATATTTTTTCAATATATTTTTTTTCTTGAGGTAACGAATTGTTTTCTATAATTGAAATAACAAACATTATTGAAAAATATGTATGATTATTATTTCAACCTACAACTTTCGTTTGCGAATTTTTCAAATGGCGAAGTTTTCAACAAGTCAATAAAGCTGAGTAAGCTTACAAGTTCCTTTTCAATGCTCATTAGAGAAGAGAGAGCATATTCAGTCTTTTTTTCCCCCCATGCAAATTCAAATTCATTATATATTCTTTTCAACTTTGAAAAGGATCGCTCTCAGCTGCAGTTTGATGTCATCATTGAAAGATAGATGTAAAGTGCGATGTGTACATTTGTAAACGACTGTGTGAAATATAGCTCATTCAAAATCAGCAAAAAAAATTTAGCTCTGTCCACGTTTTTTGAGTTTCACTTTGTGCTACTTCCTTTTCCTTACCCTGAGTCTGGGGCTGGACAATAACTTTTTTAAGAGTTCTGAAAATTGGACTAATTCTGAAGGTAAGCAGTCTTCGACATCACTTGAATGTTCTTCCATTAACTTGGCTGCTGCCCATCGGGTGGCGAAATTGCTGAGATCAGTTAAGTCTGAAAGAAAGCCAAATTTCTCATGGATATCTTTATATGCGCCTAACCGATGTTGTAGTTGTAGGGCTTAAGAAAGTTTGTCAATGATTACCAGAAATACCTCAGTCTTGAATTTTTGTCTCGAGGAGAGTACTGTTTTGTTGTTGTCCCTTTATCAAACTGACGCTTTCTTTTTTGTTTGATAGTATTGAAGATTGTTTACACTGTTTTTACCACGGACTTTTCCTTTCCTTTGTCTTCATAGGAATCAAATTAAGAATGCTATCTTTTAACAAACTTAATGAGATACTTCCTTTCTAAAATTGTTTCCCAAATTTCAAGTAAAATAGCGACTTCCAGTTGTTCAATTTCCTTTAGAAATCCTTCTTCTTCAAGTCGAAAGTCACGTGGCTGATTTTCATTTGTTGCTAATTCTTACAGTGCTGCGATATTCTCATGGTATGAGTTATTAATAGTCCTTACAGCATCATGTCAGGCTGACCATCTTGTGTCAGACAAGGCTTTGTTAGCATGTATCAATTTCATATGTTTTTGAAGTACCTGTCAACGATGAGTAGATGCAACAAGCCGGATATAAAGATTGTGCAGAAGACAAAAAAATCTGACCGCAGCAGGACAACATGCTGCTCTTTTCCCAACCAAATTAAAGGAATGAGCTGTGCACGGCACATAATGAGCTACAATGCACTTCTCACGAAGAATAGCCTGGTTTCCGTTATACTTCCTACTCATTTGCAGCATTGCCGTATGACTGTCCAAGGCATTTTCAGGGATTCGTACAAACATAATAGCCTGCATCTTTATTATACACTATAATTCATAATAAGTTTGGGGTCCTTAAATTATTGGGGGCTTTAGCCCGTTCAGCACTCCCCCTTTCAATCCGCCATAGGGTGGGAGTGTCACGCATCTGTGACGATGTGGTACGAGGAGGGGGGTGTTTGAGAAATATGACGTCACATAAAAAACGCGCAACTTTAAATAAAAGTTCCACTCAAATATTTGATTGTTTACCATTTATTTTTAAATTAATTACGTTTTCAATGACTTCACGCGTGTTACGATATTAGAGTGCAGACTTACCCTAAATACATATTTAAATGAAAAATAAAATAAAAAAACGTAAAAAAAACACGTTTTTGACTATAAATCCTTTATGTACGAGACTTAACTAAAAGAATGTTCATTATAATACGAAGCGCAAGACCATCCAAAAATACAAAATTGCAGTTGTGTCGTAAAACATGTTTAATATAATGCGCACCGATCAATAATATGTTTATAAAAAGTGTTGTCAATAAAATACGCACCTATTGCGCGACAGAAAGATTGTTCAATATAATTTATAATGCGCACCTTTACACTCTATCTCAAAAAATTAACATGATACATAGGAATAAATAAAATAATCTAAAAAATCAATAATTTAATTACGGTACATGTGATCGATCTGAAATTTTGATACATTGTTTTTATCATCGGTACGAAACTGCCTGCAAAATTTCAGCTCGCTAGCTTACAAGGAAATGGGTTAAAAATTGATCCAAAGTTTTGGCGACAAGCAAGCAAGGGTGCAAGCAAGCAACCAGACACCACGAGTTAATATCAAGGATTTAAAAATAAGAAAAACCCGTAAAAAACCAAGTTTTTGACTATAAATCCTTTATGTACGAGAAGTAACTAAAAGAATGTTCATTATAATACGCAGCGCCAGACCATCCAGAAATACAAAATTGCAGTTGTGTCGTAAAACATGTTTAATATAATGCGCACCGATCAGGAATATGTTTATAAAAAGAGCTGTCAATAAAATACGCACCTTATTGCGCGACAGAAAGGTTGTTCAATATAATACGCACCGCGACGCTCTATCTCAAAAAATAGCATGATACATAGGAATAAATAAAATAATCTAAAAAATCAATAATTTAATTACGGTACATGCGATCGATCAGAAATTTTGATACATTGTTTTTATCATTGGTACGAAACTGCCTGCAAAATTTCAGCTCGCTATCTTGCGAGCAAGTGGGTTAAAAATCGATCAAAAGTTTTGGCGACAACGTCGCTCGGTCGGTCGGTCGGTCGGTCGGCCGCAGACACCACGAGTTAATATAAAGGATTTAATAATTTGCAACATGCTAATTTTTATTGAGAAAATACGGCTTGGGGGGGGGAGTGTCAAAGCTTTGTGACGTCATATTGTAAAAAAAGGGTGGGGTCTAAGTTTTTGTGACGAAGTATGACGCTGGGGGAGGGTGGGGTAAAAATCAGCAACCTCGCGTGACGTCATTTATGGATGGTCCCTTCAGTCATGAAGGGGTGACACCATGAGCTACCGCCCCGGGTGACACCAACCCTAGTGACGCCTCTGCGAGGGGGGTCAAACATTTGTGACGTGGGGGGGTGTTTAAGAAATGTGACGTCACATCAAAAACGCGCAACTTTAAATGAAAGTTCCACTTAAATATTTGATTCCGTGCAATTTATTTAAAGATGTTTTCAATGGCTTTACACATGTTACGACATTAGAGTGCAGACTTACTCTAAATACATATTTAAATGACAAAAAGTAATTTGCAATATGCTAATTTTCAATTAGAAAATACGGATTTTTTTTTGGTCAAAACTTTGTAACGTCATAATAGAGAGGGGGTGTAAGATCTTGTGACGAGGGGGGGGGTGAGGGTTTAAAAATTGGCTAAAATCGCATGACGTTATTTATGGACGGCCCCTTGCAGGGCATTGTTGTTGTGGGCCTATTTGACGGGGCAGCATTTTCCTGGGCCGAACCTTTACAATATACGCTCCTCTCATTCCTACTGAAGACAACCTTGAGCTGCGCAGAACGAGGCGTCAAACGTTTTGACGGAATGTTTGGTGTGAATACGCTTTCTGTTAATTGAATTGGCGAGCTGCTGAATGCCTGGATTGAGATGTTCAATGTTGTAACTATTAACTTTTTATATGTAATGTGTAACTCTTTTGTAGGCGTTCTCACAATACAGAATCTTGTGCACAATAATCCACTGAAGAACTTGTTTCAACAAAACAACTTTAATATGTATATCTTGTACACAGAAATATCATTTGAGGTAATACAACGTGGAAATCTTGAGGCACACATATCACGTCCTTCCTTGACGGAAGTCCTCTAACCACTGATCGCCCAACCTTTTCAACCAATAGGAATGCTCCTTTCTTCCCGCGTTTCTCATTCACGTGACCTTACGTCACAAATCATGTTAATCACACGTGACAAATGTGGCAAATTAAAAGCAGAATGCGAGTTGAATAAAGGTCAAGGCCTTGCATAGACACCCTTTAAAAGCAACGGCAAAACACACGGGTTTTTTTTTAGTAAGGACCCCACCCCACCAAGCCATAAAAAAAAATCTTTTAAAAATGATTCAGAAATCTTTACATTTAACTTTCAACATGCAAACCGTAACTTATTGGCTAGAGAAAGCACACGATGACAAAAATCGCAAGTCAAGCGATTAACGGATACTCTTCTGAAACATATAAGTAACACAGTAGTAATATGGGTTGGATTGTGGTTTTTTTTACACATGGTAATTATTAATATTATTATTTTTTTGAAAAACAGGAGTCACGAATCAAATCCCGGCAAATTTACTCTCTCATTGATGAAGCATAATTAAATAATGTAATTTCATACAATTATTACAATTGTTAAATTTATTTTAGACCAACTGAATTCCCGACATTATATATTTTTTAAAAAGTCAGCTTGTCGATATGACATGACAGTGATTAGGATAATAATTGCAGTCAAACCTTTCATAACGAGCACCTCTCATAACGAGAAATTCGCATAACGAGCTTTTTTTGGGGGAAAAGCTGCTCTCTTAACGAGCGAAGATGCGCATAACGAGTGACGCAGAACGGGAAAGTCCCTTTTCCCTGGAAATTCATTTGTGAGCCGGTGTTGCAAAATAAATCCTCCCCCATACAGAGTCTCCCCCCGGAGACTCTGTTTTAAAACAAATCCTCCGGGGGGAGAAAATGTTTTCCTCCCGATTAAAATAATTTCGCCCCTACCCTGTAAAATATTGTCTCCCCCAAAATAAATTCGCCCCCATCATACTTTCGATATAAAACAAAGAGATCATTAAAAATCAAAAGAATAAAGAATACTTACTTGTGTATTGCTGTAATATTCACACATGTTTAATGTAATACTATTTATGGTAGTGGCGTAGATATAGAGAGATAAGAGGGGGGTGCGGTCCATACCGTTTGACACCTCTCAGGGGCGTGACATAATATTCACACATGTTTACTGTAATACTATTTATTGTAGTGGCGTAGAAATAGAGAGATAAGAGGGGGGTGTGGACCATACCGTTTGACACCTCTCATGGGCGTGACATAATATTCACAGATGTTTACTGTAATACTACTTTATTGTAGTGGCGTAGAAATAGAGAGATAAGAGGGGGTTGTGGACCATACCGTTTGACACCTCTCAGGGGCGTGACATAATATTCACACATGTTTACTGTAATACTATTTATGGTAGTGGCGTAGATATAGAGAGATAAGAGGGGGGAGCGGACGATACCATTTGACACTTCTCAGGGGCGTGATATAATTTGAAAAATTACTTAATTACTTGATTTTTTCCCGCTGTACAAATTGACGCACAGGCAGTTTTGGGGTGTAAAAAGGCAGTTGTTTTGTTTCATAAAGCAAGGATTATGTCTTTATAGGCATGGGTTTGTGTTGTTACTATAAATAGTAAGTTTGTACAACGTCGGGTGTTCAGACGATGAGAAGGTTTCTTAATATCTAGAGTCGGGGGGAAAGGGTGGGAGTGACCCAATTAAGTAACCGCACGGAGGGAACAAAAATCGGGCTACGACACTGACCTGTTTAACTTATGACCTGATTATAAAGTCTATTTTTTAAAAACTCTGTGGGCTATGCATTGTTATTGTGAGACGCAGAGGCGAGGCGTCAATGGAGGTGGGGGGGGGGTTACTGGTGGTGCTGACTGCACTGGCTGACACTATCACAAGGGGTAAAACAAAATCTAAAATTAAGTTTGTTCCCGTTATTTGGCACTGGAAGACTCGGAGGAGGACTATGGGTTTAGTCGTGAGAGGGTGACACATTGAGCTGATATACACACACACACACACACATATATATATATATATATATATATATATATATATATATATATATATATATATATATATATATATATATATAGTTACAGTTATATATATATGTGTGTGTGTGTTAGATATTACAAATGCTTTGTACGGAATAAACGTGATTTCAGTTTCAATTACTTTTATTTAGTCAAAAGTTTGCGTACACACACAGACATATATTTTTAAAATTAGATTATTTTGTAAACATTCAGAAATACAGCGCAATTATTGAACCTTATTTTCATAACATCACCATGTACGAATAGATGATCTCATATCACGATTGTGAAATTATCTGTTACTGTACACGTGTATTATTTTTCTTTATGAATTTGAATTTTTAAATGCCATAACAGTTTTAAATACAACGAATATATTAAAATTTCAAAGCATTTTACACATGTTACAAAAAATGTAGACGTTGGCTCCAATAATCATGACTAACATTCAATTTTCTGCCTATAATTTATACCGCCCCTTTCTAGAGTGTCTAAACTAATTATGACATTATGGACTGGACTGACAATTCATTGGTAGTGGGATGATAACAATAAGAGAAGAGGTTATAATGATGTAGGATATGGGTGTGTTAGCCACCTGTTACTTATCGTACTGAGACTGGGATAGGGTCTCGAGGATGGTCTTTCTTGTGTAGTGGACGTGTTGGATGATGTTGGTGTTCGCGTGAGTGTTGCTTTTTTATATGTGGATGGTGGTATCTACTGTGTGTGCACTTTGCATCTAGTCTGGGTCGTGCTTGGGTGGTGGGATGGTCTATCGTCTGCGTGAGTGTCATACTGTTGAGTACTTGGGTATATTGATATGTGGGTGTTTGTGGTACGGGGTGGTGACATTGTAGGGGACAGTTGTCTCTAGATGGTATGGTTGGGTTTGTGGTGACGGGCATTGTGTTTTTTGTAGGTTGAGTTTTGTGGTTTCTGTCAGTCTGCTGTATGTATGTATGTATGTATGTATGTATGTATGTATGTATGTATGTATGTATGTATGTATGTATGTATGTATGTATGTATGTATGTATGTATGTATGTATGTATGTATGTATGTATGTATGTATGTATGTATGTATGTATGTATGTATGTATGTATGTATGTATGTATGTATGTATGTATGTATGTATGTATGTATGTATGTATGTATGTATGTATGTATGTATGTATGTATGTATGTATGTATGTATGTATGTATGTATGTATGTATGTATGTATGTATGTATGTATGTATGTATGTATGTATGTATGTATGTATGTATGTATGTATGTATGTATGTATGTATGTATGTATGTGTATGTATGTATGTATGTATGTATGTATGTATGTATGTATGTATGTATGTATGTATGTATGTATGTATGTATGTATGTATGTATGTATGTATGTATGTATGTATGTATGTATGTATGTATGTATGTATGTATGTATGTATGTATGTATGTATGTATGTATGTATGTATGTATGTATGTATGTATGTATGTATGTATGTATGTATGTATGTATGTATGTATGTATGTATGTATGTATGTATGTATGTATGTATGTATGTATGTATGTATGTATGTATGTATGTATGTATGTATGTATGTATGTATGTATGTATGTATGTATGTATGTATGTATGTATGTATGTATGTATGTATGTATGTATGTATGTATGTATGTATGTATGTATGTATGTATGTATGTATGTATGTATGTATGTATGTATGTATGTATGTATGTATGTATGTATGTATGTATGTATGTATGTATGTATATGTATGTATGTATGTATGTATGTATGTATGTATGTATGTATGTATGTATGTATGTATGTATGTATGTATGTATGTATGTATGTATGTATGTATGTATGTATGTATGTATGTATGTATGTATGTATGTATGTATGTATGTATGTATGTATGTATGTCTACTGTCTGACAGTCATACATTCAGTCTAGTTCTTTTCAGTCATTACTGTCAGTCAGAAATTCAGACTGACAGACATGTTGAAGTCAGTACTTTCGTCTGTAAGTCATTATAATGTACATTAATACATATGTCTTAGAATTCATACTTTCTTACTTTCTTATCAGACATACATACATACATACATACATACATACATACATACATACATACATACATACATACATACATACATACATACATACATACATACATACATACATACATACATACATACATACATACATACATACATACATACATACATACATACATACATACATACATACATACATACATACATACATACATACATACATACATACATACATACATACATACATACATACATACATACATACATACATACATACATACATACATACATACATACATACATACATACATACATACATACATACATACATACATACATACATACATACATACATACATACATACATACATACATACATACATACATACATACATACATACATACATACATACATACATACATACATACATACATACATACATACATACATACATACATACATACATACATACATACATACATACATACATACATACATACATACATACATACATACATACATACATACATACATACATACATACATACATACATACATACATACATACATACATACATACATACATACATACATACATACATACATACATACATACATACATACATACATACATACACTACATACATACATACATACATACATACATACATACATCATACATACATACATACATACATACATACATACATACATACATACATACATACATACATACATACATACATACATACATACATACATACATACATACATACATACATACATACATACATACATACATACATACATACATACATACATACATACATACATACATACATACATACATACATACATACATACATACATACATACATACATACATACATACATACATACATACATACATACATACATACATACATACATACATACATACATACATACATACATACATACATACATACATACATACATACATACATACATACATACATACATACATACATACATACATACATACATACATACATACATACATACATACATACATACATACATACATACATACATACATACATACATACATACATACATACATACATACATACATACATACATACATACATACATACATACATACATACATACATACATACATACATACATACATACATACATACATACATACATACATACATACATACATACATACATACATACATACATACATACATACATACATACATACATACATACATACATACATACATACATACATACATACATACATACATACATACATACATACATACATACATACATACATACATACATACTACATACATACATACATACATACATACATACATACATACATACATACATACATACATACATACATACATACATACATACATACATACATACATACATACATACATACATACATACATACATACATACATACATACATACATACATACATACATACATACATACATACATACATACATACATACATACATACATACATACATACATACATACATACATACATACATACATACATACATACATACATACATACATACATACATACATACATACATACATACATACATACATACATACATACATACATACATACATACATACATACATACATACATACATACATACATACATACATACATACATACATACATACATACATACATACATACATACATACATACATACATACATACATACATACATACATACATACATACATACATACATACATACATACATACATACATACATACATACATACATACATACATACATACATACATACATACATACATACATACATACATACATACATACATACATACATACATACATACATACATACATACATACATACATACATACATACATACATACATACATACATACATACATACATACATACATACATACATACATACATACATACATACATACATACATACATACATACATACATACATACATACATACATACATACATACATACATACATACATACATACATACATACATACATACATACATACATACATACATACATACATACATACATACATACATACATACATACATACATACATACATACATACATACATACATACATACATACATACATACATACATACATACATACATACATACATACATACATACATACATACATACATACATACATACATACATACATACATACATACATACATACATACATACATACATACATACATACATACATACATACATACATACATACATACATACATACATACATACATACATACATACATACATACATACATACATACATACATACATACATACATACATACATACATACATACATACATACATACATACATACATACATACATACATACATACATACATACATACATACATACATACATACATACATACATACATACATACATACATACATACATACATACATACATACATACATACATACATACATACATACATACATACATACATACATACATACATACATACATACATACATACATACATACATACATACATACATACATACATACATACATACATACATACATACATACATACATACATACATACATACATACATACATACATACATACATACATACATACATACATACATACATACATACATACATACATACATACATACATACATACATACATACATACATACATACATACATACATACATACATACATACATACATACATACATACATGTATCGTACATACATAAATTCATACATACACACATACACATCATATAAATTACTCCCTAATGCCTCCCTTTGCGTGATTATTACATTAGAATAACTCATTAGACTACAGGTGACCAGACCCTTAGTAATTGAGAGCCGTTTTAAAATATTTAAAAATTGTTGAGAGTTGCATTGAAGCATTATGAGTCATAAAACCTGGCTTGGAAATCTTTCAGTAATCCTTTTAATATATCTTTCATAAATTGCACGCGAGCCGCAATGTGAACACAGAAGAGCCGCATGCGGCTCGCGAACCGCGGTTTGACCACCGTTGCTTAGAACGTGAAGGTTTCCTAAGCAGACTTCTTCATACCTCAGCTAACTATGACTCGATAGACAACTTAAATGGCCAATACGTGCCCACCTTGAAGCAATCTATCTACTAAGACATATAGCTAGTCTTTACCCGCTCAACAAATGACGCTTCATGTTTTCCTGTCGCATTTCATCAATAAACAAGCCCACCTCTGTGTTACCCCTTAAGTCTCCAGGATTCTAACATTCCGTAAGGTCATTGACCTTATGCCTAACTAATTCAGCGGCACACCTAAACGGGAATCTCAAGCTAACTAAGCGCCTCATCTCAACCCAGATCTCCACAACACTTTGATCTGGGTTATACTGTGAATTTAACGCAATGGGTATCACCAACCCTAGCTAAGACACTGATTGTTTAATCGTGTAACCTGTTTTTTTACTTTATTTTCTAAATTTAAAAACCTTGGCTACATTTGATTTGTTAAATTTTCTCCAGTAACTTTAGTAAACGCTACCGATAATAGACAGTAATAATGTTTTTGAATTATTTTAATGCACACATAGAAATCGGTAATTTCGTTTAGGTCCTTAACACATGATCTACCCACAAACGTAAAGAGTGAATTCTTGTTCCGAAATATCGGTGTCACGTTCTCGTATTACTTGATCATCTTTGTATTTCAGTTCATTTGTCTGATATTCTTTTAAATAACTCTGGGCAATTAACCAACTCTAAATATGTGTCTATACGGGCATACACCCACTTAGCCCGCAAATTGCTACGCCCCTGACAAAGCTTAAGATTGCTCAATTTCCAATAATCATACAGAAATGAATGTAGAACAAATACAAATTATGTTTTAAGTCATAAAGTTTAATAAAACAATTATTTATAATTTCCAATAATTAAGGGGAGGGTTTATTTTAACCCTGAGACTTCATTTTAAAACAAAGTCTCCGGGGGCGACTTTGTTTTAAAATAAACTCTCCGGGGGGAGACTTTATTTTGGGGGAGACTTTATTTCGTGACACCGGCACTTCCGCCCTGATGTATTAATCTGTGTTAAGCACTCGGTCCATTAGCGTATTGTTTTCGTATGTGATCAACCGTTTTTACAAATTTTTTATTCAGACAGTATTCGTAATTTTTGTATGTGCAAAGTGTAATAACCTGTGCTAAAATGTCTTCCAAAAAAAAACAACACAAGAAGGCAATGATAAGAGAGAAAAAAACCCTGTTGAAATGAAACGTTAAACCATTGAAAAGCGAGAACTACAATCGGCCAACATCAACGATCTGCACTATTCTCAAGAACAATTAAGGAGATGGATGCTTCAAAAGGAGTGTCAAGAATGTCTACGAAACAGTTACGACACATTTTCGTCAAATTTTGGAGCGTCGTCAGGCTTTTGACAGTATTTTTTAGTTAAAAAGCAATAATTATTTGTCATAAATTCATTTTTGTTTACGTTTTTTGTTTCAAATTTAAATTGTCTTCTAGTTGTTTCACTCTTTAACAATTCATAAGTAATTTTATTAGAATAAATGGTAATATATATATATTTTTTTAAATTTATATTTTTTTCCAGCATGGAACGGATTATTGTATATTACATTGATTTGTATGGGAATTTTTTTTCGTATAACGAGCGTTTGGTTTGCGAGTAAGACTCTGGAACGAATTAAACTCGTGATGAGAGGTTTGACTGTATATTCATTTTCTTTCTTTTAAAAAAAAAGTTAGAAAAGTAGATTTTTTTTCTTTTAGACCCATGGGTCACATTAATTAAATTTAAAGACAACTCAATTAAGGGAGATTAACAGGACTAAGCCGGAAAATAAAACCTTGCTTGGTTAATTCCCTTCTCACATTTCACAAGCACTGGTCGAATATAGAATATATACTTATAGATTAATAATAATAATAATAATTATAATTGATAATTTATATAGCGCTGTATCCCAGTAAGGAACCGGGCTCACAGTGCTTTACATGGAGATCATAACATACATATAATAATTAAATAACCATTCATACCATAATAACAACATAAAGGACAGTACATTAGGGGCCGTCCATAGAGTACGTCACGCTATTTTTGACCATTTTCAACTCCCCCCTCCCCCTGTCACAAACTGTCACACATCTCGGACCCCCCCCCCTAAAGTACGTCACACTTTGGAACAAAATTTTTGTTTTTTATTAACAAAATAGTCTAAATTTAATATAAAATAGCGTGACGTCACACATGGCCGGACACCCCCTCCCCCCCTGTCACAAACTGTCACACTTTCTGACGCCCCCTCCCCCCCTCTGGAGCATGACGTACTTTATGGACGGCCCCTTACACATAAGCTACGCTAATCATTAAAACAAACGTTGTTTCATTAATTTATGTCTACGAAGATTTTGTGACCGGTTGAAAGTTAATTTCATTCGTTTAAGTTTTCATGCTTGAATATAGCGTTTAGTGAATAGCAATAATCCTTTGTCCCCGTAATTTAAAAAGGGGCATTAGGCTTAACTAAAACACATTTTTAACTAAATAAAATGAGGAAGAAAAAAGAAGCAGCCCTCTCCCAGAAAAAAAGCAGTATTTAATTATATGCAAGCAGGAAATGACTGTAAGATAATGAATAAAAGGAAAAAGCCAACAACCCTCAAACAACAACCCATTTCTGATTGCAACAAGGTGGGGTGAATAAAAAAATGATCCCGGAAATTAAGACGGTCCACGGTCTAGACCAGTGGTTCCCTGACTTATTTTGGCCTACCCCTCCATTTTCAGAATAATTCCGAGCGCCCGTGGGAATTTATACTCTTTCAACCAACTAACAGAAGGATCCTCCTATATAATAAAAGGCAATTTTCTGTCCGGTCATCGATAGCGATTGGTCCCTCAAACACACATGACTCCTACAGCCCCTCATATTGAACACGTTTACGCGGACGTTCAAAACGAGTTATTTTTGGTGCAGTATTTCTTCAAGACTTTATTTTGATTTATGCGCGTTGGGATTTATAGTCAAGAGCTCTGTTTTTACGAGTTATTTATTTTAACTATGATGAATAGTATTTTTGACGTGATGCACATGTATGCGGTGGAGACGGCTGTTGGAGGGGAGTTACAACATGCCACCGAAAGGTGGCGGAACGTCCTTGGACGGGCTTTGTTGCTCGTATATAAATATGTAATTTTTTTATATTAAAATCACATGAAATTAATGAACGGAATCACCGCACCCCAAATACACTCGAGACTACTGTCGGCCCATGGATCGTTCCAGGGGCCCCCTAAGGGCGGAATTGCACGGTTTGGGATTCACTGGTCTAGACTAATGAAGTCTACAGATGTGTGCATTTAGGAGATATACCGCACTCTAACAGTTGACGTAAATGTCCCTGACATTGCCGACTTTGTCTCTCTGATTTACATGGCCTAATTCTGACAAACACGTAGAAGTGAAGCGTTACTCTGCCATCAGTCATTGTCGGTAATCGGATATTTTATTTCTTTTTATTATAATCGTATCTAATGCACATTAAATAGCTAAAAGAGTGTACAAAATACTCGAGGAGCACAATTACAATCCCTGTCACCTGAATCAGGAAAAATCTAGACTACTTATTGTACATGCATTGACAACAACTAGGCGAAAGGGAACTCCAAACTTGCTTACACATCTATACAAATAGAAATACACATAATAATTAATTATTAGAAATGCATACTTCAATCTGAATCCCATCAGACATAAATCTGAATCCAACGAGACACATCTCTGCTTCTCATTTGACTTCTGCTAAAACCCCTCTGACTCCCATCAGACTTCCTTCTGACTTCCATCAGACTCCCCTCTGACTCCCATCAGACTCCCATCTGACTCCCATCAGACTTCTTTCTGACTCCCATCAGACTTCCTTTGACTCCCATCAGACTTCTTTCTGACTCCCATCAGACTTCCTTCTGACTTCCATCAGACTCCCCTCTGACTCCCAGACTCCCCTCTGACTCCCACCAGACTTCCTTCTGACTCCCATCAGACTCCCCTCTGACTCCCATCAGACTTCCTTCTGACTCCCATCAGACTTCCTTCTGACTCCCATCAGACTTCCTTCTGACTCCCATCAGACTTCCTTCTGACTCCCATCAGACTTCCCTCTGACTCCCATCATACTTCCTTCTGACTCCCATCAGACTCCCCTCTGACTCCCATCATACTTCATTCTGACTCTCATCAGACTTACTTCTGACTCCCATCAGACTTCCTTCTGACTCCCATCAGACTTCCTTCTGACTCCCATCAGACTTCCCTCTGACTCCCATCATACTTCCTTCTGACTCCCATCAGACTCCCCTCTGACTCCCATCATACTTCATTCTGACTCTCATCAGACTTACTTCTGACTTCCATCAGACTTCCTTCTGACTCCCATCATACTTCATTCTGACTCCCATCAGACTCCCCTCTGACTTCCATCATACTTCCTTCTGACTCGCATTCAGACTTCCCTCTGACTCCCATCAGACATCCCTCTGACTCTCATCAGACTTCCTTCTGACTCCCACCAGAATCCCCTCTGAGTCCCATCATACTTCATTCTGACTCTCATCAGACTTCCTTCTGACTCCCATCAGACATCTCTCTGACTCCCATCTAGCTGCCACCAGACTTTTCTCTTAATCTCCCCTGACTACGGTATTAATTAAGTCATCTGGTCATTCTATCGATTTTTTAATCCTGTAACAACTCCATGTGAATAATAACTTGGACGCATAATAGCGCGAGGCATGTCAAAAGACAAGACAACTCTAGCAAGCCCGTCAGGGGTTAACAAGTAAACTGAATAACTTCCCCAAACATAAGTGTATACAAAAGTCTTTAAACGAAACGTGATATTGGAATAACACGAACAATCAATCAGAACTTGTATTAGATTATATTAGTCGTGGCGCACAGAGATCTGGCAGACACCATAATAGTTATCTTTTACGCCCGGGCGTACAATTATTGTAATGAATTAATAGATGAACGTATAAGTAATAGCAAATCGTAAATTTTGTATGTGATGGTTGAAATATAGAAAGAATCGTTAAAATGTATGTGGTCATCTTATCTTTATGTATCAGAGTTCAATCAGAGTTCAATCATAGAAATTGAAATCATCTTGAAGCCAGTAGCCAGCTAGCCGCCAGAAATATTTGGGTCCCAGCAAAACATTGCACATGTGGGCAGGGCCGGATTAAGCCATCTTGGTGCCCGAGGCACAAACCCACATGGGTGCCCCTTTCTGCCCTGATCCCCCACTGACCGCTGGTATGTTCAGTATTAAGCAAACCAACTAACAAACAAAACAGTTGTTAACACACACGGGCGTCACAAGGGATTGCGGGAGGTTCGGACCGCACCGGGTAACACAAAAGGGTAAAATTCTGTATGCCTCGTTATTTGGCATTGGCATACACGGAGGAGGTCTATGGGGTAAGTTGTGAGGGGGTGACACCATGACCTACCGAACTGGATGACACCCACCCTAGTGACGCCGCTGTTAACACATATGTTTGTACTAGTATCACTCAAATAAAACCTACGATAAGTTATTTATGAATTAAAATTAATTTTTAATTAATTTTGTAATAATAATAGACAAACATACTGTAACTTTTTAAAACCTTTATATTAACTCGTGGTGTCTGCACCCTTGATTGCTTGTCGCCAAAACTTTGGATCGATTTTTAACACACTTCCTCGTAATCTAGCCAGCTGAAATTTAGCAGGCAGTTTGGTGGCGATGATAAAAACAATGTATCAAAATTTCAGATCGATCGCATGTACGGTAATTAAGTTATTGAATTTTTAGATTGTTTTATTTATTCCTATGTAACATGTTATTTTTTGAGATAGAGTGTCGCGGTGCGTATTATATTGAACAACCTTTCTTTCGCGCAATAAGGTGCGTATTTTATTGACAACACTTTTTATAAACATATTCCTGATCGGTGCGCATTATGTTAAACATGTTTTACGACACAACTGCAATTTTGTATTTTTGGATGGTCTTGCGCTGCGTATTATAATGAACATTCTTTTAGTTACGTCTAGTACATAAAGGATTTATAGTCAAAAACTTGTTTTTTTACGTTTTTTTTTAATAGATGAGAAAGTCAGAGAAAGCAAACTTTTACATTTTAAAGTTCTTTATTCTAGATTTACATCTGGCAAAGTACATCATCAAAGTTAATTTTGCGCAAAATGTCTGTCTAAATCATCAGCAAAGATAAGGAATCAAGCCTTTCTTATTTTATTATCTAGCTACTTGGAATTTTTGTACCTTTTAACTGAGAAAAAGAGCGCTCAGTTAAAACGTTCGTAAACATTAATGTTAAAAATATGCGCTAGTCCATTTCTTCAGTGGAAAAGCAAACTGGATTTTGTCTCTATTACTTCGTATAATTCTGCATGACTCAATGTGTTGTTTTTAGATTTTGATGCACGAAACTTGTGGCGAACACATGAGTGTAACTTTTGAAGTTCAGTATATAAATTATTGTTCAGATCTTTAGGATAAGCATTTATTAGTCCTACACAACACTGAGATGTTTGTGTTACATCGACCAGACAAGAAAATAAATCTAACTGCTATATCATTATATACCTATCCTCATCTACCCATCTCTTTCTCAAGTTTGTCAACAATGGCGTAAAAAGCAAATACACGAAATTTGTCTCTGGCTTTCAGAGATAACTCAGGGGCATTACCATCAATGACCACAGTCTTTCATGCAAGTGATCTGCTAGTGAAGAATACAAATCAGCACACGTTTTCAAGTTCACATGCTCATTTTGTAGAGCTTGACTGAATCTGTGAAAATGTAACTTTTCTTCCCAAAAGACAAGCGGGAGAGCAAATTCTATTTCTTGTATCTTCTTTGCAATTTTTGTCTGCTTCTCTTCTGGTGTCCCCCTTCTGTGACAGATCTTATTGTAAACACTCTAATGCTTATATAATCTGAGGACGAGACTTTAGAATAGCTTAAGTCTCAACAGCATGTGCTTCCCATCTGGTATCGGAAAGAGAGTTTACCAGCGTCCAATCCACAAAGCATCCTTTCATATTCTTCCATCTGTTGATTGAAGCTGAGAAAAAAGTATCGATCAGTTGCACTGTATGGAAGAAGTTTACTGCCTCTAAACAAGAGTCAACGGCACTTCTGCCTACCAGATTTAGTGAATGGGTAGCACAGGGTATGTAGATAGAAAACTAATTTTCCTCTAGAATTGTGTTCTGCATGCCCTTGTAATACCAAGATATATTAGCTGCGTTATCCGGGACTGACCTCTGCATTTCGCAAAATCAATATTGCAAACTTCACGTAAGGACTGCAACTCTTGCTTAGCCATACCTTCACCGGTGTGACTTTGCAGCTCCAAGAAAGTGAGAAGCGCTCAATGGGCTCTCCATCTACCAGATATCGAAGAACAACGCTTAACTGATCTATAAGTGAAATATCGGGTATTGACAAGCTGAAATAACCGGAGGCCTTTACTTCATCTAGAATTACTTGATGGACTTTTGGGGACATAATTTTTATCAGTTTTTCACGTATAGTTTGGAATACATAAGAAAGATTTCATTTTCCAGAATTTCCTTATTTCGCAATGTGTGATGCTAAAAATAGATCAAACTGACTGACCAACTCCAGCAACCCTAGAAACTTCAATTTTGTAAAGATCCAAAATTTTCATTTGTCCCTTTAAAAGCGAATTCATGGGTGGATTAAGATTGAACGGGGCCCCTGGCTGCAATTCCACCTGGGGCCCTGTCCAGTCACTTTATTATACAATTTAGTAAGTTGGGGTCCCTTAATATAGTTTTAAATCATTGGGGGCTCTTGGCTTTAGCCATATCAGCCTTACATTTAATTCGCCCATGTGCGATTTAATATTACATTTCGATCTGCTAACGCCATGTCGATTATTTTTTATGGACAATATACAATTTTTTCTTGAGGACTCGTGGTGCCCCCCAAACGCTTGGTGCCAAAGGCATGTGCCTTGTTTGCCTATAGGCTAATCCAGGCATGCGTGTGGGCCTTTCTGTCTCCCACGCATGCACGCATCAGTATTTTAAAAAAATCGAGCGAGCAGCTGAAAAGAACCCAGGACTAGAGCCCTACTTGCATTCCCCCTTGGCAGAGGGTCTGCAGAAATATGAACTCTAAATACAACTGTGCTGATTTCAGAAGTGCATTAATTAAAAAGAATCAGTAAAAATAAAAGCGTTGAAATAAAAGAAAGAGAAATCTAAAAGAATCATAAAATATATACTTGTGCACCACATCGAAGCATATTGCATATCACTTTCAACCATAGTAGCCACCACTTTCAACCACAGTAGCCACCACTTTCAACCATAGTAGCCACCACTTTCAACCATAGTAGCCACCACTTCCAACCATAGTAGCCACCACTTTCAACCACAGTAGCCACCACTTTCAACCATAGTAGCCACCACTTCCAACCATAGTAGCCACCACTTTCAACCATAGTAGCCACCACTTTCAACCATAGTAGCCACCACTTCCAACCATAGTAGCCACCACTTTCAACCACAGTAGCCACCACTTTCAACCATAGTAGCCACCACTTCCAACCATAGTAGCCACCACTTTCAACCACAGTAGCCACCACTTTCAACCATAGTAGCCACCACTTCCAACCATAGTAGCCACCACTTTCAACCATAGTAGCCACCACTTTCAACCATAGTAGCCACCACTTCCAACCATAGTAGCCACCACTTTCAACCACAGTAGCCACCACTTTCAACCATAGTAGCCACCACTTCCAACCATAGTAGCCACCACTTTCAACCACATTATACCTACCACTTCAGACCACACTACCTACAACTTCTAACCATAGCACTACCACTTCTTACCATAGTACCTACCAACTCAAAGAACAGTTATCTACCAGCTACCACCTCCAACCATATATAACTTGAATATAAAGTTTCAGAAATTCAGTATGTCCTGATAGAAAAAAAATGATTAAAATGATTCCTACCACATTTAATTTACTGTATTATATTTACAATTAAAGCTCCAACGCTTTTCCAAAATAAAAATAAAAAATCATTGAATTTTAAAAGCATGGATAACTATGAGCAGAACAGACGATATTAAATGTGAATTTAGTTTGAGGGATTACACTATTTTCACAACCTTTCTGAATACAATTTTAAAACATCGACACCGTCACTCACTTTAGCTATCGCAACAATATTTGTGTGTGCTAAACAAATATGTCTGCTTCCACCGAGCTTGAACCCAATTATCGCATCTATATCCCCCACCTCCTCTTACCCGTCTCTCGCCTTTCTTTCCTGTCAAACTGTTGTTGTTTTGAAAGCCATTAGCCGGACCTCACTAAGCACCGCATGCCCTCGACTGGCCTGGTTGAAATGTTCAAATTGCCCCCCTTTTCCCTCCTTTAATCTCGCCTCTACAAGCCAACAATCAGAAGCAGCGCGACGCTCCCTCCGTGCCCTGCCATATTACCATAAAGTCTACATAATTTGAGAACCCGGTGGCCCGCCACAATGATGTCCCATTTTAGACAATTTTCACATTTAGTCTAGAAATGAATGGCCAATAAGCGAATTAGGGAGATCTTGTTTCGCTCCCTTATTAGGTTTGCCTGTCCAGTTTTTAACCCTAAACTGTCTGACCTATTCAAGGGACACAATCCAGACCAGCCAGTTAATTGTTCTATAATTATATTCCCTGCCTCTTCTGCGATAAAAACCAAGAATTGCCCCTGCCAGGATAAAATTTATTATCTGGCCCTAATCGAATCAAGTCCAATTTCGGACGTCTTTTCGGGGACCTGTTTTTGTTGAACAATTTGGTCTATGTAATGGCAGAGTTTTCGCCCTTGCCCCCACTATTGTCTGAGGGCGTTGGGTGTAGTTTTTGGAGGGGTTTTTGTGTAATTTTTTCTTCTCCTTCCTCTTTTGTAATCCTCTAGAACTGAAGACTTGTGATGTCTAGAGTACTGGGACTTGGCTGGCGTTGTCCCTCGATCAATCATCAAGGGCCAAACACATATTCAGACACCAACTTCAGTGCCATGTCGTGCTAGTCTTATGTTCGATATTTATGTAGATCAAAACACGACTCTTTACCGACTTTCGAAAGTTGGTGAGATAAAACTTGGGGCTTGCAGTTTATGCAAAATAAATCTATTAAAAAAAACAAAAATTCTAAAAAGAATCAGAAAATTAAACACCAATACAAAATTAATTAAATTTAAAAAAAAGGAAATAAATTTTTTAAAAATGAGCGGGACAATAAAGCACTTTTTAACACTTAGCATGTCAGTAACCTGAATTATATAAACATATGTTAATTCTTATTTCAAATAATACTTTTTTTCATCTATAGTTCACGAAATCTTTGAGGTCTCAAAGAAAAAGATACCATTGAGACATGACGCAGAGTTGGAGATTTGTAAGAAACAAATTTTTGATTGGTAATAGTGGAGAAACGAAACGTACAACTGGGATTTGAAGGTTATGCGAACTAATTTTTATTTAAAGAAAGAATTCTCAAAAAATAGTCTACACAAAAATAAATTAAAAATTATTTTAATTTTAAAAAAGAGAGAAAAAGAAATTATAATAAAATTTTTCATTAAAAAAAAACGAAAAAAAAATTAATTAAAATCAAATATTCATTAATTGTATTTGTGATCTTAAAGTTAAATACACGTGTAACGCTCTGGAAAGATTATTGCTAGAAAGGAAAACAAATATATGAAAATAATAAAATACAGTGCGACCCCGTTAAGTCACGCTGCTTTATTGCGCGAAATCGGTTAAGTCGCGGCAATTCAATGGCCCCCAAATTTTGTGACGTAACATAGCAATAAATAATAAGTAAGCATGATTTCCCCGCGATTAAATGTTTCTGTTTGCCGTGGTAGTTGTAGGGACTGTTGAAAATTATTTATATATAATACGTGAGTATAAATTTAATTTGAGTTTAAATAAATGTTATAGTCGAGAAAACACGTTTTTTATTTGCATCCTTTATTATCGCTCAATAAGTTAAACTGAAATCTGTACTAAGTGACGATAAATCGCGATTGGCCTAAGTCGCGATTACAAAAATATGGATCCGAACGACCGCGACTTAACGGGGTCCTACTGTATCGCGCTGACCCAGTCATGTTGAAAAGGAAACATTCCCCCTTCAGTCTAGCACAAGCTAAAGTTGATACGTTGTTCTAGGCAACTTCTAGGTGGAGTTGGTCAGACTGTGGTAACCTCGGTCTAAAAATGTGGGATCGAGAAAAACAGATTAAATTAGGACACGTGCAAATAATCGAAAAAAAAATCAAGCTATTATTATTTTTTTTAAAGTATTTTTTCTTTTAAAGAAATTTCTTTTCAATTAAATTTTTAAAAATCTAAATTAAGGGGAAGCAATCACCTAGAAAAACGAAAGTATAATGTAATATTTAAATTTTTTAAATTTTTTGAATTAAAAAAAAACAACTATTTAAATGTTATTTCAATTTACATAACATTTTTAAAAGCATTTTATTAATATGTTTCTCTTACTTTTATAATTCTATACTTGTTAATTTACAAAACTATGATGCTACATCGACACAATACAGAGGCTAAAATGATTGAAACAAATCATGGTTCTAAAAAACGGACATGTTTATCGTGTCAATTATCGTGAGGCACAATGACACCACTGTAAAGATGAGCGTCACCCCTTCTCACCTCCCCTCCAACTTAAAAAAACAACAAAAAGTATTCGATGGGGAACTCCATCTCAAGGACAATGTGTAGACTCCATGCGTGCCCTGTCCCCCTGGATACCCCGTCAATTAACTTAGCAGGCGGGCCAGGCTCTAACCAAGTTAGGAAGCTAGTCACCCTGTCCCTAATCTGATTGGTTGCCGGCTAGATAACTGGCTGCGCCCTGGCAAATTGGTCTATCGGAGGCTCCGTGCGCACCGCAAAACTCGTAATACCTTAGTTAACGGTGCGCAGGGAATTTATTAGTCATTCCCCAAAGTAATTGATATTGTCCAATTTGCCGGCATAATTTATCCCAGTTCGCCTGGCTAACGAGGTTAGGGAGCTTAATCTCCCGTGCAAATCTTGGACATGACGTAGATCTGGTGCCTGGGAGTACTTCCACATCGAGTTTTGAAAAATTCCAACAAACAGAATCAAATATTTTAGGAAGAAAAATGTTGGGGAAATTTTTTTTGTTAACTTCAACTTGATTTCTTCAATTCTGAAAGTTAGTTTTTGAATTTAATTATAAGAAACAAAACACCAAAACATGGCAGCTCAAAAAAAATACCCAACTAATCATGTCGGCTAGAAATAACCCACCAGATCATAGCGGCAAGAAATAAATCACCAAAAACTGCGTGAGCTTCCCATCAACTGAAGTCACATGACCAAATATGAATTAGAGAAAAGCCATCTTAATATTTGAGATTTCCGTTAACCACGTAACTGGTTAAACTGAGCACCTGAAAATAAATTCGTTATTCATGGCATAGACCGTTACTGTGTCAGTCAGTAAATCAGTGATGAGCGTGTTAATTTTTTTTGAAGCCATATTGATATATATATTTATATATATAGTCAGTATTGACGTCGACTGGCGTGACTTAATCCCTCTAGGACTAGGATTAGGCTTACAAAGAAACTGATCCGTGTTTTATACACTTCAGTGCTAAGTAAATAAACACTGATTGCCTTTGATGTAAAAGGGTTGTTGTATGTTGTTCTTACTTATAACAAAAAAGCGAGAGAAGTTTCCTTCGTTGATGTGAGACTTAAATATATATGTATACTATAAATATACCCGTGCTTCGCAGCGGGATGATTTGGCTTAAAAGTTTCATTAAGTAGGTGAAAATATGTCATACATGTGTGATTCTCTCATATTAGGACCCCCCCCCCTTTTTCCTCAACGAAAAGCACACACACTAAATTAAGTGAATCTAGAATAATTAAAAGTATGCATATTAGGAGATTTTCAATTTTACATACAAATGAAACACTTTTGGTTTAAATTGTGTTAAAATTTATATGTTTAAAAAAAAATTATATATCAGAAACTTAAATTTAAAAAAAATAAAAAGATTTTAAAAGATAATTAAAAATAAATACTTAAATAAATAAAAATAGAGTTAAAAAAATAAAAAAGAAAGACAGAAATTAAAAAAAAATGATAGATTATAGTTTGTTATAACCGTGATTTGATCTGACTTGGAGCATTCCTTTCCTCCTAAAATTCACTCACTAATTCAATGGTGTGTTTTATTAACTGCATAATTATAACCAACGCACTAATGAAATTCCCAATTTTATACGCACATGTAGCAAACATAGTTAAGTGACAGTTTTTTTTTAAAGAGAACCATCAGGCAGGTCTCTACCACCCTCGTCACGCAAAAATCTTCTATATTTACACCCCTGCATCGTTAAATAAACTTCAATGAAATATTTTTAACAGCATCTATAACAGTGATGGCGGACCTAAGGCACGTGTTCCACAGTAGGCACGCAGAGCCTCATGGGCCGGCACGCAGAGCCTCATGGGCCGGCACGCAGAGCCTCATGGGCCGGCACGCAGAGCCTCATGGGCCGGCACGCAGAGCCTCGTGGGCCGGCACGCAGAGCCTCATGGGCCGGCACGCAGAGCCTCATGGGCCGGCACGCAGAGCCTCATGGGCCGGCACGCAAAGCCTCATGGGCCGGCACGCAGAGCCTCATCGGCCGCCACGCGACTATAAATAAATAATTGGGTTTTGGTTGAATTTTTGCACGCGGCCATTACTGATCTATAAGCTAAAGATCGTACGACCAGCTCCCCCTTTAAAAAAGGCAACAGCTAGATACTCCCAAAGCGCCAATCATAAACTAAAGGGAGTGTCTATTGGTAGTCGACTACCAATAGCAGGTCCCCCGCGGGTGCGCTATTTGTAGTCAGTTATTTATAGCATCGAATGGAATTTAAGGAACATTTAATAGCTACTGATATAACCATTCAAAATTCTCCAAAAGCACCGAACTTCCTTAGTCTCATGGTAGAGAGATGAAGATCAGGCATGGGTTCGATTTACGGTTGAGCCTAATATTTTTTTCTTTCTTTTAAGTTTTAGGGTCAAGGTTAGGGATAGTTGTCTATTTTTTTACATTAAAATAGAAAAACAAATATAGGGACTACCATGAATGAAATCAATTTTAAATTCTTAAAATTACGATTAAATTAGATATTTTAGGGTTAGGGTTAGTTGTCTATTTTTTACATTAAACCAGAAAAACAAATATTAATATTAATATAGTTTATATAGTATAACTAGCAAAATACCCGCGCTATGCTGCGGCAAATAGGATTTCAGTTACCGTTGAGAACCCGCGTAACACAAATTCAAAACACCAATTGATTTCAATCTGGATCATGAAGAATATAATACATATATTAACTTCACCGTCTTGTCTGTCTGTCTGTCGTAGTCCCGCAGAAAAACAAAAACGAAAAGTAAAAAATGACACACTTCCCGTGATCCTATCGAGCTGATAATTTAATTTTTTTTCGTCTGCTACCATTGTGGGAGGGTACTCAACAACTTCCCAAAGTTTCGTGCTATTAACTACACGGGAAGTTAGATATTTAATGATGAGTCTGTTATATGTAGCTCATATAAGAAAAGAACTACATTTGGGCCCCCGGCCCCCTAGTGAATAATAATTTTATATTTGGTTGTGATTGTTATCATCGCGGGAGGGTACTCAACAACTTTCCAAAGTTTCATGCTTCTACCTACACGGGAAGATGAGGAATTAGTGTTCATTCAGTTTTATATAGTCCATATACGGAAAAAAAACGGTTTTGGGGCCCCGACCACCCATGAGTGAAATTTTAAAATTTTCTTTTCGTCATTTATCGTAATAAGAGTCTACTAATTAAGTTCCCAAAGTTTTAGCTTCTACATTCACGGCAAGTTGTAGAATTAGTGTTGAGTCAGATTTTAATTTTAGAAAAAACTAAATTTGGGCCCCCGGTCCCCAGTAAGTGATAATTTATATACTTTTTTACCTGTTACCATTGCGGAATGTTACTTAACAACTGCCCAAAGTTTCATGCTTCCACCTTTACGGGAAATAGAAGAATTAGTGATTTTGAGGAAAAAACTACATTTAGGCCCCCAGCCCCCACTATGTAATAATTTAAATATTGTTTTAGTTTGTTACCACTACTCAGAGTTTCTTGCTTCTACCTACACGGGAAACATAAGAATTTGTGATTTTCAATTTTAATATAGCTCCCATAAAGAAAAAAACTTTATTTGGGCCCCCGGACCCCAGTATTTGAAAATTTAAATATTTCTTTGCCTGTTGATATCACCGAAGTGTACTCAACATCTTCCCAAAGTTTCATTCTTCTATCTACTCGCAAAATAGGTGAATTAGTGATTTTACTTTTAATATTGCCCATATAAGGAAAACAATGGTTTTGGGCCCCCGGCTTCAATGAGTGTGAATTTAAAAATTATTTTATGCCAATTTTCGTCGCGAGAAGCTACTTAAATTCCCCAAGGTTTCATGCTTCTTCTACATACACGGAAAGTTGGAGAATTAGTGATGAGTCAGTTTTTAATATAAAAAAACTACATTTGGGCCCCCGGCCCCCATTAACTGATAATTTAAATATGTTTTTGGCTTGTTTACATCGCGGAAGTGTACTTATCAACCCCCCATTGTTTCATGGTTCTACCTACATGGGAAATATGAGAATTTGTGATTTTCAGTTTTTATATAGCTCATAAGGAAAAAACTTCATTTGCGCCCCCGGTCCCTCGGAAGTGATAATTTATTTATTTTTTCGCATGTTACCATTGCGGGTTTGTACTCAACAACTTCCCAAAGTTTCATGCTTCTGCCTACTCGGGAAATAGGAGAAATTGAGAGTTTCAAATTTTATAAAGGCAATATAAGGAAAAATAACTTTTTTGGGCCCCCGGCCCCCCATGAGTGTAAATTGTCGAATTATTTTACGCCAATTTTCGTCGCGAGAGGCTACTCAACAACTTCCCAAAGTTTCATGATTCTACCTACACGGATAGTTTGAGAGTTAGTGATGAGTCAGTTTTTTTATCTGAGAAAAAAAATTTGGGCCCCCGGCCCCCATTAAGTGATAACTTAAATATTGTTTTTACCTGTTACCATCGTGGAAGTGTACTTAACAACTACCCCAAGTTTCATGCTTCCACCTACACGGGAAATAGGTGAATTAGTGATTTTTAGTTTTTATATAGCTCATTTAAGGAAAAAACTTCATTTGGGTCCCCGGCCCCCAGGAAGTGATAATTTAAATATTTTTTCTCCCGTTACCATCGCGGGATTGTACTCAACAACTACCCCAAGTTTCATGCTTCTACCTACACGGGAAATAGGAGAATTTGTTATTTTCAGTTTTTATATAGCTCATAAAAGGAAAAAAAAACTTCATTTGGGCCCCCGGCCCCCAGGAAGTGATAATTTAATTTTTTTTCTCCCGTTGCTATCGCTGGTTTGTACTCAACAACTTCCCAAAGTTTCATGCTTTTGCCTACTCGAGAAATGAGAAAATTAGTGATTTCATATTTTACATAGTCCATATAAGGAAAAAAAGCGTTTTTGGGCCCAACAGTGTGAATTTTAAAATTCCTATTGGTCAATTATCGTCGAGAGAGTGTACTCAGCAAGTTCCCAAAGTTTCATGCTAATACCTACACGGGAAGTTGGATAATTAGTGATAAGTCAGTTTTTTATATAAGAAAAAAACTACATTTGGGCCCCCGGACCCCATTAAGTGTTATTTTAAATATTTTTTTCGCTTGTTATCATCGCGGAAGTGTGCTTATCAACTACCCAGTGTTTCATGCTTCTACCTACACGGGAAATAGGAGAATTAGTGATTTTTAGTTTTTATATAGCTCATTTAAGGAAAAAACTTCATTTTGGCCCCCGGCCCCCAGGAAGTGATAATTTAAATATTTTTTCTCCCGTTACCATCGCGGGGTTGTACTCAACAATTTCCCAAAGTTTCATGCTTCTGCCTACTCGGAAAATAGGAGAATTGGTGATTTTCAAATTTTATAATGGCCATATAAGGAAAAAAAAACGTTTTTGGGCCCCCGGCCCTCATGAGTGTTATTTTTAAAATTCTTTTACTCCAATTTTCGTCGCGAGTGGCTACTCGACAACTTCCCAAAGTTTCATGCTTCTACCTACACGGGAAGTTGGAGAATTAGTGATGAATCAGTGAGTGAGTGAGGGCTTTCCCTTTTATTAGTATAGATATAATATATGGTATATATTATATAGGGACTAAAACTAATGAAATCCATTTAAAATTCTTATAATTACGATTAAATTAGATATTTTAGGGTTAGGGTTAGGGTTAGTTGTCTATTTTTTACATTAAAACATTACATCAAACTCAGAATATCACCTAGTAGTAGTTTTATTAACAATTAATAATAGCGAACTACCAATAGCCGACAACCGGAAATGGCTATTTGTAGTCGAGTACCAATAGCTCTCTAGAAGCTATTGGTAGTCAACTACCAATAGCCGCAGCCTAAACTAAATTGTGCATTTTATGAATGTAGTATTATTTCTAAAAGGATTTAAAGAAACAAACACAGTCGTATTTAAAATGCTAGCACTTAAATTTGCGCATCGTATTTGGAGAATAAGATATTTTTCTAAAAGCGCACCACTCAAAATAAAGCCTTGTAATAGAATACTGCACCAAAAAATCTGTAGGTTATAATAAACCAAATAAATTGCAATGTCACGTAATGACTGTCCGTGACGCTACTAATTTTAGAAAGCAGCGCACCAAATTACTGCACCAATGCATCAAAAGGTGTGCAAATTAAAGATGCGCTGTAAAAAAATAAATATATGACATCATTGTTTTATCTCATATTTTAATTTTGGAAAAGGGAACAATGTAATAAGAAAAACCCGTAAAAAACCAAGTTTTTGACTATAAATCCTTTATGTACGAGAAGAATTTAAAAGAATGTTCATTATAATACGCAGCGCCAGACCATCCAGAAATACAAAATTGCAGTTGTGTCGTAAAACATGTTTAATATAATGCGCACCGATCAGGAATATGTTTATAAAAAGAGCTGTCAATAAAATACGCACCTTATTGCGCGACAGAAAGGTTGTTCAATATAATACGCACCGCGACGCTCTATCTCAAAAAATAGCATGATACATAGGAATAAATAAAATAATCTAAAAAATCAATAATTTAATTACGGTACATGCGATCGATCTGAAATTTTGATACATTGTTTTTATCATCGGTACAAAACTGCCTGCGAAATTTCAGCTCGCTATCTTGCGAGCAAGTGGGTTAAAAATCGATCAAAAGTTTTGGCGACAAGCAAGCAAGCAAGCAAGGTCGGTCGGTCGGTCGGCCGCAGACACCACGAGTTAATATAAAGGATTTAAAAAGAGGATTTGATGCTGATTAATTATAAAATCAAAACACAAAGCCCTTATTATAAAATACTTTGTTTACATACCAGAAAGTTTAATATTTCGTATTTAGCAAACAAGGACAAGTTAGTTGGGCTTTTGAAAAAGGTCGGCACCGTAGGTGCCCTAAAAAAAGTGCATTTTTTCAAAATAAATAGATTTCAGCTCAAAACTTTCGTTATTTTTGACGGGTGATACGCTAGTGAATAAAAAAATCAAATTCGTTGGCGGTCTATTGGTATTCTCGTGATTGCGTAACAAATTGTAAATACATACAATGATATATCTTCGGCATCCTTCTGTCTCGCGAGACGTTTCTGCATCACCGTTGGGTTGGGTTGGATTTCCTCATGTGACTGTGCAGTGAATGACAGTCTTTATCACAGCTTTTGTACACGTGTACTGCGGTTCCAACTTTTATGGCCTTTCTCCTAGCTCTTCTGTCTATAGACTCTTCCGTCCTGCGCTCTTCGGCTTTTTATCACCCCCTAGACAGTTGTGTGCCACGTGCAATGTCCTCTGCTTTACACTCCCAGTCGCGTATGCTTATGCTGGCTGCTTTCATGTTCGTCCCTCTGGCAGATATCTTTATAACGGAGACGTGGGCGCCCTGTCTTCCTCTTTTCAGATGCCAGTTCTCCATTTTGAAGGTCCATGGGGAAGCAGCCCGGGGTCATTCTTTTTACATGTCCGAGCGATTTTAGGCGTCTTTCACTAAAAGTTGGAGAACACGCTTTGGGCGCTGACATACTTCAGGACTTTGCAATTCGGCTCTTTTCCCTGCCATTTAATGCCAAGGATGCGTCGCAGGCACCTCAAGTGGAAGCTATTAAGCTTAAATTTAAGGCTTTATTTATTCTTTATTCAGCTTTACATAATTTTGACAAATATTGGCTCTTAAATTCATCGTGATCGAGGTTAAAAACTTGAGGGGTTTTGAACTTTACATAATGCACCATTTGGGCACAGGGACATGTAATGTCTTTTTTCTTTGTTATATTAGATATATGTATTTTAAAAAAAAATCATTAGCTATCGGGTGGATGGATGTGTAAAGGTCAAACGTTGTAAAAATCTTTGACGACCTACATTAAAATTCTATAAATAATAAATTTTGAGGTGGGGGGTGCCAATTTCATTTCCCTTGTATATATCAATTAAAATAACTATATAAATTTTATCATACAACACTATTGAGTTAAACATGAAATAAGACTAAGTCAAATTTGGTAGTTATGCCCCTTGTGTTGCACACTGGTATCCAAATGTAAATAAATTTAAAAATAATCGCATTATTTACGTTATTCTGGCATGTACTCAATGCTGGATTTACATATTTGATAAACAAGCTATATTAGGGCCCCTGCCTTCTTAGGGGCCCCCAGATTTTTTTATATTGGCACTGACATAGAATATCTGGACTTCAAAAGGGCCCCCATATCTCAAATAGCTTAGGTCCCCATCAAGTCTAAATCAGGCCCTGCATGTACTAGAAATTTCTATAATTTAATTGTTTGCTACAAATCCTTTAAAAAAAAACAACTGGTTTTCATGCGACTTTTTAAAGCTTTGCACTATTAATTGTCAGACAAGGAATTTAATAGTAGTTTTCTTTCTTATTTATTGCGAAATAATCTGAAACGTTTTAGAAAATTCTAATTTTAAATTGTTTGTGTATGTGCAAAATCTTAGCAGTGCCTGCTTTATCTTATCTTATCTGTTTCAGACGCTCCTTCTATACAGAAGATTATTGCATCCTACTCTTATCTTTGGTTTGTGTTTAGTCCTGCATTCTTATTAGAGTTTTAAATGTTGATAAAGTGTTGGCTTTCCTGGCTTCTTCAGGCAACCCATTCCACGCCCGAATTCCGGACGGGAAGAACGAAAATTTGTATGAGTTTGTTCTTGCATACGGAATAAGAAAGGGTGTTTTTATCCTTATGTCTATCTGAGGGTTGTATTAAGTTATCTTTGTGTTGTATTTCTAAATTAGAGTTAATTGCTTTATGTATGATTACTACTTTACTCTTGGTTCTTCTATCCTCTAGTGTTTCAAGGTTTAATGATTTAACTAATGGTGTTATTCTTGTCAGTTTTGAATATTCTCCAGTAATGAATCTGGCAGCTCTTTTTTGGATTTGTTCTAGTTTATCAATGTTTTCTTTGGTGGATGGGTCCCATACAGAAGATGCATATTCTAGTACAGGTCTCACCAAAGTGAGATAGCATTTTAGTTTTATATCTTTATTACATTTGTAAAGGTTTCTTTTTATAAAGCCTTAGGTTTTGTTTGATTTTTTAATAACTTCATTGACATGGGGATTCCATGATAATTTCTCATTTATTATGACTCCTAAGTATTTTGCATCTTTAGTTTGGGTTAGTTCCTTTCCATAAATGAAATATTTTGAATTTATTTGTTTCTTTTTCTTTGTTACTCTTAACAGTTGACACTTTTCTGGGTGGAAACTCATACTCCAGTTAGTTTCCCATTTTATCAATTCATCTAGGTCTATTTGTAAAATTTTGCTATCTTGTTCTGATTTAATTGTTCTATAGATTATACAATCATCAGCAAATAACCTAACTTTTGTTCCTGTTGAGATGTTGTTGGGCAAATCATTTATATATATTAAAAAGAGTAAGGGACCTAGCACAGTTCCTTGTGGAACTCCTGAATTAACCTTTATTGGTGCAGATTTAGATCCATTAATTATTACAGTTTGCTCCCTGCCCAAAAGGAAGTCTTGGATCCAGTGATGTAAGGAACCTGAGATTCCAAAGTAGTTAAGTTTTTTAAGTAAACTAAGGTGGTGAACTTTGTCAAATGCTTTTGAGAAGTCTAGTGATATTGTATCTATTTGATCATTTTTGTCTAAGCCTTTTGATAGTTCATCTATTAAACCTATTAATTGTGTTTCACATGATCTGTTTTTTCCTAAAGCCGTGTTGATGTGGGCATAGGGCCTTATATTTGTCAAGGTGGTTAACTATTCTACTATATATTATGTGTTCTAGTAATTTACAGGTGATACTAGTAAGTGATACAGGCCTGTAATTACCAGGGTCTGATTTATCCCCTTTCTTAAAGAGTGGAGTTACATTTGCTAATTTCCAATCCTGGGTGCACTTTACCCTGGTTTAGAGAGGCTTGAAAGAGAACTACAAGGGTTGGGGACAGTTCATTGCTTAGTTCTTTTAATAACCTTGCAGGCAAATCATCTGGGCCAGTAACTTTGTTTATTTTTAATTTTTTTAGGAGTTAATGTATACCTATCTCATCTACAGTTATGTTACCTATTTCCTCCATTTTATTTAAATTTATTAAGACTTCCTTGTCGCCTGAGGCAGAAAAAGATGATGCCAAATATGTGTTAAGGATATTAGCTTTAGTTTCATTATCATTATAGGTTTTATTATTTGAGCCTTTTAGTGTGGCTATTCCTGAAGGTTCCATTTTTTTAGATTTGATAAAGGACCATAAGTTTTTATTGCTATCTTTGGTAATTACATTGTTTATATATTCATTTTGGAGGTTTCGACTAAGTTTTTGTGTCAAGTGTTTAATCTCTAAGTATTTTTTGTGTATCCTATATGAATAGGTAGCTTTATATTTCTTAAATAAGTTCTCTTTTTGTTTGCATAGCTTTTTCAATCTAGAATTGAACCAGCATTTGTTAATTTTATTTGATGTTAGTTTTGTTGAACATTCTCATCCATTATAGTTTTTAGATTTGTTTTTATATCTTTCCAAATTTCTTCTACAGGGCTATTTGTGTTAAATTTACTTAGGAAAGTTTGTTGGAAGTTAGCCGCTGATTGGTGTAGTTTTATTGAATTACATTTATTTCAAAGATATATTATTCTTCTAGGTATCTTATTAATTTCAGTTTTTATTGTATTGGTGACCCTAACTATATCATGGTCGGACAGTCCTGGAATTATTTTATAGTCTAACACTAGTCCTGGTCTATTTGTTAGGAATAAATCTAGTGTTTTATTTTTCCTTGTTGCTGTTTTTACTATCTGTTCTAGGTTTATGTTGTTTATAGTGTCTAAAAAGTGTTCATTAATTTCTTTGTTAGTTTGATGGTTATCAATTGTATAATTTTTCCAATTTATATCTGGAAGATTAAAGTCCCCCATAATCCATAGAACTGCATTTTTATTATTCTCTTTTATGAAAGTTAATTGACTACAAAGATTGTTCATGTATTCTAGGTTTGTATTCGGTGGTCTATATATACTTCATACAATAAGTGGGGATGAGTTTGGTGTAATTATTTTTAAAAAAATAGACTCTATATTAAAATTTTGCTGTGTAGTAATTCTTCAGCTATGATATTTGATTTAATTGCAAGTAGCACTCCTCCATAATTGTCTGGTCTGTCTTTCCTAAAAATATTATAATTGGTGTTTAAAATCTCAGAGTTATATATGTTGGGGTTCAACCAAGTTTCAGAACCAGCAATTATGTCTGGTTCTTCTGTTTTTATAAGTAGTATTTCTAAATCTGGAATGCTTTAGCAATTGCCTATGTCTATCTGAGGGTTGTATTAATTTATTAAGTTATGTTTGTGTTGTATTTTCAATTTAGAATTAATTGACTCATGTACTATTACTACTTTGCTCTTTGTTCCTCTATCCTCTAGTGCAGTGGTTCTTAACCTTTTATGGTCCATGCACCCCTTCAGATGAACAAAAAATTCCATACACCCCCTCGTGAAACTTGCAGAAAATGCATAATAAACTATGTTTATTTTAGTACCACAACAGTTTTGAAAATAGGCAACAGGGAATTTAGTGAGAGATCTGCTGCTTCTTAGGATCAATCAGCGATTTAAATCTGGGGACTGTTTTGGACAAAACAACTCTCATGTCATCCTCTGCATTCAACTTATTCCTTTCCTTGATTTTAATCGTCAAAGGTGTGGAGAATCCTGCTTCACAGAGATAGGTTGTGGGAAATGGAAGGAGAGTCAGTACTGCCCTCTTGGCTAGTTGTGAGTAGGAATCTAGCTGGACGCAACAAAATTTAATCAAGGTATTGCAAATGAAGGCACTCCTCAGTACTTCTCTGGTTCTCAAATCAATCAGGTCATCTTTAGCAAAGTCTCTGTCATCAATGTTATCCAAGTCGAGTATCAAAAAGGTTGTATATGGGCGCCCTTTGAAGCGGCATGTCTTGCTTATGGTTTACATTTTCAGATAATGAATTTTTCTTTCAATTTTTTTCCTTCTTCTTTTTTTCCCCCTTTTTTATTATTTTTTTCTCTGAATCGTTCATGCAACCCCTGGAACCTGCTCAAGCACCCCCTGGGGATGCATGCACCACTGGCTAGGAACCCCTGCTCTAGTGCTCTAGTGCATCGGTGGCCAAACCACGGCTCGCGAGCCGCACAAGGCTCTTCTGTGTTCACATTGCGGCTCGCGTATAATCTTTGAAAGATATGTGCAAGGATTATTGGAAGATTTCCAAGCCAGGTTTAATTACCCACAGTACTTAAATGCGGATCTCAACAATTCGTTTACATTTTAAAATGGCTCTCAGTTACAACAAGTCTGGCAAACCCTGCTCTAGTGTTTCAAGGTTCAATGATTTATCTAATGGTGTTATTCTTGTCAGTTTTGAATATTCTCCAGTAATGAATCTGGTAAGGTATTGTTAAGTTAAACGTTGAATGTGATTTTTTTTTCTTCAAAAATACATCCCTTGAAACGCCGGGTTTTCTCTTCATAATTTTTTTTTGAATGCTCCGAAAAAAAAGTAATAGTTTCATGCTTGTTGCCAGGAAAGATACTTCATGAACTGTCTTGAATAACAAACTTAATAAAGCCCTCATCACCAACAAGATAAATACAACTCGCTTGTTGGGCGAGCAAATCATTGCACCATTCTGACAAGGAGTATTTAACACTGAAACAGCTTTACAATTAAAAGTCTTTGTCATAACATTTTGATAGAGAAGGCGTTAATTCTTTTTAAATAGGATTTGACTTGAACTTGGATAAAGAAGAGATTCTTCTTGCTCGGATATGGAACAAAATAGATATTACCTGGAGAGCAAAATTCAAAATCTTTTTTTAAAAAAAGAATATGACAAATGGGTCTTATATTTACAGCAAATTCATAGTTACGGAGTACTCGTGGTTAATTAACGATACTCATGGGTTACTGGTATTTCAAGACTACTTATAGTTACAGAAACACAAAGTTAGTTTACCCTTATTAACAGACCATCTATAGTAAGGCTACTATAGTTATACACTCCCGTTAGTTACAGACTACCCATAGTTACAGAATGACCACAGTTACACAATAATCAGGGTTACCTACAAACCCTCGTAACATAATACACATTTTTTAAAGACTAACAATAGTTACAAGTTGCTCATAGTTACTGAAGAGTTTAAAGTCATTGCGATGAATCGAGAACATGTGAGGACATGTGAGAACATGTGAGAACATTGGGACTTATTAGAACAAAAGGAGCCTAGTAGTAATAAAGTGTTAGACCAACATCTTCTCATCTTATCTATACAGACGCTCCTTCTATGCAGAAGATAATTGCGTCCACAGACCATGACGGATGATCTGTTGGCAAGTGATGCAGCGTTCACAGGCCACGGCTTTGTGGGTTTCACGCATTACCCAGCCGCCTAACTAGTGTTAGGTACCCATTCGGAGCTGGGTGACTCAGGGACGCCCTAGGTCCCGGGAACTTCACTTGGATTCGAACCCGTGACCAACGGTACGCCAGTCGAGCGCGCTGCCATTCGACCACCGCGCCCCACATGGTCTCGTTTTCACCTTTTACTGAATACACTTATTGGTTTGATTTGAACACTTTTTCACGAGAGCCCCAACTTAAAATCCTTCCTTTAATTAAATTTCAACTTTATAAATGTAATCTCTACATTATTTGAAATTTCATGAAATTTTGAGGTATTAATCACCCACCTAATAAGAAATAATCGAAATATTTCTCCACGTTAAACGCAATATATGAACTGTAAAGTTGAAACAAAAATGAATTTTTATCAAATAAAAATCAAGATTTTTTCGTTAAAATAACGCAGGATTCACCCACTTCCACAACCTCTCTACCTCCAATAGATGCAGGCAGCACAATGGCAGAGTTTAGAATCACGTACTCAGATGATTTCATCTGGTCATTGTCAACCAAGGCTTAATGTAACGCATTCAAACCACCGGACAGGGCCTCAATGGATGATCCTTGCTGGTCTCCGCTCTGATCTGCAGGATTACGGCTTGGGACACAAATCCCGATTGTTCTAACTATTCTATTACTTACTTTTTGTCTATTGTTGTCTGCGCGTTGTTGAGTAATTAATTCCCCTTCTTTCAATGGGCAGCCATGTCGAGAAGGCGTGCTGGACAATGATCAAGGCTGTAGGATTTAGTGTTTGCTTGGGACGATAGTTGATTCCATAATAACACGTGACGTCAACGAAATATACGCGTAGCGTTACCAAAAGAACGTATCCTTTAAATACGAGCGGATTATTAAAACAAATGATCATAAATTTATATTATTTTAAACAATTCTAAATAAATTTTAACATTTTCAAAAAAATTCGCTAAAAAAAGTTTATGAAATTTTGATATCCAAAAATTACTAGCATAAAAGATAAAAACTAACTTTTTAAAGAACAATTACGATGATTTAATCTACATCTCGTACGAGCATTTAATATGCTAACGCCTCCTGAGTTGACGGATAAGACAGGGACCAGGAAAATAAAGATAGGTGGACGAGAACCTGCTTCCTTATTGGATTCGAAGCGATTCAAAAAGTCAAGGGAACTGAAACAAAGCACTGGTTGCTACCATGAGAGCTGTAATAGGCTGGAAGTAAATACATTTTAAAAAGCAAGAAACCCACCAACAAGCCAATTAAATTTTTTTACAAAATACGAAAAAAGTAACAATTACGGAGATCGATCGAATGTACCGTAATTAAATTAATGCCTTTTTAAATCCTTTATATTAACTCGTGGTGTCTGCGGCCGACGTTGTCGCCAAAACTTTTGATCGATTTTTAACCCACTTGCTCGCAAGATAGCGAGCTGAAATTTTGCAGGCAGTTTCGTACCGATGATAAAAACAATGTATCAAAATGTCAGATCGATCGCATGTACCGTAATTAAATTATTGATTTTTTAGATTATTTTATTTATTCCTATGTATCATGCTATTTTTTGAGATAGAGCGTCGCGGTGCGTATTATATTGAACAACCTTTCTGTCGCGCAATAAGGTGCGTATTTTCATTGACAGCTCTTTTTATAAACATATTCCTGATCGGTGCGCATTATATTAAACATGTTTTACGACACAACTGCAATTTTGTATTTCTGGATGGTCTGGCGCTGCGTATTATAATGAACATTCTTTTAGTTACTTCTCGTACATAAAGGATTTATAGTCAAAAACTTGGTTTTTTACGGGTTTTTCTTATTAAATCCTTTATATTAACTCGTGGTGTCTGCGGCCGACCGACCTTGCTTGTCGCCAAAACTTTTGATCGATTTTTAACCCACTTGCTCGCAAGATAGCGAGCTGAAATTTTGCAGGCAGTTTTGTACCGTTGATAAAAACAATGTATCAAAATTTCAGATCGATCGCATGTACCGTAATTAAATTATTGATTTTTTAGATTATTTTATTTATTCCTATGTATCATGCTATTTTTTGAGATAGAGCGTCGCGGTGCGTATTATATTGAACAACCTGTCTGTCGCGCAATAAGGTGCGTATTTTATTGACAGCTCTTTTTATAAACCTATTCCTGATCGGTGCGCATTATATTAAACATGTTTTACGACACAACTGCAATTTTGTATTTCTGGATGGTCTGGCGCTGCGTATTATAATGAACATTCTTTTAATTACTTCTCGTACATAAAGGATTTATAGTCAAAAACTTGGTTTTTTACGGGTTTTTCTGATTAGTTTTTAGTTTATGTCTATGTTATCGCTCACCCAATGAACCACGCCTCAATTAGCCCTAGAGGGATGCACGCAATTTCAATGTGTTGATTTCAGAAGTGGATTGTAAAGAGTTTGTATTAAAGTTTTAATAAAAACAACCCGTAAAAAACCAAGTTTTTGACTATAAATCCTTTATGTACGAGAAGTAATTAAAAGAATGTTCATTATAATACGCAGTGCCAGACCATCAAAAATAAAAAATTGCAGTTGTGTCATAAAACATGTTTAATATAATGCGCACCGATCAGGAATATGTTTATAAAAAGAGCTGTCAATAAAATACGCACCTTATTGCGCGACAGAAAGGTTGTTCAATATAATACGCACCGCGACGCTCTATCTCAAAAAATAGCATGATACATAGGAATAAATAAAATAATCTAAAAAATCAATAATTTAATTCCGGTACATGCGATCGATCTGAAATTTTGATACATTGTTTTTATCATCGGTACAAAACTGCCTGCAAAATTTCAGCTCGCTATCTTGCGAGCAAGTGGGTAAAAAATCGATCAAAAGTTTTGGCGACAAGCAAGCAAGCAAGGACGGCCGCAGACACCACGAGTTAATATAAAGGATTTAATAAAAACAACCCGTAAAAAAAAACCCGTAAAAAACCAATTTTTTGACTATAAATCCTTTACGTATGAGAAGTAACTAAAAGAATGTTCACTATAACACGCAGCGCAAGACCATCCAAAAATACAAAATTGCAGTTGTGTCGTAAAACGTGTTTAATATAATGCGCACCGATCAGGAATAGGTTTATAAAAAGTGTTGTCAGTAAAATACGCACCTTATTGCGCGACAGAAAGGTTGTTCAATATAATACGCACCGCGACGCTCTATCTCAAAAAAATAGCATGATACATAGGAATAAATAAAATAATCTAAAAAATCAATAATTTAATTACGGTACATGCGATCGATCTGAAATTTTGATACATTGTTTTTATCATCGGTACAAAACTGCCTGCAAAATTTCAGCTCGCTATCTTGCGAGCAAGTGGGTTAAAAATCGATCAAAAGTTTTGGCGACAAGCAAGCGAGCAAGGTCGGCCGCAGACACCACGAGTTAATATAAAGGATTTAATAAGAAAAACCCCGTTAAAAAACCAAGTTTTTGACTATAAATCCTTTATGTACGAGAAGTAATTAAAAGAATGTTCATTATAATACGCAGCGCCAGACCATCCAGAAATACAAAATTGCAGTTGTGTCGTAAAACATGTTTAATATAATGCGCACCGATCAGGAATATGTTTATAAAAAGAGCTGTCAATAAAATACGCACCTTATTGCGCGACAGAAAGGTTGTTCAATATAATACGCACCGCGACGCTCTATCTCAAAAAATAGCATGATACATAGGAATAAAAAAATAATCTAAAAAATCAATAATTTAATTACGGTACATGCGATCGATCTGAAATTTTGATACATTGTTTTTATCATCGGTACGAAACTGCCTGCAAAATTTCAGCTCGCTATCTTGCGAGCAAGTGGGTTAAAAATCGATCAAAAGTTTTGGCGACAAGCAAGCAAGCAAGCAAGCAAGCAAGGTCCGCCGCAGACACCACGAGTTAATATAAAGGATTTAATAAGAAAAACCCATAAAAAACCAAGTTTTTGACTATAAATCCTTTATGTACGAGAAGAATTTAAAAGAATGTTCATTATAATACGCAGCGCCAGACCATCCAGAAATACAAAATTGCAGTTGTGTCGTAAAACATGTTTAATATAATGCGCACCGATCAGGAATATGTTTATAAAAAGAGCTGTCAATAAAATACGCACCTTATTGCGCGACAGAAAGGTTGTTCAATATAATACGCACCGCGACGCTCTATCTCAAAAAATAGCATGATACATAGGAATAAATAAAATAATCTAAAAAATCAATAATTTAATTACGGTACATGCGATCGATCTGAAATTTTGATACATTGTTTTTATCATCGGTACGAAACTGCCTGCAAAATTTCAGCTCGCTATCTTGCGAGCAAGTGGGTTAAAAATCGATCAAAAGTTTTGGCGACAAGCAAGCAAGCAAGCAAGCAAGCAAGGTCGGTCGGTCGGCCGCAGACACCACGAGTTAATATAAAGGATTTAAAAAGAACGTAATTTGTCTGAAATTGGTGTTCGAATGGTTAGTGAATGAGTTGTGATAGGCACCGTACGCTTTTATGAGCAGTCGATAGGTTCACGGATTGAAAATTTTTATTTTCTTCTTTTTAGTGCACTTTCTATATGTAAATAAAAGCGTGTCCTTTTTAAAAAAAGATTTTAAAAAATATTTTATTTAGATCAAAATCGATCAAAAGTTTTGGCGACAAGCAAGCAAGCAAGCAAGCAAGCAAGGTCCGCCGCAGACACCACGAGTTAATATAAAGGATTTAAAAAGAACGTAATTTGTCTGAAATTGGTGGTCGAATGGTTAGTGAATGAGTTGTGATAGGCACCGTACGCTTTTATGAGCAGTCGATAGGTTCACGGATTGAAAATTTTTATTTTCTTCTTTTTAGTGCACTTTCTAGATGTAAATAAAAGCGTGTCCTTTTTAAAAAAAAGATTTTAAAAAATATTTTATTTAGATTACATTTCAGAGGAACAATGTTTTGAAGCATAATTACAGTCGAATCACTATGTTCTCAAAATTTTTCGCAAAGTAAAATTACGAAACTGTTTTTCCCTTTTCAAGTCCAATAAGCTGTCTTAAGTTAACGAAGAATTAACAAGTAGCTGAAAAGGTACATCCTTTTAAAATACATTGACATATTGAGTAGTATCTTTTATTAAATTTTTATGAAATTTCTCCTTAGAAAAGATATACATAGACCCAATATTTCTATTAATAGTTTTCCGCCATATTATGACAACGCCAATTGGCTGTGAAGGGTTGAGCAATAAACATGGTGAAAAAGATGTTCTAGAAGAGTCATCATATCAAAAAGAAGTGGTAAATAAGTTTAAAAAGCAGTGGTAATGATAAGATTAATCTTATCTTATCTTCTCGGTTATCGACGCTCCTTCTTTACAGAAGATTATTGCGTCCTACGCTTATACATGGTTTATTTCTTGCATTTTATAAGAGTTTTAAATGTTGTTTTACTAATTTCATCTGGCAACCCATGCCTCGTCCGAATTCCGGACAGGAAGAACGAGCATTCTTATGGGTTTTTTTTTCTTGCATACGGAATAAAAAAGTGTTCTTATCCCTATGTCTCTCCGAGGCCGAGGGTCGTAATAGATTATCCTTGTGTTCTAATGATACAATATTAAAAAAGAGTGGTAATCATAATTTTAAAAAAAGCAGTGGTAATGATAAGATTAAAAAGCAGCGGTAATAATATTTTTTAAAAACAAAAATGCGCTGATGAAAGATGAACATTTCTACAGCCTGTAAATGGCGGGAAACCCTTGTTAGTGGTGTTAGCCATTATGTAAACCTGGCATTAGCCCGTGACGTCACCGGACCGACTGCGGGACTCTCTAATACCTCGAAGCTAAAAGTGTGCAAATGTAATCCGTGTTAGAAACGGGCCTCGGCGCGTGTCAGTCTAGGAATGTAATCTACACCTCTCTGTAAGCTGCGGAGCGACATTGTCGGGGACACAAAGGGTTTTCCAATTACCGGCGTCTTGATGAGAAATTGCCTTTCTTAGCTCTGTAATCTCTCGGTTTATTCCGCCCGTATCAGTGATCAACGGGATTTGAGGGCAGAGGTTGTTTGATTTGATACTTCAAACAGGAGGCATTGTGGGCCAGCCAGGAATTAAGAACGCTGATAAACAAACTCTGGATTCGTGAGTAGGGGCTGTTGGTAAGGGAAATTGGAAGGAGGAGCAGGAGGGGGTGGGTGAGGAAGTCTCATCCCAGTATCCCTGGTTCTGAGGAATGGGGGAGTGACGTAAGGTGTGGATAAGAAGATAAGAAGACCGTCCCGGTTTACCCGTAGGAGAAGCCTATACCTGCGACACTTCGACTCTACAGGTGAGTGTGTTTAGTTGTATGAAAGACGTGCCTTTACGGAGGAGTCACTGAGAGCGTGTCTTAAAACGGCACTGTCCACCAACTGGGGCCTTCCTCCATCTTTGACACGATCTTTGACTCTTAGGGAATGTGAAATTTCAATGAACCATAAAGAAACTTTAGTCCCAATGGCAAAAAGTACTTTCTTCTAGCAGTCCTCCATGGTTGAGATGTATAACTGATGGAACCCATCAATGATTCTTAGACGCAACACAGTTGTATAGGAAGAGGCGGTTAGTTCCCATGAGCAAAGTTTTTAAAAATTTTGGTGGGCCATCGACAGTGGTAAGGAGTCGGACAAATTTTCGACGGCGGCTGAAACCACGTCAGCACTTAATTATTATATATAATTTTTTTTTATATTTGCTTGTTACTTTTACTTAAGAGAATATGGACAAAATTAAAAGAGAAAAAAATAAATAAAATTATTTTGTCTTTACCATACACACATTTACTGACATCCAATCTCAGACACGTGCATTGTGATATCTTTGCGACACCGTCATATAACCTCTATAATGATTTAATTACGTCATTGTTTAAACAAGGTCACATTTTTCCCCCTAAAAAAAAGATATCGTTTCTTCAAATTCGGTATCGACCTATGGATAGTTTGCAGAGCTGAAGATCTCACACAGCGACTCGGTAATCCTCTTTTGTCAGTTTTGTCGACTTTTCATTTGTTCATTTACCTCCCCTCATATTAGATTCTCTGTAGAATCAACACACAAGTGGCTTATCCCCCTTTAAGACCAACAGCAGTCAGTGCTAATGATAATTACATGAACTTTATCCGGATTACCTCGCCATTATCACAGTCTCCTCATTTCTCATAATCCCCAACTCCCCCCCCCCTCCCGAGTTACCCCCCCCCTCCGACAGTCACCACTTTCTCCTTGGAAAATTTCTTTTACTTTTATGCTTCGCATTGTTTGAAAAAGAATATGATTCCCATTATTTAACAGGAACCAATCCATGTCAAATTAGTGTTAGTATATTTAAAAGTTTATCTTTTAATTAATTAAAGAAACTAATTTCTCTAATTTAGTAATTCTATGATCAAAATAATAAATAAGACACACAATAATGTAACGCACATATAGGTTAAAATAAAAAAAACAAACAAATTGTGCAATTAAAACAATAAATTTGAGCTTTATTTTAAACTAAAACGACAATAGACGTTTCGGCTAATGCCTTCATCAGTACAATAACATAAAATAGGTACTTACATATATTTAAATTCTTAAAACATATTATATCATAAAATAATTTAAAATATTCATGTAAAATAAAATGAAATGAAAAACAAAAAACAAACAAGGACACATGATATATCAACAAGAAATAATAATGATTAGTTTAAAAATTCATCACATACTTCAAATCTCCCAACAGGATATTCAATATTCAGGACGACTATTCTTTCTTTTTTTTTCTTTTCAAACTTCTGTCACAATAAGCATATGCAAGACATTTTTTTATTGTTAAAACTAGCACCAAAGTGAGTTCTAAGAATAAATGTGATCTCAAACATAACTGTGCACGCAGACAAGGATTGGGAATATGCATGCATGCCTGCAAAGACAAATTAAGTTTAGATTTAACAAACAAAAAAAACAACAAAAAAAAACAAAACAAAAAAAACAAACAAACAAACAAAAATCAAATCGCTATTAATTTTTTTTTGGATAATAAAATCAAATAATTCATTTCTAGTCCTTACTGATTTTTAACAAAAATTCAATCAAAGTATCGATTTATACCGTTTTGAATTATTTATACAGTAACATACAAACAAAAAAAAACACTAGTCCATTAACGTTTTTCTATTTGAGGCTTCATTTATTGGAAAACGTATGCAAAGACAACCAACTCGTTCTGATAGTAGAAGCCACGCCCTGAAAATAATTTTAAATTACATTTTTATATATATGAAGTTGCAAAAGGTTAAATCGAATGAGGTGAATATGGTAATATTTAACTACAGTAACACAGAACTATGGTGTCTGGAGAATACAACCTATCCTTTTAGAAAAACAATGTTTCCACGCGTTTTAGAGGAATTATATGTATTTTCTGAAACACGTATAAATTGTCCTATGAACAAAAATAAATGCCATACAACTAGTAATTTGTATAAAAAAGACAAGAAACAGAGACTCAATGTGGATTTTCATATGTTTAATTAAAAAAAAATTGGCATATAGTTCGATGCCAGTTGCTTTACTTAACTGTGCCGTTGTAACGTCTAATGCTCGTTATGTTATCATTGTACTCTCGCCAGCAGAATTTCATGTCAAAGATATTTTTGAACTCTGGGATTCCTGTTTAGTTCATTTATTACATTGCAGCTTTAATGAGACCGAGTCAATATTAAATTCACCCTTAAAGGGCGGTAGAATCTACATGACATTTACAAATTTCCATCAAAACTTGGTCTTGTCACAACTTTCAAAATCTTTATACATAGCTAAAAATAAATTATGAGTTCGCCAAATAAAATAGTGCGTGACGCAATTGTGACGCAATTTTCTATAGTTATATAACAAATTTTCATCACGGAAAATTTGATGTGTGTACCGCCATTTAGGTCTACTTATTTACTATCAAGTTTGTATTCAGCAAAACTCAGGCGTGAAGACGTGAGTACAAGTACCGAGAGTATGTACGACATCAATTTTTGTGTAAATATCCGCTGAAGTATGGATGTTTCTTTCATACTTTAAATATTATTGTTCATTTTTTAAACATATTCAAAAAATAATTTAAAAACTGAAAAATTAACATGTCAACAAAGTAATCAACACATTAATACTATGACAATAAACATAGTGACAACGCAATGTACATATCCTCACAGCAATCTAAAATTTCATTTAAAGATCAACTTATTTATGCAACAATGAACTTATGCAGAGCTCAAAATGAACAACAGTTTCCTGTCATACCAAAATGCATCTCAACAAAGATAATTGCATGGCAAAAAGAAATTTAAGAATCAAATTTAAAATGTGTCCAGTGAAAGAAATTATAGTATCCCAAAAAGATATCTCTATATTCTAAAAATGATAAGTGACACTCACCAGGTCGTTGTATCATAATATCAAATCAATAGATAAACAAAAATAAAAATCAATTTTGCCCATAGACAAAACGAGTATCCTGACCTCCTACCTGTCAAACTTATTTACCGACTCACTTTTGGTTTTTCATCGTTAATATGATATTCCCCGTCTTCATTCAGCCCCCCCCCCAATTCCCCACATTTTTGTCCCGACCCATCCACGTCTTTGCCACGCCAGCGCGTCCACAATCTGTTCATTAGCGCTAATACATCGCCTTCGCCTGGCCGGACCAGCACCGTTAGTTTTGCTTGAACTCATTTCTCCTAATATCCTCTGTATTTACACGGACGATTTGGCCGCCTGTTTCCCCGGGAATCACGGCCCGAGACTTAGAGAGATGAGTCCCAATTTCCAGCAGCTTATTGCATTGCCGACCGTTGGCAAGGACGCCGTCCGACAAAAACAAGATGGCGGAGGCAGCTCGGGCGGGGATGGAGGAAATAACCTTAGGTCTTTGATACAGGCCAGCTTAGCCTCTGAGCAAGCATCCAGGCTGATGGGTCTGAGCCAGATCCCCCTCCCCACACCCGCCCCAAGCCAGAAATGGAGACCCCCCTTGATATTTGCTGCTTTAATTCGAGTCCCTAATCGCCGCGAGGAATTGAATTGGGCGCTATATCCTTTTGTCCTTCTGCCTCATTTGCTAGCGAGTCGTGTTTGCGCGGGAAATGATATTTTCCTGCTGGAAGCACCGCTCGCCCGTCTACTCGACTAACTCGGTATTGCATCGCGTCCTTACTCGGCCCCCAGGAGGAGATTCAATCTCGGCTCCATTCAAAGCCTACCAATCAGATCTCAGACCGGAGCCTGTTAGCCGGGACCCGGGCGAGTCTCAGAAGGGACCTGCTCCGCTCAGCTTGTTCAAGATTCGAACGCTAATCTCTACAAGTCTTCACTTCGTTTACTGTGCCTAATTCGCCCCGAGATGAAATTTGCGCGGACACTTGGCTTGATTTTCGGAATCAGCGCCGTTAATTTGGTCGGGAAATATTTTGTCAATTACCCATTGTGGGCTAGAGGGAAGCGATTTTCTGGCCGGCCGATCTTAGGCTGACTTTGTTTGCTGTCGACTTGGGCCAGAGAATGGGGGTCGAAGATTGAAGTCTGACCTCTGCAGTGTTCCCATCGTCCGCTCGAAAATGACGCCATTAGGGCGTTTAGCGTTAGTAACGCGGTGACTCCGTTCACGTCAGCGGGGCTGAGTGGCTCCGACTTTCGGCCTCCATTCAAATTTAATTCATGTTTAGTCGGAAGAATTGCTTTTCAGTTCATTTATTTTTCAATTTTTGTCCCCGAATTTTTCATTTGCTGTGTTTCCCCATGCTTCCCCCGTGTAGGTCACGGGATGATGAAAAGTTAAGTGACTCTACAGAACGACTGGTCTAAAATAGCAGATTGTGTCACGCTGCTCTACAGGTCATAGGGTCTCGTACTCGAGAAACTAGTGAGTGGAGGGGTGGGTGAAAGTGGGACTGGGTGACCTTGAAGGTCCTCTGAAACTTTATACTAAATAAGGGAAGTTCTATTGGCTATCTTTTTAATAGTTAAAATTCGTCTAATACATTTCTTAATTCAGATTTGGGCGGAACAATCTGATTATGGAAAATGCATTCTTCTAAACAATACCTAGATAGTGTATCTTTATTCTGTGAAATAGAGGAATATAATTCTCGTTAGTTATTCACAATCATAAACGAGAATAAAAATACCACGATACTAATATTATAAATAAAACGTTGTCTATCATTTAGAGCAACTTTAATATCGCAATTTTTTTAATTAGAAAACATGGATATGCGTTATTTTTTTTAGCCGCCAAGATGAGGAGGGATTTTGAAAAAAAATGCTCGATGTATAGAGTTAAGGTAGTAGAGAGGTCCCAAGTGCTCGATGTATAGAGTTGTTCGTTCGTCCGTCGATACGACGAGGACCACTCTAGTCATCCGAGGGTTGTAGACCGCTGGTATGGGATGGATGACAAAAGTGACTTGCGCGGTGATTTGGATTTAAGTGAGAAGGAGTTGCGCAATTCGTCGATCTCACTCTCTCGCCCGAGGCCATCTTATCCAGCGGCAGGACTAAGTCGAGACGGCTGGTGATGGAAACGGGTGCAGTGGATGGCCATGATGTCCTGTGTGTCTTGTCATGCCCTTAGCGTTCCACAACGCTTTGCTGAGATTCGCCTTTTTGACCGTTGACCAACTAGTGGTTCCTCCGCTCTGTCCACCGAATCCAGTCTTCACGTGCATAGATAGACATATCTAGATCACCGAGGGTTTGAGACCCGTCGGCTACCCTCACCAGGTTTAGCAAGCCAGTCGAAGCCGTTGCCCGGGGTGTGGCTACTGCGCACGTTGCAGTTTCTATGAGCCACTGGTGAGAGCTGTGAGACAACTTCCGGATTAATATTAATAGTATTAACAGCCACAAAATGACAAAACCAAGTAAAATACAACCAGACGAGCATAGAATGAATTCATTTCGAAGATCAGTTCCTTGAAAACTTTAATTTCCTTAATTTGCATTTGTATGTTGTATATTTCTCCAGCGCTTGATTGTTTTTGTCTTTTAATGACAGCAGAGAAATTTAGGTTCCGCCATTTGTATAGAGTTAAGGTAGTAGAGAAGTCCCAAGTGCTCGATGTATAGAGTTAAGGTAGTAGAGAGGTACCAAGTGCTCGATGTATAGAGTTAAGGTAGTAGAGAGGTCCCAAGTGCTCGATGTATAGAGTTAATGTAGTAGAGAGGTCCCAAGTGCTCGATGTCATGTGTGCAATTAGACACACGACGTGAATGTTATCAGTGCAGTACTAAGGCGAGTTAAATAGAGAAGGTCTGGAATGTAACAAACGCAAACAAATAGAAAAGACACACTATAACTATAATCTATAGATAGAGCCAGTTAAGATAAGATAATCAATATCTTAAACGATGAATTGTTCCCGTAAATTCGAACTAGCTGTAACCACGTCATGAATGTGAGCACATCACAATGTTATGGTGTAGGGGAGGGGCAAACTTGGCTCAAGCCACATGTTACAGGGTTCAATAGTAATTTTAATTCCTGAACTTGGAAATACAAAAGTGTAACACGCAGATCTATTACAAAAGTGTAACAAGCAGATCTATTACAAAAGTGAAACAAGCAGATCTATTTGCAACTAAGAGGCAAGCGCTAACCCGATGCGGAAGTACATGTATGTCAGTCACATCACTACCAATCAAAATATGAGAGCTCCCAACGGCGGTGTGTTTCTGTGTTTAAATTGGTAGCAATAGAACACGCCAGATAAAAAATATTTTTGGATCACCTGGCATTAGTGCAAACACGCGTGGAAGCACATTCTAGAGAGCTTCGTCTAAGAAAATTTTTTTTTAAATTAATAAATAAAAATTATAAAAAATTAGTACACACATAATCTGTACACTAAAGAGATTGTAGTAAAAATAAGTCATCGCACTTTTACAATTGACATAAATCATAACCTTTAAGTTATATATGACTATAAGTTTATAGCAGGCTTGAATGGAAAGGGTCGGTTGGAGCTTGAATTTATGCGGTTTGGTTTAATTCATACTCACAAAATATTATCTTTCAAACACCAAGATTTTTTAAATCTCAAACTTTCTGTCTACCTTTCCCCTCTTGTAGCCCTTTAAATTTCTTTACTCTGCGTGCCCTGCCCTGTAAATCTTCTTTGTTTATGTTTTCTCATTTCATTTTCAGTATCTATCTAAAAACAAGTTTTCAAAAGCAATCTGGAATTAATGCACTCTCTCTCTCTCTCACTCATCAAATTCATTAAATTAAACACATTTGAAAACAACAGTCCACTTATGATAATAAACATAGTCAGCCCCAACCAAGTTCATCATACACCACACCAGCACCCCAATGCCCCAATGGTCCCTTTATGTTCGCCTCCATTAATCTTGGTCCGTCCTATTCTCTCAGGTAACCAAGTTCTCCAGCAAGGCCGTTAATAATTTACGGTGTATTAGCAAATTTGTTCCCCGCATCCTTTTTTACCCGTTGGCAACTAAACGCATTAAAGTGAGGTGATCCGGGTAACGTGTCCACAACTGAATGGCATTACACACCAAAAGTGTTGATGCGTGTGGTGTGTATCTTCTGAATAATTCCAGGTCAGGGTATGTTTAGAATTTGGTGTCCATTAAATATTTATTCATTTGGTGCAAATGAAGTCTTCACCCCGAACACGCATACCAATGTAAAAGAAAAGGTACAGTAAAATATTTCCTCCCTAATTTGAAGGTAGATGTCGCAAAGATAAGTCGTCAAAATAATAAATTAACCGGATTTTTGGCATATATTCAGATGTCCCGTGTTCTTGGTGGGGAATAAATAGAAGTAAAAAAAAATTTTTAAAAACCACGTTTTTAGAAGCGGACTAAAAAGAAGAAAATAATTTAAAACTTATTAGTTCAAGTACTTCGATTTAATATGACTAAAAACGTGGGGCGGGCGCTTATGGGGTTTAACATATGCGGTTCACTCATTCTCTCACTTATAGATCTCTCTTTTGCCTTCTAAATTAGAAATCTTTAATTTTTATACCAAACACCCACCCCACGTTTTTAGTCATATTAAATCGAAGTACTTGAACTTACAAGTTTTAAATTATTTTCTTCTTTTTAGTCCGCTTCTAAAAATGTGGTTTTTAAAAATCTTTTGTTTTTACTTCTATTTATTTTATTCTTTTTAGTCCACTTATAACAACCTGGTTTTTAAAAATATTTTTTTACCTCTATTTATTTTACCAAACACCTCACAAGCGCCCGCCCAACGTTTTAAAAACATTGTGATGTGGTCACGGGGCGAACTCACGGATGTCAACAAAAGCCGACGGTACAGATGCTTTTACATAGACTATAGATAAACTTTAAAGTTCAATAAATTAATAACGGTACATTTGATCGATCTGAAATTTCAATACAATGCATTGTCATCCAAGATCTATCTGTGGTAAAATTTTCAGATCTCTAGGACCATCAGAAGTGGTTCAATTTTACGTTGGCAGATTTGAAAAAATCTTGGACAAACAATGCCAACGAAAGCGAGTTAATAAAAACGTGATAAAAACAAGAAAATTGGTAATTCCACTAGAAACGTCTGATGGGCTGGATGGAGTTCACACACGCACGTAGACTTCGCAGGTTCAACACCTGAAAATAAAGAGGCGGCCTTTGGGGGTGACGAGTGGGGCTACGACCCCCTGACCCGTACCCGAGGGGCCTCCACCGCTTAGGAGACCCCGTAATATGGATCCTTTACACGTTACAGTATAAATTCTACGCTTGTATCTCTCGGCCATACATGCTGCAAATTTTACCTCTGGTATCTTTATTGCGTATTGTAAAATTAGATTTTGTCGGCCCCGTAAATTTTAATAGAGAATATTGCGGAGGCGACTTGATATTATAAAACATCATTGCCAGGAGGTAAAAGATTACATGCACTGTATGCAAGTTGTCCTGGAGACTATTGGTTATTTAATATCGAGGGTGACCATAATTGTTCAAGTCTTTGCACGGCCCATATTACGTTAATTAATCTTAAGAACGTGAACTTCGATATTGTGCTGAATTTTTTTATTTTTTTAAAAAACTTTTTTTTTAAATTTAATTTTTTTAAATTATTATTATTATTTTTTTTTACTTTGTAGCCAATTTCAGCCTTTAATATTTCCAAGGCTCGATTTGCACTGATACCATACCACGATATTTTGCAAAAAGTGCAGCGGTAGACTTAAATAATTTATAACAAGTTTTTTGTTGTTATTGCAGAGATAAAACTGTTAAACTTGTCTGGTGATATCCAGCAGCACCAACACTGGCAGTCAGCACGAGCCGTGTCACCGACTAACATGGTTGAGGGGTGTGGGGGGGGGAATTTCTTGGATCAGTTGCAGCAATGATGTGACTTTATTTGATTCATCGGTTCCTGAAGAAAGGTGCCTTAGCTACTTACACCTTCGTCGAAGAGAAGTGAGAATATTAGTCTACCAGCATCTTTATTTTCATTTGGCCAAGGGTTTTTAGATTTTGTTTATCGAATTTATGAACATACACAATTTTATAACTCATTTTAGATTATATTTTTTTTTAAAGGTTTACTAATTGTAATTTTATATGTTACAGACGCTCATTCTATATACTTTTTCATGGTTTGAGTCTATAATAACATTAAAAACAGAGTTTTGTATGTTTTGAGGGCGTTGGTTTTCCTGATTTTTTCAGGCAACGAATTCCGCACTCGAAAACTAGACGGAATTTGTTTGCATTGCCTGGCACATCACCAATGTTCCCTCTAAAGCTCGTTGGCCCGTGGGCAAAGTTAAAAAAAAACAACTCCTGTGCAAAGTTGCGAAGCATCCAATTTTTGTGCAATATTTTACAAAATTTGCTTAGCGGATGTGTAAACTGATGCTAGTCGTCGGTCAGATATCTGCGCGGCCTTGGATGCCGAAAAAACTTTGGATCGATCTTTAACCAACTTCCTCGTATGCTAGCGAGCTGAAATTTTGCAGTCAGACTCATGCCGATGGTAAAAATCATCTTTCAAAATTTCAGATCGATCGAATTTCTTGTAATTAAATTAATGAATTTTTAGATTATCTCTATTTATCTCTATGTAGCATGTTAATTTTTGTGCTCACGGTGTCACGGTACGTATGATATTGAAAAACCTTTTTCATATTTTCCTGTCGCGCGGTGCGGTGCGTATTATATTGACGATACTTTTTAAAAATATATTCCCGATCGGTGCGCCTTGTATTAAACATGTTATACGAGACATGACTAAAATTTTGGATTTTTGGATTGTCTTGCGCTGCGTATTATAATGAACATTCTTTTAGTTATGTCTCGTATATAAAGGATTTAAAGTCAAAAACTTTGTTTTTAAATCCTTTATATTAACTTGTGGTGTCTGATTGAACCCTTGTTTGCTTGCGGGTCACCAAAACTTTGGATCGGCTTTTAAACCACTTCCTCGTAAGCTAGCGTGCTGAAATTTAGCAGGCAGTTTTGTGGCGATGATAAAAACTATGTATCAAAATTTCAGATCAATCGCATGTACGGTAATTAAATTATTGAATTTTTAGATTATTTTATTTATTCCTATGTAACATGTTATTTTTTGAGATAGAGTGTCGCGGTGCGTATTATATTGAAGAACCTTTCTGTCGCGCAATAAGGTGCGTATTTTATTGACAACACTTTCATAAACATATTCCTGATCGGTGCGCATTATATTAAACCTGTTTTACGACACAACTACAATTGTGTATTTTTGGATGGTCTTGCGCTGCGTATTATAATGAACATTCTTTTAGTTACGTCTCGTACATAAAGGATTTAGTCAAAAACTTGTTTTTTTACGTTTTTTTTTAATTTATGTTTTTTTTATCCCCTCTTTGTTTACACACAACACGATGCGCAAAAATATTGCAGTGCTTGACGGTTCAAACGAATAAGTGGAAGGATATCTTCCACAGGTCGCTGGATATCACATTATTCCCCGCAAAGTGGAATTTAGCATTTTGGCCAGAGCAAAGATAAAGCTTCACTGTATAATTTAATGGAATTTTTTCAGAAATCAGTGAGATGCTATCTAAAAATGACCATGTTGTTAGAGAACGTACAATGACAATAAAGACATCTAGATCAACAGTTGAAAGTGATACGGTGATCTGGTTTTGTTGAAGTAATTGACTTATTAGCAGGTTTGAAGACCAGGTAAGAAAAATGTTAAAGATATTAACTTCATTGTGAGAATATACATAACTCAGCGTTTTCAAAGATCTTGAGCACTTGGTTATCGTGACTTGGAGATCCTGACTTGGATTTCCTGACTTGGATATCTGGACTTGGATATCCTGACTTGGAGATTCTGACTTGGATATCCTGACTTGGAGATCCTGACTTGGATATCGTGACTTGGATTCCTGACTTTCAATTTTTTGTTTGTTTGTATCAGTGAAGCTACCGTGGATTAGTTTATTGAGAATAAATACGTCAGATGTCAAAAGTGTGTGTGTGTTGCGGTTGGGTGTGTGACAGCATGAGTTAACTGCACCGGGCGACACAAACCCGAGCTACGCCTTTGGGGCGAAACATCGCCTCATTCCTATAATATTGAACATTGTTCTCCTATGAGATTGTCTTCAGTCTTGAATAAAAAAAAATCTTTAAAATATGCTTACACCACATGGTCTACATTGACAAGTTTGGGACACAAATAAATAAACAATAAATAGTCTTCTAAAAATAATAGAATAAAAATAAGAATTCATTAACATTGTTATTATGTTTTATATTACTTTTAATGGGTTAAATTTGTATCATTAACAATGACAAATTCATTAAAAAATTTTTATTCTTATTTTAAATACAGACACGATTTTGCAACTCACACATTGATATAACAACATCTGTATGAAATTATATATCATAAAAATACATAGTTCTCAGCGTAACGATGTCACCAGCGCTACCAAATTATTAGTTTTCTTTACATAGATAATAATTTTCAAAACGAAATTCCCGATATTTGCTCAAAATAAGATTCTTTAAAAATACCGCCAGTGCGTTTGGTGCGTAATATTATCTTTTGTTTGCAAGATATCGAATCTTTGTGACATAATGACATTTCGCCGCGTAAATACTGTAAACTGATTTTTTTATATTAAAATATCAATATAACCCGGGGGCGTCATAAAGTGAAGGGGACCTTTACACGTGGTTATGGGGAGGGGTATCACTAATTTGATTGTTATCAAAAGTTTCACATTTAATGATTTTAGAAGATATACATTTGACGTATTCTTGCCGTCATTGATTGATAATGAAAGAAAGGAATTTGGGAGGGTGTAAAGGCAGGACAACATTAGGATGACACACACGAGATGGGTAGATGATGGCATCGGAATGATGGTAGGACTATCAGATTTCAGGTGGCACGTTAAACGATGAAGATTATTGAACACACGTCCCTCAGATATTTTGTGAGACGTGCACACGAGGAGACAAGTTCAATAAAGCATTTTCACAACAGTTTGATGTATATAATATTTTGTTTGTTGGTTTAAAGGGGTTGTAGTATCTATCGTAATCTATTTTCAACGAAGCTAGGTAAACGACGTTTAAAAAAACAACAATTCTTTGCCCTATTCCCCCATACTCCCCAGCTACAACAAGTGATTAATGTAAATGTTAATCTTTGTGATATCATGTTACAGCACTTTCATAATTGAGAATTAATAATTAAAAACGGCGGCGTCTGCAATGACGCGGACAGCCAATAAAAAAAGGTATAACTTGCGAATGTTCATAACTCACTCTTGTTTGCAAGGCATTCAATGGTTGGCTGATCAGTATCACATGACTTTGACACAAGGATTTAACTGGACTTGTTTAAGTTCATATATTGTTGTTTTTTTTTCTTTAAAGATTTGAAAGTAGAACAAAATAAACAGACAAACAAAGTGGTACATTAAATACTTGATATTTTTTTACAGGAAAGCTACAACTAATCCACATTTACTGTTTACTCTGTTGCGTTCTACATAACAGACGCACACTCACCCACACAGAAACAGACACTCGCACACACACACACACACATACAAACAAACAAACCGTTTCTTATCAGTAAAATATTTACAATTTGATCTGCCCACAAAGTTTCGGTAATTATCGTTTGTTGCAGGCTGTACGATTTTAAAATCACGCTTAAATTTTTTAGGATCTTTCCAGAGGCTGCGTTAGGTACGCGCGAGGCCTGATGCAACAATGATTCCGCGGGGCCCCCCTAGATTAGATCAATTCTTGCGCAAACTCAATAGTGCAGAATTTGCCGGCTCATTTGTTACTAAAATATAGTCTCAAGTCTGAAACGCGGGGCCCCCCTAAGCGCTGGGCCTGGGGCGATTGCCCCAGCTGCCACCCCCTAAGGCCGCTCCTGGATATTTCAAAGTATCTTTGATATAAATTCAAGGGCATTTACCTCAAATATCTGAGGTTAAGCTTGCCATTATATATAATGATGATACTTTTTTTATATTTTCTTAACCGAAAAATTAACTTCAAGCATCATTAGAAAATAAAATTTTATATGAATAGTATGGAAAACATATATATATATATATATATATTTTAAAAACTGTTTCTTTAACAAATAATTTTCCTTTCTGTGACTCCCTTTGAAGTCTTCTGGGGATCACAAATCATTCACCGGAGGACGCCGGCCTGTCCGGACCACCAGCCACCATGGCCTCAGTGTGCTCCCTGGCCCGACGTCTCAGCTCAGCCACGCTGCTCGTCCGGTGCTCGGTGAACACAGGAAATGACGTGGTGGAGGTGGTGCTGCCGGGACTGCCGCTACTTCCGGACGATCTGGGAGGGCAGCACATGCAGAACGGCAGGCACCCTGGGAGCGACACATGACATCAATTGAACACGTGGTAAAACTATCAGTCAGTCATATTTTAAAAAATAAAAAAATACAAGGTAATTGGATCTTGCTAAGTTTTTAAACATCTATTACGTCACCTTAAAATACATTTAATTTTACAACAGGGACATGCCAATATTTTTGAATATAAAAGTTTTGAGACAAATGGAGCCGGGGGAACTCATAAAAGAATTACTTAAACATACATTTTGTCCTTTTGCAAAACAAAAATAATGACGATAAAAATTCAGTGCCAATCATTATGAGTATTAGCTAGTGGATAAAATATAAAATGAAGTCTAAAGAAAGAGGCTAACTATCTTTATTGGGGAAAACAATCTGATAAAACATGTAATAAAAAAACTGGTTAACAAAATGCTAACGCTGGTCACCTTTAAATGCCGGGTGTGGTAGGTGCTGAGGTGGTAGAAATGATCGTGACGTCATTAGGGACTCATATCCAGACTTGAAACGGGATCTGCAATGAAGAGATTCTTTATTGATAATCTGCCTGAGATGGACGTCACAAAGTTAACTAAGATGTCGTGTTTCATGAACTCATTTTATTACTCGTGGATAGACTGCGCACATGTTACTGGGCTTAGTCGTCCATATATAAATAACGTTTTTGAATCGTATTAGTAAATTGCGATTGAATTTATAAAAAAAAATTTTTTGAGCATGAGAATGTTTCAGGTGCAAAAAGCAAGTAAAATACGCAATGCATTTATTCCCACCAGTTTACAATAACTCAAATCAGGTTTTAAAAATTAGTCTTAGTAGTAAAGTTACATGGTCCGTTGGGTGTAACGCTATGAGTCGTGATGTATACGAAACCACCCCCCCCCCTTTTTTTTGGGGGGGGGGTAGCCCATAATAAAGGAAACTTGCTTGACTCACCCATCAATGCCTGAGAAAATACCAGGCCTGTGCATGGACGCCGCCAGAAGGCTGTGTGTGAAGGGCAGGGCGCTGCGCCCCATCTTCGCCATCAACCCCAGATCTGGCGGAAACAAAAGAGGAGGCATCAGCCCCAGCATGCTCTTCATCAGCGTGGAGTCACTTCCGTAGGCCATTCCAGCACCAAAGGTCAAGGCCGTCGAAGCCGGAAAAGAGTTCGAGTCCCCGCACCTCCCGTTCCTGGAGTCGATGTTCTGGAGGGAAGAAGACGAGCCGGAGGGGAAAGACAGGGGTGACGTGGACACCTTTGGTGACGTAGATTTGTTGACGTCATGATTACCGGCGAGAGAATTGGAGGACGGGGTGTTGAGGATCAGCTTCGGCGAGTCCTGATTGGCCGAGTGCAGGAATCCAGGCCTGTACGATGCTGTCCGGGGAATGCCGAAGATATTGTCAAACTTACGAGAGTCAACGACGGAACCGAAGGAATCCTGGTGGTGACGCGAGGCGAAAGGGTGAACTTTCCTCTTCTCCACGTTGTTGTTGTCGTCTTCATCGTCTGTCGGATCTCTGTCGCGGGAAACTTCACCATCCTTGTCAGAGTCGGCGACGCGCCTGGACGATGAGAAGTCGTACGCCTTCTGCTGGGCCAAGTGCCGCATGCCGGCCATCTTGTTCAGGTCTTTGACGATAACGTCATCCTCCGTTTCGGTTTTATCCACGCACACCTCCCCTTCTTCCCCGCTCTCCGATCTGTTGTCTCTTTGTTTTTCTCCGCCCCTGTTACCGTCCTTGACCTTGCGTTCTTCCAGGGGGCATTTCCCGGATTCCACCTGCACAGACCTACGTTCATCCTCGGACAAGTGATCGCGGCGCATGTCCACGGGATGTTGTTCATCCGCCTCGCCGCCTTTCGGACTCCCGAGGGGCGATCGCACGTGTGGGGAAGAGGGGGTCGTTCTTTCCTCAACCTCCAACAGTTTGCCGTCATCGACGTCATCGATGTGGTACTCGCCATCCTCTACACCGGAACTCACCCCGTTCCCACCCGCTCCTTGGCCTGGCTGGTGTGAGAACCGTTCACTCTTTCGCCACTTCGCCCGGCGGTTTTGAAACCAAACCTAAAATTAAAATAATAATAATAATTAAATACTTGTGTTATTGTTTCGTAAAGCAATTTAGATCCAAATGTATACTTTTTAACAGGTTTAATATTTGTTAGCTCTGTGTTTGAGCGCCTACTTCCGATCAAGTGATGGACTTTCAATAACCTAAACCTATTTTGATACGCATGAGGAGGAAGAAATATGCATATAAATAATTAAATTTATTTATAATTTTCAAACAAGATTTAATAACATGAATTGTATGCAATTACGGACATTTGAATAGAGGAACTTTTCTTAGATACACAAATGAAATTCCAGGAAGAGAAGGAAAATAATTGCTTTCATATTAGTCTAAATATTAATTATAATTATAATTCATCACGTCATTAAGAATAACTAATTATTTAATTTAGCAAGTGGCTTCTAATTTTTTATTTGATATTATTTTTGTCCTCACAGACACACATTAAATGTCTAATAGTTTTGGTGAGAAACCATGCGTTTAGGTTGCTTTTATTTACCTGGGAGATTTGCTTGGATCACAACTCACATAAATAAATACCGAGTCTACATTTCTTTTTACAGATAATGCTCGGGTTAACACTCAGGTAAACCCTCAGGTAAACACTCAGGTAAACCCTCAGTTTAACACTCAGGTAAACACTCAGGTTAACACTCAGGTAAACACTCAGGTAAACACTCAGGTAAACACTCAGGTAAACACTCAGGTAAACACTTAGATAAACAAAATGAACCCAACGAGGTTCTCATTTATAATTTCGCTCCTTGGAATGAAAAGTAATTTCTTTTTTTAGCAGTGTTTCAGTTGATAAATAATGCTTCCTCTTAATTTTGCCTTACCTATTCCAAATTTCATTTAAATAAAATTTACATAATTGTGACTAGTGCCATTTGTGGATTTTTAAAATTATTTTTTTATATAAAAAAAGTTATGATTTGATATCGAAAGCCCCCAACCCATTTACTACCTATTATTCTTAAGCGTCAATGGCAACAAAAAAAAATAACAAAAAAATAAAAATAAAAATGAAACTAAAGTTATCAAGGTTTAGAGATTTTTTCTGGAGCTAAGAATGCTGAAGATTGGGTTGAATGTACATATTGTGCCCGAATTTAAACATTCTCCGACGGGAAGCAAAAAAACCAAAAAAAACAAAATAATAACAACCGCGATCCAATGAAATCCAGAGAAATATTTTCATCAAGTATAGAAACATCGATGTAACGTCACCCTATGCAATACTAAGAACAGTGTCATACTATAAGTCCATACATTTCACGAAAATTAATTTTCAAATCAGAACTTCTTTATTGGTATCTTTAACTTCAATTAAACGTCGAAAAACGTTGTACTAACAAATTCTGTTTTAAGTTAACAAGATTTTAAACATAAACATATTATTTTTTAAAATAATTAATCACCTCAAAACATTGACATTCATCACTTCTTTTCTTCATTCGTGTGGTCAAATGTATTTTTTTGTTCTCATGTTCCTTCTTTTTTTTGTTGTCTGGATATTTTAAAAATTGTTAACTAACGATGAAGTTTTCCATTTACTAAGAAAAAAATATTATTGCATCATGGCGGAATGGCCAAGTATTATGTTTAGTTCTATATCTCACTGTTAGTCAAAATACTCTAAAAAGCTTGCCAAGCCCATTTTAGTTTAAGTGTTTGTTTTGTCTTTAAATAAAGTCGGATAAATCTTAATTTCATTAAGTTAAATCCCCCCCCTCTCCCCTTCCAATGGTTGCCTGCATCCTGGCCTTTGTCTAAATGACCAACATTTCAGTCAAAATTATCTAACGTTTCCGTCCGCCAGTCTTTCTGTCTGTCTGTCTGTCTTTCGGAGCGGCCCGTGACTCGTGCTCTGTTACCAGGCGGGTCTATCCCAATTAATTAGCCATTATCGGCTAATTGTATAAGCCGATGTTTGCAGTGTAGTTATAAGATTTACAAGCCTGCTTAAGACAGTGACGAGGATAAATGGATTGTCAATGCCGGGAGGTGGAAGAGGATGCGGGGAGGGGAGGGTGGCGTGAAGGCCGATGAGTGATGTGAAGGGCTCTGTGCGGTGGAAGGCGGCTATGGTCCTTTGTTTTCTCAATGTTTGGATTGATCGCGTTTTTTTAAATAAAAAAAAATTAAGGGCTGGAGAGGATGTTTTATTTTACAACATAGTGCAGTGGTTGTATGAGAAAAATAATGTTTTACAACATGGTGCAGTGGCTGTATGAGAGAAGTAATGTTTTACAACATAGTGCAGTGGTTGTATGAGAGAAGTAATGTTTTACAACATAGTGCAGTGGTTGTATGAGAGAAGTAATGTTTTACAACATAGTGCAGTGGTTGTATGAGAGAAGTAATGTTTTACAACATAGTGTAGTGGTTGTATGAGAGAAGTAATGTTTTACAACATAGTGCCGTGGTTGTATGAGAGAAGTAATGTTTTACAACATAGTGTAATCGTTGTATGAGAGAAGTAATGTTTTACAACATAGTGCAGTGGTTGTATGAGAGGAGTAATGTTTTACAACATAGTGCAGTGGTTGTATGAGAGAAGTAATGTTTTACAACATAGTGTAATCGTTGTATGAGAGAAGTAATGTTTTACAACATAGTGTAGTGGTTGTATGAGAGGAGTAATTGTTTTACAACAGTGTAGTGGTTGTATGAGAGAAGTAATGTTTTACAACAATGTAGTGGTTGTATGAGAGAAGTAATGTTTTACAGCATAGTGTAGTGGTTGTATGAGAGAAGTAATGTTTTACAACATAGTGTAATCGTTGTATGAGAGAAGTAATGTTTTACAACATAGTGCAGTGGGTGTATGAGAGAAGTAATGTTTTACAACATAGTGTAGTGGTTGTATGAGAGAAGTAATGTTTTACAACATAGTGTAATCGTTGTATGAGAGAAGTAATGTTTTACAACATAGTGCAGTGGGTGTATGAGAGAAGTAATGTTTTACAACATAGTGTAGTGGTTGTATGAGAGAAGTAATGTTTTACAACATAGTGCAGTGGTTGTATGAGAGAAGTAATGTTTTACAACATAGTGTAGTGGTTGTATGAGAGAAGTAATGTTTTACAACATAGTGTAGTGGTTATATGAGAGAAGTAATGTTTTACAACATAGTGTAGTGGTTTTATGAGAGAAGGGATTGTTTTACAACCGCAATATTTTACAATAAAGAGTACATTTGAAAGTATTTTTATTTATATAATGTCTCTATCCGAGGCAGATCCCGTGTCGCGGGTTCGAGCCCAGGTACTGGCAAGGCCCTTGGGGCATTGTGCTGGCCACACATTCCCCTGCTCTTTAGCGGTGGCTAAAAAACCTGCGAACGCTACATCACTTGCCCCATAGTCCGTCATGGACGAAAGGGGGTCATTCATGGTCATTTTTGCACCTCGTCCATTAAAAGTCTATTTTACACTAATTTTCAATACGATTTTTTAAACTTGAAGCTACTTCACTGCATCTTGTCTTTCTTTAACATATTCGATTTTTGAACGGTTTGAAATGTAACTCTATTTCTGCTTTATATTCTGTCAACCAGCCATGACTGCTTGGAGGACGTTTATTGAGGCAGTCAGTCAATCCTCTGACCGTCGCATTTAGTCGTCTACCTACCCAATGATCTCCCCCCCCACCCCCAACAAACACATTAAACTGTTTGCCAACAGGACGATCACTATCGACCTTCAGTCTCCTGGCTTCCTGTTACTGGCAAGACGCCCTAATATCATCGGCAAATAAAATTAGCGGCGTGATTTAAGAAAACCTTCAAATAAAATTAACTTCTCAGATTTTGCCAGGCGTTGTAAAGAAGAAGAAAAAATGATGCTAAAAACATAATTAAAAAGCCAAAAACAAAACAAAATAAATAAAATCGTAGCGAAATAAAGCAATGTGGAGGCTGTGGAGGATTGTGGGACAACTTCTTGTTTTTTTCTGTTTTATTGTGAAATTCTTTTTTTCCGTGTTTTCTTTGCTTGTTCGTAACTAGTTGGTGGTTTCAGATAATCCATTCGTTTGGTCTCTCTCTCTCTCTTTCTTTCTCTCGCTATCTCTCTCTCTCTCTATCTCTCTCTTTCTCTCTCTCTCTATTTCTCTCTCTCTCTCTCTCTCTCTCTCTCTCTCTCTCTCTCTCTCTCTCTCTCTCTCTCTCTCTCTCTCTCTATCTCTCGCTCAAGTTAATTTAAAGCTACTCATCAGCTCCCTAACGTGTTTATCTTTTAGAAGCTCGGTAAAAAATATTTAAAAACTGACTTTATTAATTATCTTTTAAAAAGATGATTTTTCTTATATAGAAATAAATATATTTTATTTATTTACCTCCCTATTTCTCTTTCTCTCTCTTTTCTTCCATCTCCCCCCCCTCTATCTTTCCCCCTTCTCCCCCCCCCTTGCCCCCCCTCTCTCTCCAACTCACACACATTTCTTAAAAAATGGTCTGGGCAATTGAAAGGGAACAAATTTTCCATTGAAATATCTGACTGTCGGACTAGCAATGTCCACATTAAAAAATTTAAGCCGAATCTTAAAATTTAAATCGTTCATGTTTTTCATTGTGCTTATCCCTGGGGAATTACTGCTTGAAGTCAGGGAATTTTCCCAAATTTTTTTTTAGTTGTTAGTTAGTATACACCACCAACGAGAGTGCTGGCCGCCAGCATAGGGAATTCCAAATCCGTTATCTTTCATAAAGCTTATCCTAAGCGGATGGTGAAATTGATGGCGCTTTAATTGTAATCCCCTGACAATTAGGCCAACATCAGAGTCGGGTTATGAATCAACTTCCGCCTTTGAAAATTTGATAACCAGATTAGTGGGTTAATCCTTCGTTATGTCATTGTCTTTTTTTCATGTAAAACTGGTCACCGGCGTGTCTAATTGCATGGAGTCGATTATATTTTTTTTAGCAATTCAAATCGGTTACTCCTAGGGGATGATCCTCTGCAGTTGGTTGAGAATGCCGCTTCGATATACTTTATAAAGAAAATAGACGTGCTTGTGAGCGCAACTTCACTTGCCCCATAGGCCGTCATGGCCTAAAAAATGGGGTTGTTATTATTCGGGGCGTGACTTCCCTTTCGTACATACTTCCTAAACCACTAGGCTAGTAGTCACTATGCTTGTGTGTGGAATCAACGGGATAAAAAATATATATTGATATCAACAACTACTTTTGAAAAATTCGATAGAAGTGTTGCGTCACTGGATTTTCCTTTGTAATAAGCTTATATTTTAATAAACTAGGGGTTACAGGGCACCTACGGCGCCCACTTGTTTAGTCAAACGGAGTGATTATTCGCACTGCTGTGGGAATATTGTTCAGCGTTATTCACACAGCGACGCATGCGCATTGGTGTTTTATTGAGTAGTTATAGTTATAATGTAAAAAAAATGCCACAGATACATCTGTATTTCTAGATGAGTGATTAGGACAACGCTACCTGTATTGTTACGATAGGCGGATCGAATCCCTTGGCAGGCGCTTAGGTTTTTTTAAAAACCTTATATTATATTATTGTTTGTATTACCTACATATTCTATGAGCACTCAAGCAGGCTCAAAGTTCCATGAAACATCTTATATTAACTTATACTTACTGTATACAGTTTTATACTAAATTGTAGTTGTAGTATAGCCTAAATTACTGTCTTACAGTAAGGGGCCGTCCATAAAGTACGTCATGCTCCAGAGGGGGGGGGGAAGGGGTGTAAGAAAGTGTGACCGAGGGAAGGGGGTCCGGCCATGTGTGACGTCACGGTGTTTTATATCCAATTTTAATTATTTTGTTAATAAAAAACAACATTTTTGTTCAAAAGTGTTTACTTTTTTTTTGGGGTGAGATTTGTGACAAGGACAAGGGGGAAGAGTGGGGGGGAGTTAAAATGGTCAAAAATAGCGTGGTGTAGTTTATTGACGGCCCATAATGCTTACTCTTACGCTTTTGCATGCTTCAGGTAACTTTACTTTAATGTCTTTTGGGAAGAAAAATAGTTAGCCTACTATGAATTAGTAAAGAGTTTGGATCAACTAAAGTAAAATTCTGGTATGCGGGTCCGCTCAGGTTATTGCTAAAATTGTTATTGTTTAAAACATAACTATAACATTACAGTCACTTGAAAACTTGAAAGACGTTTAAAACGAGTCTTTGCGTTTAATTATTTTCATACACCACACCAATAGATATCAAATAAGCAACGTTATAGTTTTATAAATAATTAGCAGTGATAGGAAAATTAGATATTACTAACATATAAGTATATTTCATTATCATTATCGTACGGGGTGGGGGGATGGCTAGAAAACGTCAAGTCATTTTATGACTGACTTCAACAAATAGCAAAATGACCGGTACTAAGATTAGACGTAATAACTACATACTAACATACCAGTAATGGAATATTTTTCTCAAACTTAAAAGATTAACACAAAGAGGTAAAAATAATTTATTATTAAAACTATTATTAATACATTAACTTTAAATGTCCCTATTCTTCTGGGAAATTATTTTGATAATCGTAATGAAATGAGTAGTGAATAGACATAATGATGTCCATGTATTATGTATGGCCTACTATACTGTCACTATACTCAGCCTATTAATGCTATAGTTATAGCCAAGTTATAGGCTATATTTTTTAAATTAATAAGCCTATTTAAAATTTACGAATTAAATACAATAGTCATTTGCTATTAATACTATTAGCCTAACGACATAAAGCCTATATACTGTAGACTAGTATAGACTATAGATTAGTATGCTTTTAATTTTAAGTCACTATAACTGTAACTGTAACATTTTATTGGTTGTGGGAATAACGCTTTACAATATTCCCACAGCTGTGTGAATAACGCTTGCCTTTGTCAAAAGTCCAAGTAGCTTATCCTTGTTTGATAAATACGAAATATTAAACTTCCTGAAATGTACACAAAGTATTTTATAATTATAAATCCTCAAATCTTCTTTTTACATCGTTCCCTTTTCCAGTGGCGGATTTAGGTTTGTCTTCGTGGGGGGCGAGGAGAATTTCAAGGGGCGCCGCAAACATTTTTTATTCATGCACTTAGTGCAAATATTTATAGGTGCTGAAATAAAATTCATTTGTCTAAATTGCTGGTTCTGCAATGAAGATTAGAAATTTGATATGAGATTCACTCTTATTGCTATATTTTATGTTGAAAAAAACATTTCTGCTCACTTTAAATGTGTTTTACTTTAATAAGTTTTCATCATAAGAGACTGCTGCAGTCTCAAATATGAAATCTAAAGTGTTTTGTTTATGTTACATACATTTTCAGTTTCCCTATGGCAACTTGCTAGACAAAAAGAAAAATCTAGTCTTAAGTAGATATGGTTAATCAATTGAATTTATGAAAATGGTAGTTAATTTGGGAGCTGTTATTTGTGACGAAATCTAAATTTCTCATAATCCTTTGTTTTCACTTTCAATTGCTGAATATCCTAGCAGACTTAAACATAGAAAACTCAGCATAATAAGTTTATAGTCTTTGGGCTAAATAAAACATCTAAAATGTTTTGATAATGAGGTAGAATTTGATTAAAAATTTTAACAGGCCTCCAATAGTTTGTTGTACTATCTGCAAGATGACTCATCAGTTTGTTCAGCTTGCCATAAATAGCACTGACAGTAACTCAAACAAATATTTAAGTGTTAAATAATAAATGCTGTGTTGATCATTCAAAGTACATTATTTAATATTATTTTTTTTACATCAAACCATTGCAATGAATCTCTTCAATATACAAACAATTGCTTTATATTCAGGAGAGTAATAGGTCACAAATGCAAACAAAATGTAATGTATTTTTAAAAATGTTAATCATTAATAAAAGGCCTAAGTAATTAAAGAAATCCTTTATCATATACGTATTATATGCATATATCATATGTAGGATAAAAACATTACAGTAAATTATGAACTTAGTTTCAAAGAGAACAATTTCTTTTTACTAATCAAATTTTAAGAGCTACTGTTTTTAGTTCTTGTAATAGTTTTCTATCTGAAAAAAATCATATGAGAATTGTATCTGGCAAAATAGTTCAGTTTAAGTTCAGGTATCTGATGCTACAAATAATGAAAAACACAGAGACTTTAGTGGAGTGGATTGGTTAGGATTAGTAACACTGAGACACACACACAAAGAGTGCCAATAATATTATACTTATAAATAAACTAAACAATTTACTTCAGAATTTAAAAAAAAATAATTGTGCACTGGAAGTTTGAGCATCAAACTTTGGGAAAATCTATGAACTTTACACAAACAATGATTGTAAGTTCCTTAAATAAACATTCAAAACTCTAATAAGAATGCAGGACTAAATACAAACCATGGATAAGCATATGACGCAATATTTTTCTGTATAGAAAGAGCGTCTGTAACAGATAAGATAAGATAAGATAAGATAGAGCCATGAGCCCTATATAAATCGCTTTCTACGTGATTTCATTTAAGCAAAACGATTTATCGTTGATTCAAAGTCAACGTTCTCAGCTAGATCACGTTCAATTGAAATTAATGCCAATTCAGACAGACGTTCGTTTGTCATTGTTAAGCGCAAATATTTTTTTATGAGTTTCAATCTACTGAAACATTTTTAAGCAGTAGCACTGCTAACAGGAAGAGTCATGTAAATTTTATAGAGTATTGACAAATTAGTGAGACCCGATGCCATTAGTTTTTCAGTCAAAAATGGCTGAACCTTTTTGAGTTGTAGTTGACTAGTCAGTGTTGGCTATATTAATGCATACAAATCTTATATTCTACGATCGCTTCTTCAAGGTTAATGTCGTTTTTGTAAATTTTGCATAAACTTTGAAAATAATCTGTATTTTCCTCCGACATTTGTGATGGATCAATACCATAGAAATAAGTAACTGAGCTCCGAAAGTCATTAAATCGATCATCTATTTGTGTTACAAGTGTATCCATGATAGTGAAGTACGTTTCAGATTTAAAGAGTGTAGTTGGATCATCAGCCATTTTATCTCTGCTAAGTTCGCCTGCCATACTTTTCTTTTGCAATTCACTTTTCTTTAAATTCTGTTTTAACATCTAGTTTGGAACAATTTTCGTTAATAACTGATTTGACATCTACATTCAGCATTTCAAAAGCTTCATCGCTTCTCATATAAACAAACTTATTTTTTCAAACTTCGATCAACTGTTTTGCAAAGGCGTTGCAAGTAGTTTGATAACATGAAGATAACTTTTGTACAAATAACATCAGAAAAACAAAAGAATATTTTGTTATTAAAACAGATAGTCCCATAGCTTCTGCTCTGACAATTCCTTTCTATTCTGTTGATTCCCCTGAATCAAGTGTGGCTAGAATAGCAGAGAATGATCCAACAACTGCATGAACTGCATGCTTACGGCTTGCACATTTTGTATAAGAAAGTCGTTTCAGAGTATCTACTGTTGATTCATATTGAGATTTCTGGTATTCTTTAATAGTATGTAGACGTGGTAAACTAGACGTAAGGAATGCATACAACCTTAAATCTGCGCCAAAAAACAACTGTATACCACTGTTTACAGATATTGCTTCGATAGTAACCAAGTTCAAAACATGGGCACAATAATTGGGTGAAAGTTTCTTTATCTGAGTTTAAAGGCCACTCTTAATTCCAGATTATGCCTGTCCTCGACAGAGTGTGAAATCAATGTTTCACTTTTTAATTTCCGTTAAAATCTTCTCAGCAAATGAGGGAGCATTTTTTTTATTTATGAGGGCGATTATGAGGTTTTACATATGCATTTCACTCATTCTCTCACTTATAGATCTCTCTTTAACTTTTATACCAAAAACCCGCCCCAAGGTTTTAGTCATATTAAATCAAAGTACATGAACTTGAATTCATAAGTTTTAAATTATTTTCTTATTTTTAGTACACTTATAAAAACGTGGTTTTAAAAAATCTACCTCTATTTATTTTTTATTGTGGCTTTAACGTGGGCTAGATGCAACGCCCCTCAGCTTGTGAGGCGAGCGCACTATTCGCTATCCAGCCGCTGTTTACCAAAGTATAAAAGCCTATAAATCTTTCCACAACATGTCATGATTTTAAAACTGAATGTAAAGAAACTGACATCTGATCAATTCTAGATATATCAATGGTTGATTCAATAATTAAAGAAAATAATTGTGCAGACTTAACTACATTATCAATTGTCGCCGATAATTCAGATGCGATTGATTGATTTAAACCAGATATTACCGTTTCATCATTTGATATACAATATTTAGCAAGCAGTTTGGTGTTGATTACAAGTTTCGTGTTTAGAAATAATTTTTTCTGCTCTTGTGACACCTTTTTGATGTTCATCGAGGGCGTCTTTAGGGGGGCGCCATTTTAGACCCAACAGGGGCGTGGGGGGGCAAGCCGCCCCCCCTGCCCTATAGCTAAATCCGCCACTGCCCTTTTCCAGAATAAAAATATAAGCTAAAACAATGACGTCATATAATATTTTTTTAAGGCGAGAATCTTTAAGTTATAATTATTTTGCACACCTCCTGCTGCACACCTTGTATTAAAATATAAGCTCAAACAAGGACGTCATTGCGTTACGGTTCCATCCAGCCAGCCAGCCAGTGAGTGACTTGGGCTATTATATTATTTATTGTTTAAGGATTTTTGAAAGCACACAAGTCGTTTAAATTTTAGATAATAAAAAACTGACATTAACACAAAGATTAAAATGACAAATAAACAAGATTAAGTGTTTGGGATTATTACAAAAATGAAGACAAAAGAATTGAATGTGTGTGTGAGAGAGGAATAAAGTGTTTAAAACGATGAAGGTGTCTCAAATTAAATTTATGTCCAGTTTCCATTATTGATAAATTTTTGTAAAAGAACTGGGTAAAAAATTGCAACATTTTATTTACCTTTCTATAATTAATATACTAGCCAACCGACTCGCCTTTTTTAAATCCTTTATATTAACTCGTGGCGTCTGGATGATTGTCGAAAAAATTTTGGATCGATTTTTAACCCACTTCCTCGAAAGCTAGCGAGCTGAAATTTTGCAGGCAGACTCGTGCCTATTGTAAAAACTATGTGTCAAAATTTCAGATCGATCGAATTTACTGTCATTAAATTATTGAATTTTTAGATTATTTTATTTATCTCTATGTATCATGTTAAATTTTTGAGATAGGGTGTCGCGGTGCGTATTATATTGAACAACCTTTCTGTCGCGCAATAAGGTGCGTATTTTATTGACAACACTTTTTATAAACATATTCCTGATCGGTGCGCATTATATTAAACATGTTTTACGACACAACTACAATTTTGTATTTTTGGATGGTCTTGCGTAGCGTATTATAATGTACATTCTTTTAGTTACGTCTCGTAGGCCCACATAAAGGATTTATAGTAAAAAACTTGGTTTAAAAAAATATATTTCTTATTACTATTATTAGTGCATTAAAAGAATAAAAATATAATATTTTTTTTAAAAACGTTTATCGTTTTTTTCAGAGACTATTTAAGATATCAGTATCAGTCTTTAAAAATCTGCTTGATACAAATTAGGATTAATTCTAACATGAAATGTGGGTTTTTAGTTAAAATTTAAGTATGGCACAGGCGGACCTCATATCTGTAGCTGGTTATTAGTTAGTAGTTATTTGGTTCTTAGTATAAAGTAATCTGTTATTAGTTAAAAAAATAATACCCGGAATGAAGCCATTACAAAAGTTATCCTATGATAAAATTATCCAGAAAATGATTCAATAAAAAATGTAAATGTTCAAATTTATTTCGATAAAATCTATTCAAAGTTTTAACAGATTTTATCTTTTTAATGTATCCCTTTTAGAGCCCACGTCACAAAAAAAGATGCTTTCGTGAATAATAATTAAAAAAAGTAATAACTAGTTTGGTGTGAAAGTTTTTTGCAACAAAATATCTGTAGTTTACATATAACCTTCTCTCATTAGTAAAAAACAAATTTGTTGACTATAAATCCTTTATTTTCGAGATATAACTAAACGTATGTTCATTATAATACGCATCGCACGACAATTTAAAAATCCCAAATTGTAATTATGTCTCATATATAAAGGATTTATATTTTTTAAAAAACTACTAGAGTCTGCCTGATAAATCTCAGCTCGATTTGATCACGGAAAAGGTTTTAAAAACATGTTTAATATAGTGCGCACCGCGAGACAGGCTAGCAATTACTAGCATTTACATTTACAGATCGGGAATATATTTTTAAAAAGTATCGTGAATATAATACGCACTGCACAGCGTGACAGGAAAGTATTAAAAAGGTTGTTCAATATAATACGCACCGCGGCACTCTAGCACACAAAATTAACATGCCACATAGAGATAAATCAAGATAATATAAACATTCAGTAAGTTAATTACAGTACATTCGATCGATCTGAAATTTTGATAGATCATTTTGATCGTCGGCAAGAGTGTGCCTGCAAAATTTCCCATCGCTAGCATACGAGGAAGTGGGTTAAACATCGATCCAAAGTTTTTTCGGTAAACAATCTAAGAAGCCATCCAGCAGACGCCACAAGTTAATATAAAGGATTTAAAAAAGAAGACATCACGATCGTAAACTTTATATTTACAGAAAAAAAGAAAAGAAATTTACTGGCTAGTAATTAGAGATTATGCTAAAATGAAAACCTAAGTTAGGTATGGCCTTCTCCTTGACACAGGATATCAACACTTATACAAGTAACACACGGATCTCACAATCACAACTTTCCCTTTTTATTAAGGACTGAACACTATACAAAATATTTTATGATATTATCTCCTTGGAATATTCGTGAAATCCACGCATGTCACAGTGTCAACTTCACATAATTTAAAAAATACTTTAACTTATATTGAAATACAAGAAAAATACCCGCACTTTGCAGCGGGAGTGTGCTGTCCCTTTTTCACATTATTAGATTGATTTTAAAAATGGACTATATTATTCCGACTACAAAGGAACGAAAATAAAATGATCTATTCACAATACAAATAATTACGCGTTTTAAGGTTTACTTTATTTAGTTTAATCTACGTATGTTAATAAGCCCGGTAGTAAAAGTTTAAATTGTATAAGTATATAGCTTATGAAAAATTTGTAAACTTTTTTAACGTGTAAGATTATTTGACATGGGTCATCGTTTCCCATAAAAACATAAAACTACGAATTATAGAATTAGGTTTTTAATAAATGTCGGGGTCTGAATCACAACAAAAGAAAATTCGCAATTTCATTCACACATGTAAAATATTAATTCCATGCATAGTTTAACAATTGTAATAATTTTTTTTAAAAAGCATTCACTGTCTCCCTGTCTCTCAAATGTAATCATCTTGCACTGCTCATTATCTATTCTAGTTCTAGTTTTCAACCATCGTATAAATCTCTCTTTAATTGCTATCCCTCTCAGCTGAGTTAAAAGCATGTAACCAGATCATTGTAAAAAACAAAAAAGTGGTCAATTACTCACTCACATCATTACTAAAATTATGACAAGGGTGAAAAACAACACTGCATGGTATCTGGCAACGACATCTTCTACCATTGCATACCATTTTGAAGATTAGACTTTATATAAAAATATAGAGATTTATAAAGTGTAGCATCAGTTTAAAGATCTGAATTAACAGTTAACCATAAAAAGAAATTTTAAAAAACCTGATGACTTAAAATTAAGAGCTATATCTTTCAAAACTTGTTTGTCATTCAACACGTAAGAGACGCTTTAAAAAAAAAGTAGAAAACCCCAAAATGTGAAGGAGTGCCAAAATTTCGACTAGACCGTCATTCATCGTCAAGGTTTCATTGCGTGTTTAGTTCAAGAATGTAATACACATTTAAAAACTGATAAAGAGTCTGCTGTGCAGTGGGAAAAATGAAAATGAACTAATTTATAGAGTTGCTAGAGCAACATTGACAGAATTTTCAAAACCTTCTCCTAAATTTTCTTGGACGATAACAAATTACTTTTATGGTCATCCCCAACAAATTTGTAAAGAATCTAACAAATATTTCAACTAGCACACACGATGTTCCATACATAGACTATGAAGAAGCATTACACTTTCAAATTGAAAACGATAGAGTTTGTTACTTTGGTTTTGGAGAGATGGAAAAAAAGGGGTTGGGAATTTGGAAAATTTCCAATTGTCAAATTTTGAAAGGCGATCTTAATATAAATTTCTTTCAAAAATAAAATATAAGTGTAAAATTTAACATGGAATTTTTATCTGAATTTGATTAGAGCCAATATCTTAGGATATATTTCCAAATGATTACCTACTGGGAATACTACTTAACATATCTTTTTTAAGACCCTAGCTTTGATAATTATGTATTTTTTATATTAAGTCATTTTAAAACTTAACATTGTTTATACAGTGTCCAGCTTGGATGGAAAATAAAAAGTATTAAGTCAACGCGTTTATCAAATTTTTATATTACATTTTAGTGTTGAACTTAAAACCTTTCATAGAAAAAGATCGATAATATTGTTTCCGCACACAAACCTGAGGAAAAAGTGGCATATTGGCTATAAATATATTTAAATGTAGTTTTAAAATGTTTATCATCTGGCTTATAGGTTTTTGTAATAGAGTTGAGCACTAAACTTTATAGGAACCATCGATTGATTGAGGGGATCTATCTGATCACGTTTATTTTATATCGATTTTTGGCTTTCTTGTGATCGATCGACACGTTAACAAACATAAACTAACATCATATAGTAGCACTGTGATTGATGTACTAGAAACTTTTTGAAAATACGCGTGTATCTGTGGACCAATTGAATTTAAATCTAAAGGGTAAACAGGCGGCTGACTTTTGCGTACAATTATAGGTAATCGACATAATAACGCACGTATTGCTATTTGTTAAGTAGGTCACTCACCTGGACACGCGCCTCTGTCAGGTTAATCCTCATGGCGAGGTCCTCTCTCATGAACACATCCGGGTAGTGGGTCTGGGCGAAGGCTTTCTCCAGTTCTTCCAACTGCAGGATATTTAAAGTTTTCATGAAACTTTCATTGAAATTAATTTTTGAAAAAAGTCTAAAATAATTCTTCAAAAAGTAATCAACGTTTCGTATTTAAATTGGATGTCGTGCCGTTGGTCGCTAATTAGTGATCTAGATGTGTAGCAATCTTTTGAGATATCTCAGAATTCTCAGAGCATTTTAACTTCTCCGTTAACAATTTTAAGCGAAAATATGGACAACAAGTGCATATCAATCCCTTCACACCTTTTCCGACGCTTCAGAATTTGTATTTAAAATGTGGTTTTAATGTCCCGTCGCAACTTGAACATTCTACAATCAATGACGAGATATGTTATTATAAATTACATAAATTAAATTTTATATTTAAAAAATAAGAAAAACCCGTAAAAACCAAGTTTTTGACTATAAATCCTTTATGTACGAGAAGTAACTAAAAAAATGTTCATTATAATACGCAGCGCCAGACCATCCAGAAATACAAAATTGCAGTTGAGTCGTAAAACATGTTTAATATAATGCGCACCGATCAGAAATATGTTTATAAAAAGAGTTGTCAATAAAATACGCACCTTGTTGCGCGACAGAAAGGTTGTTCAATATAATACGCATCGCGACGCTCTATCTCAAAAAATAGCATGATACATAGGAATAAATAAAATAATCTAAAAAATCAATAATTTAATTACGGTACATGCGATCGATCAGAAATTTTGATACATTGTTTTTATCATTGGTACGAAACTGCCTGCAAAATTTCAGCTCGCTATCTTGCGAGCAAGTGGGTTAAAAATCGATCAAAAGTTTTGGCGACAACGTCGGTCGGTCGGTCGGTCGGTCGGTCGGTCGGTCGGCCGCAGACACCACGAGTTAATATAAAGGATTTAAAAATAATTAAGTGCTGTGTATTTTTACAGATTTTTTTAACACGAGATTTAAGACCTATTATTTCTACGGGATTTCTAGTGCAGTGGTTCCCAATCTTTGCTCCTCGAGCCCCAATACTCAATGTGCACGTCTCGTATAGGGTCACACCTTTTCAAAACCTTTTTTTTTGGTGGCAAACCGATTATCGGTTATGTAAATCCGATTATCGTTTTAGCGCTGACTTCAAAGAAATATATATTTTAAGGCGAATATGACGTGAAATAAGGAAATGACGTCACAGTTTTCGTTGAATTAAGAAAATGCCGTCCCACGCAGAGCTGTTCAAAGCGCTGGCGAAAATTGTGTGGAAACGGTGGAATTAACGAAATGATGTCACGCGCAATACGTAATGTGGAGAATTGCATGTTATGTCTAGCCTGCATCATGATTTCGATAAAAGACTGCATTTATTGCGTCTATGTTTGTCGATTTCGGACATCAATGAATTAATGACGTCACACTTTTCGCAAGACAAGAAATGTATTAATTTACAAACACACTGCATAGAGTGCTCGAAACTTATAAATAAAATAAATCAATATACCTTGGCGACCATATTAGATGAAAATGTCAGCAAATGCGGGAATAAATTTTGTTCAAATATTTTTTGAAGTTTTCATTATGGAAATGATTTTTTTTAAAAATTATTAAATTCGAATATCGTTTTGGGAAATTTTAAAAACGATTATCGCTTTCAAAACCGCAAATCGGATTTCTGATTATCGTTATAAAACCCTACTTTTACTATCTGCACTTTTTAAAATAGAAAGTTGATTTTTTTTAAAAAGCCAAAAATTCGTACAAAAGCTATACAGTGTTAAGTTTCATAGTCTTTCAAAATGATATATAAGTATACATTGAGAATTTTACGAATTTTCCATTTGAGTCTAATTACCGTAATGCCCAGCCCTAAACCCCAAATCTTCTTGTTTTGAAAGATGTTCTTTTCTTGGCTAAGAGTCGGCGCTTGTTATTTTATTCATTGATAATCCTCAAACTACTTTTGTTTTTAAAATTATAAATCGTAGCCAAGATTGCCTTACATATCTATTTTATATATATATATATATATATATATATATATATATATATATATATATATATATATATATATATATATATAAAATTCACCAGAGCAAGCACAACACGAGTGCAAATAAGCATTACGAATGACCCTTGCCAGGGTCGGCCAATCATAGTTTGTGGTTTGCAAGCTATGTGGTAGTGCAGGGTGGGGGCAGGTAGGTAACCGCAGTGCACATGTCTCGAGACCAACAATGCGTCCCCGACGTTCACTCGCGTTGTTCTGATTAAATCGTGCTGTAGTTTGTGTCCGTTCTTTACCCACCCTTTTTTTTGCACTTTCTATGACAATTCTGCTGCGTGGGTCCTATCTGGTAACATACATTATTTTAGTATGTTTAAAAAATATTTGCATGGCTTATTAAAAAAACGTTTCAACCCTAATATTATTGGCTTGTGAATTTAGGATTTGATCTAGTCAGACAAAGAGAAAAAATGATTGTATAACAAAAATGTGTAACTGTTTGGTAGTGCAATATACTGAAGTTAACATAGTTTTTAAAATATCCTAAAATCTTTACAGTTTTTCTATGCTATAAGTGTTTGTCTTTATGTTTGATAACTTACGTAAAATATTAATAAGCGGACTCTGGAGTAATACGTTAATATAACGCTACCTAATGTTTCTTACGATTGAAATGTTCACAATTTTTCCTTATACACTACGAACGTCGGAAATTCCACTTATTGATTGGGGAAAACAAAATCAGTTGCTACGTGTGTGTGTCGTCTCCCCTTGCCATCACGGACGTTTTTAAAATATTTAAAATGCGCTACCCGGACTAATCCAATAAATTTAGCAACATAGCCACGCAAACTGATGACGTTATTACAATATTTAACATAGGGCCAGCGCCGAACGATTAATGGAACATGTTGAACACCACATGCACGCATCGCGTCAAACCAGATCACTAAAATTTAATGTCCCCCCCCCCACCACCACCCATTTGCACTTCGACCCCCGGATGCTGCAGTTGTAATGAAGCCGTTGACAGGATTTTTATTGGAGAGCTTCATTTGAGCGCACTTCATCTCTGATGGGAGAATCGTTTCCTGGCACTGCGGCGCAACAACAGGCACCCAGGCTGTAAAACATGACAACGTCAACTGGTCGGCTCGCAGGACAATGAAACGGTCACCCCTAACAATGCAACACGTGGACAGTCGGTAATTTCCAGAAATGAATCCCAGGGGGCTAATAGGGGTTCTCAAAAATTTAGCAGGAAAAAGATCGCATTATTATTTTTGTTTTAAAATGACTACCCCCCCCCCTATAATTTTCAAACATCTATGTTTTCTATTTTTGTATTCATGCTATTTAAGATAATAAAGAAGGTTCATTTCAGGAACTTGTAGACTCACTTGTAGCCCATGGTACAAAGGGTTGAGAAGCCCTGATCACCTCGGGGTTTTTAATTTCGTGTTTCATTCTGTGAGTTTCAAAAGATTAATTAAATTTGGGAAGCTAACCAGATAACAAAACTGATATTGTTTCGATCAGGTTCCGGAATAATCACTCCCCACTACCCCCTCTTTTACCTCGCCACAGGGTACATACATTGTGCATTCTTCCATTGAGCGTTTAGCACTCCAGTGGTCCCCATACTATAAACCGTCTCCCGTTCATTAACGGCGGGGAAACGTGTAAATAAATGAGCTGTAGGAGGACAGTAACTCATCGCCAGGGGGAAGTGAGGGGGGGGTGAAAAGGGGAGGGGGTAAAATAAACAAAACAGGTGAAGTGAAGTGAAGGACGCAACTCTTGCAACAAAAGGGAGGTCATCCCCATTTTTTTTAATTGCGTCGATAAACAAGAAGACGACATGGATTTGTTGCACGGCTGACATGAGGGGGTGGGGTTGGCGGCAGATCATACATTGAGACAAAGGGTACGGATGAACTAGCTTATGACAATGCAAGTTCGGATATTTTTTTTAAAATACGTTTGCGACACCTTTCATTTCACGCTTGAATAATTTCAAGCGCGCATGATGAACGGTGAGAATTCTAATTAAAACATCGTGTCAAGGGTCAAACACAGCCCCCCTCCTATCCTCCCCCGACCGACCCGCCTTTTTGTGTATTTGCAGATAGCTCATTAGAACCGTTGAGGCCAGAAATGCTACAGGAGCTAGATGGAGAATGCGATAATTTATTTGTTTCCACGTTCTTGTTTTTTTTTAACAGATGAAAACTTGTATACAATAAATTATTAGAAATATATCATTTGTTTGTTTATTAATAAACAAACACCCTTGTAGACTTTTCAGAAATGTCATAGAAACGCTTAACAATTGGCTTGTAATTTTATAATATGGCCCTCTTAATACCAAGTGTTCTTCAGAAAGTGATGCCTTCTCTTCAAGGAGTTCCTAAATAAGACCGTATGGATTTCATTTTGTTTAGGTATCTTACCAGGTTCGACTTTTTTAAAGTGTTTGTACTATCCATAAAGTAATAATCATGGTAATTGTGGAATTGATGTGTTATTTCATCGATTTGTAACTTTGTAACACAGAAGAGCTCATTCAAGAAATCATATTTAATGTATTTTATCATTTTTAGAAATTGCTGTAGGAGTTATTTTAATAAGAGAGAGAGAGAGAGAGAGAGAGAGAGAGAGAGAGAGAGAGAGAGAGAGAGAGAGAGAGAGAGAGAGAGAGAGAGAGAGAGAGGGAAAGGGACTATGCATAGCGAATATCGAGCAAAAATGACGTAATCAAAACAGAAACTTGCACGACACAAAAGGGTGAAACGCCCAAAACAAATAAAACTGGCTGGCAATATAATTGAACTTTTGACCTTTTGCCTCTGCGCTATATACATTAACTGGAGGTCAATGATAACGATTTAGCTCCGCGATGACACGTCTCACCTTCGATCAGTGACCACATCATCCGGGTTCCCGGATGTAGCCGAGTTAGGCAAGCCGTTGCCAGGAGCCTCGAGGTATGAGCCCTTATGTCTTTAAAATTTAACTCTAATTGAGCGAATGGTGTTTACTGCAACGTTGTTAAATCATCGGTTAAATATTTTCACGGAGTAAATCTTTCATAGCACCGCCGCCCCCCCCCCACGTGAGGCGCTCGTGGCCCCGCGGGCCGACTCACACACAGCGGCCTCCATGAAGCCCGCTAAATGCAAGGCCGACAGGGCTGTGAGGATGAGGGGGGGGGGTGGGCGGAGGGGTTTACTTCTGTTGCCGTTGAACAAACGCTGCGAATAATTTCAAAGATGATCTCTTCAATAATTAATGGTGCTCATTAATTTGCCGGCTTTGAAAGCCGACTCCCCCCCAGGGGATATAGGGCTGGGGGGGGTAGGGGGCAGGATCGTGTGGTGGGGTTTTGGGGGGTTGGATGAGACGCCAGCCGTGGTGGCTGCTGTGTACGGGATATTGTGGCGGTGGCAGCGGGATGAGGCGCGACTGGGGTGCAACAACTTGAAGATGGGGGACATGAAATCACGGCGGTAAAGAGAGGTCGACGATAGCGGTTTGGTGGTCGGTTTGCTTTACTGTGGGAAAGATAAACGTGGAGAGTGAGGAGATTCTAAACAAATTCTATATTATATATATATATATATATATATATATATATATATATATATATATATATATATATATATATATATATATTATATATATATAATATATACATTTTTATCTTTTTAAATCCCTTATATTAACTTCACCGTCTTATCTCTCTGTCTGTCGGGATTTCTTGGTCTCTTGGTCGGTTGGGCGGAAAAAACAAAAGTAAAAAAATGACCCACTTCCCATGATTCTATTGAGCTGAAATTTTGCACATAGACTCGTGTCACATAACAAGGCCGACAGGGCTGTGAGGAAGAGGGGGAGGGGCTGGCGGAGGGGTTTACTTCTGTTGATGTTGAACAAACGCTGCGAATAATTTCAAAGATGATCTCTTTAATAATTAATGGTGCTCATTAATTTCAGAGTTTCTTTAATTCTCAAAGTTTCAGATCGATCGAAAGTACCGTAATTAAATTAATGAATTTTTAGTTTCACTCTATGTATTTCTATGAAGACGTCTGCTATAGTTGACCTCCACGGTTCACTGCATTTTACTCCAGCCATCGTCGACCACATCCCCGTGTTTTACAGAAAGGGGAGTTCAGTCACGTTCACTCTGTAAATGTTTGTCGCGCGGTGAGTATTTTATTGAACCTAATCAATACTTTTAGTTATGTCTCATATATAAGGGATTTATAATCAAAGACTTTGTTTTTATGGGTTGTTTAGTTTATTTAGTCAAGAAAGAATGGGGATTTTCAACCCGGATACAGTTTATTGTTGACAATGCTGGTTAATGTAGGAATATGACGTCATGTATTGTTTTGACACATGAGTTAATTGTGATTAATTATTTTTTTTTAAACAGCTGTCGTGAGACAAACATTTCAAGAATTAAGGGGTTAAAATTTTCCATGGTAACAACTAATGATTCGACCTTTTACGAAAGAAAATCTGCCTAGAAGAAAAGACAAGAAGTGGCTGATCTATTTATGTAGTGCTAATATAGAGGATCCATTTATGCAGTTCTAATAGAGAGGATCTATTTATGTAGTGCTAACAGAGAGTATCTATTTATGCAGTGCTAATAGAGAGGATCTATTTATGTAGTGCTAATAGAAAGAAATCCTCAAAGAAAAAGTACATATCGGCTGTGAGCAGTGTCACATTTCCTAAATTAAATCTTGAGTAGGAGGTTCAAAAAGCTAAAGACATTACGATATAATTTTAAAAGTGGTATCAACATTGTAACACAGAATAAATATGATTTTTTTTCCCATGTGGTCTTGTTAAATTTAGGTTAAAATTTGAATGCGAAAGTTTTTAATTATCTAAAAAATAATAATAATAAATGAAAAGTTTTTTAAAAAAACGAAAATTAATGCGAAATGTTTGCGAAGTGAAATATTAAATAAAGTATATTATTAGAAACGAAAAGGCGTTTAATTCAAGTCAGATTTTTTTTCTCACGATAAAACCTGAGTAGAAGTGACTAAAAATAAATAAAAACATTACATTTAAAAAAGAAAACCCATCGGATATCGCCTTTATCTCCACTAATGGTGTTAAGAAATTAAGGAAATTGAAGCTTATTCTCTGGAAAATTGAATTCCCAGCGTTTCCTTTTCTTTCTTTCCCATTTAGTTCTCCTAAATTTGATTAAACAAAAGAAGTGAATACGATAAGGTCTCGAGTGGGCTAAAATTAAGTCAGGGTGGTTACAAAATCGAATAAAGCCCTTGAACAATTCAATTTGATCCCACATTAGTCCAGCAACAAGTTTTATTGTATGTCACGTGACGTTTAGAACCTATCGATCGAACATGTCCCGTCTGATCTCTTTCAATAAAATTACTCAATAATTGAATCGAGTTACGAAACAAAAATAAAAATGAAATTGTGTACAGCCATTGAAACGTGACGCACCAATATTAAACTCGTGTACACCCATTGAAACGTGACGCACCAATATTAAGCTCGTGTACATCCATTGAAACGTGACGCACCAATATTAAACTCGTGTACACCCATTGAAATGTGACGCACCAATATTAAGCTCGTGTACACTCATTGTAACTTGACGCACCAATATTAAACTTGTGTACACCCATTGAAACGTGACTCACCAATATTAAACTCGTGTATACCCATTGAAACGTGACGCACCAATATTAAACTCGTGTACACCCATTGAAACGTGACGCACCAATATTAAACTCGTGTACACCCATTGAAACGTGACGCACCAATATTAAATGAGGGGGAAAAAAAGAGTGGTTGGGGGGTGTCTTCTCACCTGTTGCAAGGTGAAGGTCGTCCTGTTTCTCCTCTGTTTCCGCCTCGCGAACGCCTCGTCGTGAAGATCTGCATGCAAGCCGTAGCCAGGATCTGTGGAGAGGACATGTTAGTGACGTCACTATATGAGGAGGATTAGGTGCCGAGAAGTAAAGTCAGTGAGTGATTCACACGCCACACACTGACTTGTGAATGGGTAAGTTGTTTCTTCATGGTCCATTTTGATTTATATATATAATGATGGCACCGATGAATGAGTTAAAGCTATTAGATAAATTAGAACTACGTTACGAACCATGTATTCTACTAATGCCATTAAAATTTTGCCACTTATGTTTAAAAAAAAATGAAACAACTGCGTAGAATGTGGCGATATTATCGTTTCACCGGTTTTTATATTACACTGGTTTATTTTGCCATAGTGGTGCACTTTGTAAAGCAACTTGTACTATTAAATTTCAGAGACGTCCAGAGAGACACATTCAAAAAAATATATTTCAACAATGATTGTAACAATGATATCTCTCTGTGTTCCCGTGACAAACAACTAATCAATTTCTAGTCCCTGTAAGGTAAATTAGAAAATTGTTCCCACTACAAAACGTAATGAGAGTTTTGTCATAAAATCTCGCGTTAATTGCTGCAACATCTCGTAGTTTTACGAGCCGGTTGTTGTGGCCGTCTGATTGCATTACATATGTGAGAGAATCAATTAAGATAACAGAATGGGGCGGTGGGAGGATGAGGGTGGGGGGCAGGTGTCGTCACGAGGGAAATCTCGACCCTCATCGGATGCGTCACCTGTTTGTTGAGCCAAGAGGTGTAACTCTACCTACAAATGACATCACGCGAGAGCAGCGCCAGGGGCAGGGCAAAGCTTGTGGTTCATTTGACACTTCGTAAACGGAGCTCGTTTGGGAAGGGGTATCAGGAAAATTGATTTCAATTACATGGCCAGGAAACGTGGGGGTCATAATTTGCGAGTTTAGAATACGTCACTGAGCAGGTGTTTCGGGAATTATAAATTAATTTATAAATACCATGTATTTTTCTGTTTTTTTGGATAATGCCACTTTCCAATTTATGATACAAAAGTTTATAATAATGATTTTTAGTGTATATTGAGCATGAATATTGCTGGCAAGGTACGCGGAACGCGGTGGTCGGGGGTTCCCGGGTCCTTGGGCGTCCCTGAGTCACCCAGCTCCAAATGGGTACCTAACACTAGTTAGGCGGCTGGGTAATGCGTGGAACCCACAAAGCCGTGGCCTGTGAACGCTGCATCACTTGCCAACAGATCATCCGCCATGGTCTGTGGACGCAATTTTCTTCTGCATAGAAGGAGCGTCTGTATAGATAAGATAAGATAAGATAAGATAGGGTACGCTGGAGCATTGCTTGATAAAAAAAATAAATGCGTGATGGTAATACGCTTTGCCATTTCTAAGAACGGAAAACGTCATGTCTCGTTACTTAATGCTTCTATTTTTAGACAAGGTTCTCGTAAAAACAATCAGCATAAATACAGAAGTAACAATATGTTTGCCAAATTATTAGTATAATAAAGTTGTGAAGAATGTTGTTTTTGTAACGGGCAAGTCCACTAAGCTGACTCAGCGTAGCATTAAAAGACATGACTTAACATACGTTTTTATATAACAGAATACCCGGATATCTGATTAATATGTTAATGAAATTGACCCAACTTATTACCCCGAAATATTTTTCAATAGGATTCCGCCATGAGACGAAAAGCCCGATAATACAAAACCTCGTCAAGATGCGTGGGTGAAAAGGGGCCGTCCTTAAAGTACGTCACGCGTCAGAGGGGGAAGGGGGTGTAAGAAAGTGTGACAGTTTGTGACAGGGGGAGGGGTGCCGGCCATTTGTGACGTCACGGTGGTTTGTATTAAATTTTAATTATTTTTTTAAATAAAAAAACATTTTTTGATCGAAAGTTTGACGTACTTTAGGGGGGAAAAAAAGGGGGGGGGGTGTCCAAGATTCGTTACAGTTTGTGACAGGGGGAGGGGGGAGTTAAAATGGTCAAAATAGCGTGACGTACTTTATGGACGGCCCCAAAGTTTAAGAGAGGGAAGGCTGAAATCGGAATGGATGCTCAAGATTGAGTTTAAAATGCTCGAGTTCAAGATTGCAAAGTTTAAAAGACAAAGAACTGCAATAATAACAAGACTAAATCCCACCAAAGTCTGGATAGAGGGAAAATAGCATAGCTTCTTAGAAATATTCATACTCAAACGGAATACATGTCGTAGGAGGAATATCATTGTCCCATCCTTATGAGAGAGTAAAAAGTTACACGTACCGTCCAAATGATTTATGAGAAGGAGGAATACATTTGTCCCGTCAAGGTATTAGATATTTAATATACATATTTTTTTCCATCTTGGTATTAGATATTTAATGTATATTTTTCGTCTAGTTATTAAATAATTAGCTATAGTTGCCCGGTCTTGATATTTAAGAAATAAATATTGTCCAGTCCTGGTATTAAAAAATTACATTTATTTATCTCTCTCTCTCTCTCCACACGGTATTAGCAAATAACATATATTTCTGCTGTCTTGGGATTAGGTTATGTTCTTTTGTCCCGTTTTAAAAGTACAAAATACCCCCACCCATTCCGTCCCACAACTAAACCGCTTAAAAGTGAAGCTGCTCCATCGTAAACTCTTTGCTGCCCGTTGCCCCCCTCCCTAACAACTAACCCGTGTTAAAAAAGCTGCCCTCACTGTGTTAACTCTTTGCTGCCCGTTGCCACCTTAGGCAACTAATCCACTTAACAGCAATTACTGTCTCTAGCTCTTAAGTGCTTTTCCGAGACAACAAGAGGCGAATGACGGAGAAGGGGGGGGGGTTAAAGGAGTAGGGATTAAATGGAGGGAGTTAAGGCAGCGTCACCAGCCAGGCATCTGGTGTTGGACCAGCAGGAGGTGTTAGCTCTGTGTTTGCAGAGTGTGCAAGCAGGACTAGAAGTTCAGCCTTTGTTTCGAAAATTATCAGTTTTCCTTCTTTTTTAATAGTCGACATACTACAAGTTCGATTATAGATCAAATCGAGAGAATATTTGCTTATTTATCGTTATTGATGAAAACAAAATAATACAGCATGGTTATAGATGATGTTGAAAAAAATCAGATGTATTTAAACAGCGGTGGAATAATCATAATAACTGTAAAAAAATGTTTTTAAATATTTTGTTTCGATAAAATCTATGCCTATTTTGAGATAGATTTCACAAGATACACGTGTGCTAAGGGACATACAAGGGTGATAAAATGCAGAGGCGTCACTAGGGTTGGTGTCACACAGTGCGGTAGCTCATGGTGTCACTAGGGTTGGTGTCACACAGTGCGGTAGCTCATGGTGTCACTAGGGTTGGTGTCACCCAGTGCGGTAGCTCGTGGTGTCACTAGGGTTGGTGTCACCCAGTGCGGTAGCTCATGGTGTAACCCATTACGACTTGCCCTATAAACCTCCTCCGAGTCTGCCAGTGCCAAATTGCGGAAACATACACACATTTTCAACTTCGGTGTCACCCCTTGTGATGGTATCACCCGGTGCGGTCCGCACCCCGCCCCCTCCTAGTGACGCCTCTGATAGAATGCATGCGTATTTATAAATTGTTACGGCCGCATTCACATGTATTAATTATTATATTACACGTGATTATAATACTCACAGGACGGATGCGTCGGGCAAGGGTAATCCAAGGTCAAAGGTCGTCCAGTGGGATGAAAACTCGGTGGACAGTGAAAGCAGAACATGTCTCCTTTAGTCCAGGGACGTAACTGCGGAGAGAAATTTTCAAATGAGCTTTAAGAGAAATTACCAAAAATTTCGAGATGTTGAGTTTTTCATTCGTTTTTGTAGATATGCTATACTGGTCGCATAAATTTGCGCGTTTTTTTTTGCTTCTCCAACAATGATGGCGGTTAGCATATCGCAAATAGAAATTAAAAATGACTGACGCGACATCATTGTTATATGTTAAAACTGTTTATTGAATGCATGAAGATCTACATTATATTGTGTGCTCAAAAAAAATAATCATGACATATATTGCTATTCGAATTGGAAATACGTGTTGCGTGTTACTGTTACGCTTTTAAGATATACCGTATTTTTTTTTATATAAGATATAAGTAATTTTATAGGAAAATATAGATTTATATATCTTAAAATTGCTTCTACTTCTATTTTCTTGAATATATTCAAATTCTTGGTAATGACATTACGGGCGTTGAGCCATTCTGGATTACTCAAATATCGTCTATTTTTTCTTCAATCTGTCTTAATTTCTTTAGTAATGAGAAATGTATCTGTTTCTGTCTCTCTTTCTTGGATAGCAAGAGAAATAAAGTGGGAAAGGAATGGCTCCATAATATGTAACCATCTACATTTTTCTTTGTTCCAAGTTCGCAATTAAAGAAATAGGGCAATCGAGAATAAAAGAAGGATAAGAAAAAAAAACATCCTTCTTTTATACCCCACTCGCAAAGAATTTCGCATCGTTACAGAATTCAATTCAGTGCCTCATCATTGAAACACTGTTTCAGTCATTTCGCTGTAAGTTCTTCCTATTAATGGTAAACTCAAAGGTTTAACTATGCATCATCAACTTATTATGATTAGACTTGACTTAACTTTAAAATCAAGATTCGACACCCAGTGACGCTGTAAGTGAATGGCACGGTTTCTTTAATTATGTTGTCGGTGTTAGTATCTTGAAACCAACAAAGCGAGGATCGCTGAATCTCAGTGGTACATAAACACTTTCATGTACTTTCATCGTATTTCAATCGAAGTTTAGATGTAAAGTCTTAGTGTCAATCGGGAAAGGAAAATTTAAAAGACCCTCAGGTCGCATTTAAAGCATGGGGAACAAGTTGGGGTGGGTGGGGGGGGTAATAATTATGAGGGAATTAATCATGTGACAATAAATAAGGGAAAATAAAACAAGGAGAAAAAACAACAGGAACAATTAATTATAGCGACAATACCCCAGGGACATTTGATTATAGGGAAATGGCCATATAGACATTTAATGATAGGTGAAAATGCGACATGGACAATCACCACAGGGTAAATTGCTAAATAGTTAATGAAATAAAAGTCGTTTATTTTGAAAATCTAACCCATGTAGGGTACTCAGGGAAGAATTAATAATGTAAGAGTTGACACAGCGGCGTCCATGGAAAAGGTGACAAGGTGCAGTGAGTCCACAGTGAGAGGAAATGGGGCGCTTAAACTATCATCTTAAACCGACTACCTCATTTAAATGAATGCCAAATAACAAATAAAAACTAGCCGCCCTAGGAAAATGACCTCTCCAGAAAATGTTCGCCTCAAGACAAAAACCGCCCCTCACGAAAAATGGCCATGTGTTTTGTCGTCGGTCCCTGTTGTCCAACTTGTCTCGTTAACCCAGCTCTCGTTGGCAGTGATCAATGTGTGGACGTGGCTTGTGATCACATGTCTGAACACTGCATTGTCTGAACAATCTGAGTAGTTGCAAAATTTTCCCAACTTTTTTCACGACCAAAACGTACACCGGGGCTCCTGACCGCACTGCTGCAGTTTCTTAAATGTGGTGGTTTCTATTTGTGTTTTGGAACTCTCTCTTTCTCTCTCTCTCTCTCTCTTTCTCTCTCTCTATATATATATATATATATCACTCTCTCTCTCTGTCTGTCTGTCTGTCTCTCTGTCTCTCCCTCTCTCTCTTTCCATCCACCCTAAACATCTTTCTAAGAGATAAATGCGTGTAGAAGACATACAAAAAGAACAATGTCAATACTGCATATTGGCGAAGAGCCTCTGGAACCATGAAAAGCTAAATTTATCTTGATGCATGTCATTGGAATTTAAGTTTATTATGCTAAAGGTAACTAAAGAACGATACGTGAAAGTGTGACATGATGGGATTCAGAAATAATTTTCGTGACCAACTGAGTCTCCGAGTTGTTGTATAGGAGTTATTTACCTTTGTACTTTTAATTACTACTGTCTTCACCACTTCCCGCCCCTCTCCTCGAATGAACCAGATGTCAAATTTAATATATAAACTAGCGATATGGTTTTAGATTCAAGATGTTTTATATACACGACACAACCATCTTAATATTAGTAACACATGCAAAGTTGCAGATCTAGGGGTGGGGTTTGATATGAAGATTGGGCTCGTCCCTTTTAAGTTATTTACAGACAGTCGTGAGTTCATTGTCATATTTATCAATGACCCAGAGACCGACAACAGAGGGAGCGAAGATTAAATATGGGTATTGGAATGCGTGACTCAAGGTAATTATATTATAGGTCTATAAGATAAACGAAATCATTGTGTTATACATTATATCTTCAAATACAATTTAGACGTGTGGTATATAAAATGTGAAATAAATTTAAGCATTGCATTTTGTATAAATCAAATCCAATGTAATGTTATTATAGTAAGTAAATATTGATTCTTTAAATGAGACGCACTCATCATTAGGTAGTATCATCTTTTTTCTGCTAAAAACACTAGACTTGACTAGACGAAGGTTTACTGTTTTATTATATTCAAGAGTCTGTAATTTCAAGGTTATAAATCTGAAACTCACAACGATAGTTATATTTTCTGTGTTATTGTGTCTCTGATGCACTCAACAATGGTTTGAATCCCAAATCCTTTCTGCATTGTTTTAGGCCAACTTAGGAGATGACCATTTCACATAAGTGGTCTTCAGTCGCCTGCATGTGATAAAATAGGTGAGTTGTGTCCTAAATTAGAAGTTTTTTTATTAAAAAGGCAACAACAAAATGAGGCTAAAAAATGTATCAGCAAATTAACAAGCGGGGTTTCGTTAAGTTTGGACTTTCAGCTTCAACGTGCATCAAACTTACAAGCAAAATGAAACTTTAAAAAAAGCAATATATTTAAACATGTTCATTTTCAGCTGTAAAAGAAAATATTACATAATCACTAATAAACCGTTAATAAATCTCATTGTGCGATTTTCATGAGAAATAAAGTCAACCCCCAGCCTAATATATTTGGGACATTGAGCTCAGAGTGTCTTATGAGTATATTAAAATATTGTATGGAATGTCTGGTCGGAATCAAAAGTTTTAAATTTTAAAGTTTAAAATGTTTCTCTTCGCTTGCATTATGTAGGTTGAGTAATCAGGGCCGTCTTAACACATAGGCCCGTGGGGCATTTGCCCGGGTGCCCACGAGCATAGGGGCCCGATGGGAATATGTTTATTTATATATATTATGTATATTTATTTTTTATTCCTGCGGGGAGGGGCCCAACACTATTTTTTTTGCCCGGGGGCCCAAACTTTGAAAGACGGCTCTGGTTGAGTTGAAATGGTGTTATTGGGCGTCAAGCTGCATGCTTTGGTTTGTCGTATTTATGTTAGTCTCGAACACCATGTACAAATTAACATTTGAGTCATAGAGTATCGGCTTGGAAAAATGTATTCATTCATGACACCATTTGAGGTCTTTTCAGTTACCCTGTTATACTTAAATCCAATCTATGGCTGAATTTTGGTAAGCTTCTATGAATAACATTTATGAAACATTACCAAAAAAATAATAATATTTGCAGATAAAGCTCCTCATTGATTCCCAAAAGACACCCCAAGGTAAAACGTTTCCATTGTCCAATAATGTGTGAAATCTGATTTGTGAAGTTTCTAACAATTTTGACAGGAAGGAATGGGATACTTTCGGGAAGTGAAAATAGGTTTTATTATAGGAAACGTAAGAGAATATATGACTTCTCGTTAAATAAAAAAAACAACAACGTTAGAATTATTTAAGACATACATGAATGCTGCTTTCTGATTTCAGAAGATTTGGAGTTTTACAATTAGTATAGTTAAAAAGATTGAGGAGTTTTTAAAAAAACACATTGCATGTAATATTTGTTTAAGGTAACAGAAATTCTATCATAATTAATAATTTTTTATCAATTCGCAATTAAATGAAATTAATAAAAAATTTGCCACACATTTTAAAGTAAATATTATCAGAAAAGAACTTACATTGTTCTCTCTGGCAGCTAACCGGCCGTGGTTTACACAAGAAGTTTTTCAATTGGTATCTTGAAGCAAGAAACAGAGATCACCATTGGGGTAGCATCCAAACTGTTAATATATCATTTTAAAACACAAGAGTAGTTAAGCAGGCGTTCAGTCGAGTAAAATTATGTTTTCAATCACCAAGTAAGTGCGTTTCCTCCAAATCCTTGAGCAGTAATCGACATCTCGAGTCAAATCTCTTTTAAGATATCAAAGAAGATGGCAAAAGCACATGAAACCAATTCATCAAATCATCTTCTTGTATCAACGCCTTTGCGTTTTCTCTTGATAAATAGGTCCCAAAAAATAGAAAATCACCGAAAACTATTTTACCAGAATCAAAGTCAACTCCGCTTGAAATTTTCGGATAGCACCCAAGGCTCGTCAAAATCAATGAAACACGAAACGTGGGACATAGACGGGGATAATACCCCAGATTATCTTGAGAAAGCCTCGATCTTTTTAGGATTTTATATCATAATCCTACAGTTACTCAAAGATGTGGTGAGGTATGGTCATCAAGTCTCAAGGATAAATCCCAAGTCATTCGAAAGTCATGCACCTTAAATACGCAACTGTGCGGTAGCTTCAAGACCCGACAGTGACCGCTGCTCATCCTTGCCGAGCGTTGGTGGCGGGTAGAAAGATTGTGAGTCCGTTCGGACCCCGAGGTTGTTCTGTTTTGACAAGCCCCAAAAGGCGATCATCATGCTTGAGCTTCCCCTACCCCTTCCCTTTTGGTAATTCATTTCCCCCCCCACCCCAACCGCGACAAAGTCTCAATTAATCAGCTTTACTCAACCCCCAAGCACGTGCACCGGCCCCCACGTCCTCTATCGACCAATGAGCGCGCGAGCTGGCTGGGCGGCGCCTCCAGGGAGGGCTGGGTGTGAGCCGTGAGTGCCAGGCCCTGACACATGACGGGGCTGGCCCAGTGATGCCAGGTCTCAAACATCCTCATCATGCTGATAAATATTGAATGTTAATCCGGGGTGTCGGGGGGGGCAAGGCTTTCTGAGAGGCGCGCGAGCCCGATTTTCTCTCAACCGTGGAGAGCCACACGCTTTAATGATGTGCGGTATGCGTGGTCCTTGCTCGCGCTGTGGCCTTTATCGTTTGACCTGCCACATTTCTGGCGCGGAATAGACGTACCCGTCGCGGGGGATAAATTAACCCAGGGTTTTCGTTAAGCCGTTAACTACGATTACAAAAATGACAAAATACAAAAGGATCCATGTTAAAAATATCTACAACATTTTCTCAAATTCGTCAATAGCATGAGGGATAGTCAGTCCAAAAAAACATACGTCGCGCCTTTTTAAATCCTTTATATTAACTCGTGGTGTCTGCGGCCGCCCGTCCGCCCTGCTTGTCGTCAAAACTTTTGATCGATTTGTAACCCACTTACTCGTAAGCTAGCGAGCTGAAATTTTGCAGGCAGTTTCGTACCGATAATAAAAACAATGTATCAAAATTTCAGATCGATCGCATCTACCGTAATAAAATTATTGATTTTTAAGATTATTTTATTTATTCCTATGTATCATGCTATTTTTTGAGATAGAGCGTCGCGGTGCGTATTATATTGAACATCCTTTCTGTCGCGCTATAAGGTGCGTATTTTATTGACAACTTTTTTTATAAACATATTCCTGATCGGTGCGCATTATATTAAACATGTTTTACAACACAACTGCAATTTTGTATGTCTGGATGGTCTGGCGCTGCGTATTATAATGAACATTCTTTTAGTTACGTCTCGTACATAAAGGATTTATAATGAAAAACTTGGTTTTTTACGTGTTTTTTTTTACCGAGTATAAGGCATCATTCTATTCTTCTTTCAGCAGCAAAGAAAAGCTACTTAGGGGCCGTCCATAAAGTACGTCACGCTACGGGGGGGTGGGGTGGGAGGGGTGTAAGAAAGTGTGACAGTTTGTGACAGGGGGAGGGGGTGCGGCCATGTGTGATGTCACGGTGTTTTATATTAAATTTTAATTATTTTGTTAATAAAAAAACAAAATTTTGTTCGAAAGTGTGACATACTTTAAAGAAAAAGGAGGGGGAGGGGGGTGTCAGAGATTTGTGACAGGTTGTGACATGGGGAGGGGAGGGGAGAGTTAAAAATGGTCAAAAATAACGTGACGTACTTTATGAACTGCCCCTTAAGTACGTCAGGAGCCTCTTCAAGTATAATTGTTTCCACGTACGCTATTAGTATAACATTCAAAACTGCTTCTTGGTGAATAGTTTTTGATGGCACCTGGAGCTAAAGTCATCGAAGCTGACCTGTGTCCATTGAGATTAGTCTGGAGATCGAAACTTCGATAAAAGTTTCGATGTGAAATGGAAATTTTAGAAAATAATTTTTTTTTGTTTCCCTCTCTGATGCCGGTTAGTCGTGTTTGGTCTTTTACTTACCGGAGCTGTTCACGAAGAATTCTCATCCTCCCAAGTTTTTGGTTCGCTTTCTCCATCCAGACTTGACCGTCATACTGTATTAAAAGATCTGACACTGGTAGGCATATGAGTGGAAAATTAGTGTGGGCGACTTCACATAAATGTCTTACTCCCTATTTGTATCTTCTCTATTCTCAGCTACACAAGGGATATGATATTTTTCAATTAGTCATTACTGAGTAAACGACTATTAGGAAAAAAAAAGACTTTATGGTTTTAAATATTCCTGATACGCAAACTACAATCTTTTGAAGCTTGTGAAAAAATTACAACTGGCTATGTGAACAATATTTTAAAATATAAATAAATTTTAAAAACCGCTCTTTCAAATAACGATTAAAAATATATTTGACATGTCATCTTCTTAACCTGAATGCCGAACCGGACCCTCCTCCACACACAAAACACCCCCACCCCCACTACAAGAACAACCAGGCGCCCTGGGCCTATGCCCACTAACACCACGCCGATTGGGGTGGTAATGAAAATGAAACAATAAACTGAAATCTGGTGTCGATCAATTAGCAGATGTAACACTATTACCTTCACCCCCACCCCACCCCAACCCCCAACGTCACAACTGCTGCCCGCAATTGACTGCCACCTGAGTGTTTCATCTGGTGTCAACATCTCGTCCGTCCATTGTCCTTGTTATGTCCTATCTAGGTGCGTACCTGGCTCATGTGCTGTGGCTCGTGTGTTTGGATCAGACCGGTGCTCGAGGGGGACTCAAGTGTCCCTAACAATCAGAACTCATTAAGCAACAATTTTTATTTTTTATTACTATTATTTTCTTTTTATTATTTTAGGATTGGTTTTTGTCAACAAGTAACTTTTTTTAATCGAGTTGTTAACACATTCGACTAGGTCGCTCTGACAATATCATGGTCTTTTATTGTTTGGATTTCTTTATTAGCTCCGGTCAAGGTTGCTATTTCATTTACCTCGTTGGACACAGCGAGTCGTTTGTATCTGCGGCTCATCGTAAAATATACATGTTACGTTTGCTCGGTATTCCCCGAAGAGTAAAACGGATTCAATGTCCACCTTATTTTGTGCTTTAAAATGGCCAATTTTTGCAAAAAACCCGCATATAAGCCTATATATATATATATATATATATATATATATTATATATATATATATATATATATATATATATATGTTTAATTTTACATTATATTTCGGTTTCATAGAATTTGTTACTTTAAAAATGTAAAATATTTACGTTTCTGTTACATACCAGTTTGTTTACCTTTAGGAATAACACAAAAACTTGTTCTGTTCTTTCCACATTATTTGCTACGAACAACAAAGCCCGTCCAAGGACGTTCCGCCACCGTTCGGTGGCATGTTGTAACTGCCCTCCAACAGACGTCTCGACCGGCATACATGTGCATCACGTCAAAAATACTATTCATTATAATTATAATAAATAACTCGTAAAAACAGAGCTTTTGACTATAAATCCCAACGCGCATAACTCAAAAATAAAGTCTGGGAAGAAATACTGCACCAAAAATAACTCGTTTTGAACGTCCGCTTAAACGTGTTCAATATGATTGGCTGTAGGAGTCACATGTGTTTGAGGGACCAATCGCTATTGATGACCGCACGGAACATAGCCTTATATTATATCAATATACATAATTCCCGTTGTCTGTATGGTTGTAATGTAATGTAATGCTGTTAGGTGGCGCTGCGATATTGATGTAATGCTGTTAGGTGGCGCTGCGATCGATTTTGTTTTATAGTGCTGCACCAAAAATAACACTTTCGAACGTTCCGCATAAGATTGTTCAATATAATAATAAATGAATCAAATAAAAATAAATAAAATAAATGAAAGTTCTGTATTACGTTATTTTTTAATCTTTATTTTGAAAACTTCCGTCATTTTTGACGGATGATACACAAGTAGGATAATAATATCTGAATCTCCGCTCATAATTTGTTCGAAACTGATGATTAACGAAGCATATATTTAGTATATATATTTTGTGTCCATTTTGTTTAATGCGCATATAAGCCGACCCCCTGATTCCAGTGTTGTATTTTATAGTTCTAAACTCGGCTTATATGCGAGTAAATACGGTAATAAATAATATAATAGCCCAACTCACTCCCTCACTCATTGCATGTATGTATAACGTTATGACGTCATTTTTGGAGCTTATATTTTAATACAAGATGTGCATCGGAAGGCGCGCAAAAAGGTTTGCAAAATAATTATAAATTAAGACGCGCTGTAAAAAAATATTATTTGACGTCATTGCTTTAGCTTATATTTTAATTTTGGAAAAGGGAACGATGTAAATATAGGATTTGAGGATTTATAATTATAAAATATGTGTGTACATTTCAGCAAGTTTAATATTTCGTATTTATCAACAAGGATAAGTTACATGGGCTTTAGACAAAAAAAGTGGGCGCCGCAGTGGGCGCCTTAGGCGCCCTACAACACCTCTTATAAAATACTTTGTGTACATTTCAGGAAGTTTGATATTAAGTATTTAGTATTGATCAATAAATGATAAGTTAATTGGGCTTTTGAAAAAAACGGTGGTTGTAGGCGCCCTAAAAAAAAGTGGGCGCCGTAGGCGCCACTGCGCCCCATTACAACCTAGTTGAATAATATTTTTATTGTTCTGATTAATTTTAATTGAAAATATAGTAAAATGCGTGTTTGGGAGGGTCAAGTTTTGGACCAACATTTTTTTTTCTAACTCTTCAGACCGTCGCATTGAGCACTTTAAGAAGCCATTGCGTCTCTTGATGTGTTGAGCATATTGGAGATACGAGTCAGCAGGACCCTTTTATAGGGCACATGGTACATTGTACAGGCATCTACTAGGTCAGTAACATTACAGATTTAAGTTAACTGCAGGAACAATTGTCAACAAAAGCTGAGCGGTAGTGAGCGAAGTCTACCAACAGACCATGACTCCAACAGTAGGGAATTAATAGAACATGGCTTCGACAGATAGGGAACCAAAAGAACATAGATCTGATAGGGGAGGGATTCAAAAGATCAAGGCTCCGACAGTAGGGAACCTACAGAATGCGACTCTGACAGTAGGGAACCAACAGAAGACGACTCTGACAGTAGGGAACCAACAGAACACGACTCTGACAGTAGGGAACCAACAGAATACGACTCTGACAGTAGGGAACAAACAGAACACGACTCTGGCTGTAGGGAACATACAGAACACGACTCTGACAGTAGGGAACCTACAGAACACGACTCTGGCAGTAGGGAACCAACAGAACATGGCACCGACAGGTTTCGGAACCGACAGAACAGGGATCTAACAGGACTGGGAACCAATAGTATAGAGAGCTCTAGCAGAAGAGGAAAGCAATAGATTGGACACCACCAGATTAGGTCATCAACAGATTAAACTTCAAAACTTGCGCTAGAGTAGAAAGTCCCCAACATCAGGTTAGCAGATGCGGAGGAAGTTTAAAGTTGCGGACAACCTGAGTTAACCGCACTTGGTAATTCCATCGAATAGCCACTCAATTATTGGCCAGCTGCGATCTACTATATTTAAGAAATTGTACAATACATGTATCCTAACTATCTCTGTAGCTTTTTTATAATATTAACAGGGAAATTACCATAAATATTTATAATATCACCAAATCAATGTTTTTTTTAAAATCCCAGTTCGCCGATCCCCGTCGAAAGGTCCCTCGGGGTGGATTAGATAGTTTCTATAATGCTCTTTAATTTTCACTTATCAAAAACACAATTATTTTAATTTCTATCCACCTCTGTTAAACGGCTGCTAAAATTGTTTGTACCCGTGCCGCTCAGTAAACACTAGGACGTTAACGATCTACTGGAGAGTCCAAGGTATATCAGCAAAGGAGTAAACAAAAAATAACATCGTTTTTCTTCCGCTGCGATTTTTTTTTGCCAACTCGAGGATGGACACCTCATGACAGCAACCAAACACGTCTCATCTCACCGAATGCGTCAATTCTCCACTGACCTCTCCAGTTACCAGAGGTCGAGAGTCTTCTAAGGCGGTTCCAATATCGATAATTCTTCTGGCTAAAATTATTTATGCGATATTGCCCCCAGGTCCATGGTGTCGGGTGGCCGACAAAAATCTGACGCCAAAGTGAATCCTGGGAATATTTTAATGGTGCTGGAAAATACAAGCTGTATTTCCTTCTGGAGCGACCGGTGTTTGTTAGATTGAGTAGCGTGGATTAGAATAAGCTTTAATTATCACATGTCTTTGAGCAACATTAAAACGGCCGAGTTACCGGTCTTCGGTTGCAATTTTAATGTAACGCGCGGCCAAACGACGTCAGATCCGGTTGAGTCGCTCTGACTGACGTGATTCTCTCTGGGTTAAAAGTGGCGACCTGATGGCGGCTAGTACATTTTCGTCGTTCATACTATGCATGAAAGATGAGATGCGTGATTATCATATATGTATAAAGAACACACACACGAATGGTATCATTTAGAGCAGTGGTTCCCAAATTTTTTTAGCCTATCGCCCACTTTCCAGAAAAAAATATTACTCAGCGCGGAATTTTTCTTAATATTCTAGCACAGTTATGGGCAAACTACGGTCCGCGGGCCGAATGTGGCCAGTCAGAGCTTATTATGCGGCACGTACGCATGTACATGTGGCGATCTTATGTCATATGTCATATTAATTTTCTTTGCTTATAAATTTTGATATATTTTTTTATATTTTATTCAGAGTATTTGATTCGAATCTATAGATATATAATCGGTTTTATGGCTCCAGAATCATTAGTCATTAATTGTTAACATACCTATTCCAAACTACATTTCAACTCAACCGGAATTGGCTTTTGTTTACGATTTACATTTCGAACAGTTTTGAAAAATTCTAATTTAAAAGCAAATAGACGTTGATTTAACAATGAGTGCTACCAAAGAAAAGAAAATTGAGGACAAATGTCGTCTTTTAAAATGGCGAATTAACTGTTAAATACTGCTTCACGAGCGTTTGGAGAAAAGTAGCCTGCTTACTGTACCGTGAGTGTGTGAGCGTCTGGAGTACAACTTAAAAATATACCACCAAACAAAAAAATTGTATTTCGGGCACAATTTAACGAAAGAAGAGAGAAAAGGGAAATGCAAGAAGTTGGTTAATAATTTAAAGAAGCAGCAAAATGTTTTCACCAAACAGTCTTGAATACAAGATGCTGCAACCGATGCCGGTTTGGAGATGTCCCAAAAAAGATCGTAAAACGGAACAAGCCTTTTCTGACAGTCAGTTTATCGAGGAATGCTTGACAGATGCAGCAACTATTATGTGTCCAGAACAGAAAACAAAATTCGACACCATTTCTTTATCAAGGGAACTTTAGTCATGTGGTTTGAAAAAAATAAGTCACAATTAGATGCACCAACTTCGAGATGCCAGCAAAGACTTTTTGTGGTACTCTGTCGCGTTTGATTAAAGTACCAATGTACAGGAACAGCATAATTGTTGGTTTTTATACGGGGAATAAACCCTCGTTTCGAGCTTAACGAAGAATTAATTAGTGTTGAACCACTAAAAGAAACAACTACATGCCAGGATTTATTCAATGCTGTTGAGAACTGTGTTGAAATAACTGGGTTGGTGTGGAATAAGATGGCATTTGTAATAACCGATGGAGCGCGAGCTTTAACTGGAAAACGTAGTATGAACAATAAAATTAAAGAATGTCACCCAGACCATACACTCTTACCTCTCCACTGTGTCATTCATCAGGAAAGTCTGTGTAAGGCTGTGTTGAATATCAAGCAGTTGTCAGTATGATAAACTTTGTAACTGCCAGGGAAATTAACCACAAGCAGTTAAAGACACATCTTGAAGATTTGAATATTATGATATTATCTACCACAGCAGTGTCCGCTGGCTGAGCCTGGGCAAGATATTGAGGCGAGTATGAGATCTCAAGGAAGAAATAGATATGCTAGCTTGAGATGAAGGGTTTTGTTGGCGATTTTGTTACTACCATAGTTAATGAAGAGTGGAAGCCAGACTTCATGTTTGCCATTGACATTATGAAAAAGTTAAAGTCAAACTTAGGGGGAAGTCGCTTTTTTGCACATGAAATATATTTTTAAAAAAAATCATTTCAAACAAAACTCTCCCTGTTCTCCAAGCAAGCAGGTGAAAACAGGTTTTGCCATTTCCCTTTGCTGAAACATAAAATTGTTTCTGGTAAAATGGCTGACAAGTACAAGGCTCAGTTGGATGCCTTTGCAATGGAATTTGAAAGGAGGTTCCAAGACTTCAAGAACCTGGAATCGCTCTTCAATATCCTCAGTTCACAATTTAGTGCAGAAACTGTTTAAGCCCCAGAGGATGTTCTGTTAGAGCTGCTTAACCTAAAAGCAGATTACGACCTGAATAAGAAGTTCAAGTTAGTTTTTTATGCTAGAGTTTTTTGGGCTTTAACTAGGTGCGGAATTTCCACACTTTAAAAAACACACTTTTATGCCACACTTTTACCACTATTTAGGTCCACATACATTGTGAGCAAGCTTTTTCTTGTATGAAAATAAATAAGTCTATGAACACATCGATGTTGACTGACTGCAGTTTAAATGCATTCCTGCAGATCACACCCAGCAACCTGGTTCCACAATTCAAGCAAGCAAGAATAGTTCAACAACTTAAATAACTGCGATTGACTATTTTCATTTTGTTTGTTTGTTTAATAGTTACCGCACTGAATCTAATTTCCACTAAATATGATGTCGGAAATGTAATTAAGAAATCTTAAATTACAGCCCATACTTCAGCATCTCCTTTTCCAACCAGAATTGTTGGTAGCCGCTTTTGAATTTAAATATAAATTTATCATTTGTAGTTACTTCCATCAGCACCTCCTTTTTTACATTTATACAAGAGCACCCCTGTAGTGCCATATCATCGCTGGATCATTATCTGTAGCTATTGATAAAATATTACTCAGAACTCAGAGGCAGGGGCGGATTAAGACTGCACGGGGCCCCTGGCTGGAATTCAAACTGGGGCGCTATCCAGCTAGCGTCCCTTTAAATAAAATGATTGCTAGCAGCTAATAATAATAATATTAATATAAGACTGTAAACTTGTAACTGGATAGTCCATTGGTTCCTTGTTCATAATGTGTGTGTACTCCGGGATCGGATTCATAAAAAAACCGAATACAAAGAAATATCTGTTTGGTTGGAAACTCAAATTGAGTGTAAAAAGATAATTTAAAAAAAAAGACAAATGAAAAAAAAATATGGCACCGCCGGGAACCGAACCCGCCAACGATTGAACTACAAGCCGACACGTTGCCACAAGACCACGAGATCCTGACTGATGATTAAAATTTAAAAGATATAAATAGTATTTATTAATATTTTCTCTTTTTGACCCAATCAAATCAAGTTTTTCGATACTGAGGCTATCGGGTCCGAATACGATAAGATTAATAGGTAAGATTTTATTAATTTATGATATTTTTAGGGATGCGATTCATGCAAACATTTGTACACCTTTATTATAATTTATACTAAATTTGGGGGCCCCTAAATCTTATCTTATCTTATCTATACAGACGCTCCTTCTATGCAGAAGATAATTGCGTCCACAGACCATGACAGATGATCTGTTGGCAAGTGATGCAGCCCTCACAGGCCACTACTTTGTGGGTTCCACGCAATACCCAGCCGCCTAACTGGTGTTAGGTACCCATTCGGAGCTGGGTGACTCAGGGACTCCCTAGGCTCCGGGAACAAATCCATGCCTTCACATGGATTCGAACCCATTACCATCGGTACGCCAGTCGAGCGCGCTGCCACTCGACCACCGCCCCTGGTTTTAGCCCGTTCTGCCCCCCCCCTTTAATCCGCCATAGCTCCGAGGTATTCCTTTTAAGGCTTAAAAAAAAACTTATCCAACGAGTGAAATATTGATTCTTCTTTGGAATCAGTTTGCAAATATTTATCAAATAATAATTATTGGCAAATTTGTTCTTCCTTTGTGAATCGCACGTATGATAAAAGTAAAGTTGACTAAAAAAAAACACCAGAAAACAGAGATGTTTTTAAATAGCTAAAAAATGATTATTCAACACCTTGAGCCTTTTCATCAATTCTTATTTGCACTGTATTATTGCTAAACGAATTTTTGTTGATAATATCAGATGCTTACTTATGTATCACAGTCCGTATTAATTCACTTATAGTCGGTATAATTTGTTCTTCATCAATAGTTTGAGCTTTACCCGATTTGGCAATCAATAACGAAATATCGTAAGAAGCCAGCAAGCCATTACCATCTTGTGCGCTTGCTGTTGAAAAGAGTTTTGTCAAATTCAGTTGTTTGATAAATTTGTATTTTAGTGTTTGAAAATTATATAAATCCTTATCTTTTTATAACCGTTTATTTTAGTCAAATGTTCTTACTGTCTGGAAGTGCGCAATTGCACATATCTAAAAAAAAATTAAATAAAATAAAAATTGCAAGTATGCGGGAACCAAACCAACGTCCAAAACGTTTTTTTAAAATAAAAAATAAACATTATAAGCGGAATACATAAATCAATTTTTCGAAATCTTCTCTTCTGTTTTTATGCCTTCACCGCCCCCTTGCAGTTATTCACCGCCCCTCAAATTGATCCGTGGCCTTACAGCCCCCTCCCCCCCCCCTGGATCGCTTCAGGGCCACAAGGGGGTGGTAGCGCCCACTTTGGGAATCACTGATTTAGAGCATGCCACTGATTCGATTACACCTCCAAAGTTACAGTTCACACTATGGAGCATCTAATGGAGCAACCCATCGAGCGCACTATTTCATTGAAGAATGTTAGTTTAATTTTTTTTAAAACTAGTCTTGAAGAGCAAAATTAGCAATCTAGTCTAGATCAGCTCTACTCAGTCATAGTGAAGGCGAAATGGAAAAATTAATAAATCATTACAAATGAAAAATCCGTTGCATGTCAAAAAGTCTTTAAAATATAATAACGTCATCGCTCTAATAAGCCTACAATTATGAGATCATTTCTCAACATATGAACATGATTTTATTTTGAATAAAAGGTACGGTACTGGACAACTGAGCATTTGGGGTCAATGTATGTCAAAAATATATATGGGAAAAAAAACAATAACAAGTGAGTGTAAATGAGGTCGGGTTGTCTGTGTGCCTGAAGAAAAATGGCATGACCTTGTTCAATGGGGTTAGTAATACATCTCTCAAGAGGTCGGAAGCGAGGCGGTTCGTCTATGATTTTTAGTAACTGCCAAAGCAACCACAGTTCATCTTTTTTATCGACTCTCAAGGCAGTTTTCAATAGGTACTTGCTAACATGTCAAGGAGTCTTAGATTATATCTTATTGAGTCTCAGATGTTGTGTCCGAGATGTTTAGGTCTTTAGTGGCGTAGGTTTATTTATTTGCATTGATAAAACTAAAAGAAGCTTATAATTTAGCTATATAAATTTGCCATGCGCCTTCGTTAAACGATCTTTCTGATTTAGTATCAGTAACAGCGCGTTAATATGTAAAACTGATTATTCGCTCATGTTGTCAGAGTTTAATGTCGTTTTCCTTGATTGCGTGTCCAGTGGCAATATGAATTCCATCCATACACTACACGAAACTAATCCGAAGCAAAGATCAAACCAGGGAAAACAAGACACTATCAACCTTAAAAACTCTAATAAAATGCAAAACTAAACATCAACCATGGATCCGCGTACAAAAAGATCGTCTGAAATATTTAAGTTAAGTAGTTTAATCGATGTTCAATGTTCTTTTTATGCAGTTTTCGAAAAAGTTGAAATTTTATTTCCTTTCCGACTCTAAGCAGTGTTAAAATGAAAATGGGAAACTTTGTGAATTTTTTTCTCCTCTAAAAATGACATCAAATTCTCTTCAACCAATAAAGATAATATATTATTGGCTTTCAGTATGTAACAATGAGAAGGACGTCGTGTCTAGTGTTGGCAAAGGAGCAGGGGATACAGCCTTCTGAACGGAGTATTTTACCACCTAACACAAGTGTTGCGTTAAAACACCACCCCCCCCTAAAAAAATAAAAATAAATAAAAACAAAAATATAAAAAAAACACATTGTGCCTCTTGGTAGCGCAGAACCTCTAGAGTCTAGGCCCAAAGTAAGACTCCAGTGCCGAGGCCCACCTAGGTTTCCCTAACGTTCCTGCACGGCTATCTTGTGAAAAATATAGATACAAGATATACTATTATATCTTAAAGTGGGGCCAAAACATGCCAACGGATTCGAAGAGGTTTTGTTAAGGTGTGTATTCAAAAGTTTAAATAATATTGTTTAACAGACATTTGAACATTTTCAAATTTGATAAGAAAAATACAATCGCGGGCGAACATTTATTTTTAATACTTAGACTTATATATCTGGTATACAATTTGATGACGATTGAAATTGACTGGGGCTACTTATTACGGACACTATCGGCAAAATGCGAATATTAGTCTTTTAATCCTATTTACTTTGTTAAAGTAATCAGAAATTCACAATTCACAATTTCCGGTCTGAAATGTTAGCCATCTTAAGACTGATTCTAATGGGTACCAATAATAACTAACAACATCTGCTATTCTGGACTCACGAATTTATATTTGACCTTGGCCACAATGACCAGTTTTACCCTCATAGACTAGTGTCATTTGTTTGTTTTATTGAATATAACATAAAATGCATAAAGTTTTGTTTACAAATAAATGGACTATTTTATTTCTTATGGTAGCATTTGTTGAAGAATTATTCCGCTTCCTTCCATTTAAAAACAAAACAAAACCTTTTCAACCAGGTGAACGTCTGATAAATGTCAGATCCGGTAGGACACATGTTACACGAACCTAACTCCTGCTAATAACACATTGGTCCATTTTGGACAAACAAAGAAGTCGTTGTAAGACCCAAAACTACAAGCACTAGCGATATGAAAACATAGATTGGGGGAGGGGTAAAATACTTTGGGGACCCCCCAAGTTAACTAGATCGTCTCTCTAATGATGCAGGCGAGCTGGTGCGACAGCCTGGCTGCTTCTATCCTCTTGCGACACACTCACGTACGTTATAAGAAGGTATCATTATGTAATCGTTGGTGCAGACCGTCAACGACCGTACACAAAGGGAAATGTGATCATGTGTTTAGAGAGAAAGAGCCTTGCCGAGTTTGTTTATCGACGTGAGTGTTGGCTTACCCGGTGAGGATGATGCACTATAGCCACGGGCAAATCGGTGAGGGTGATACACTATAGCCACTGGCACCTCGGTGAGGATGATACACTATAGCCACGGCAAACTCTGTGAGGATGATACACTATAGCCACGGGCACCTCGGTGAGGATGATACACTATAGCCACGGGCACCTCGTTCAGGATGATACACTATAGCCACGGGCATCTCTGTGAGGATGATACACTATAGCCACGGGCACCTCGGTGAGGATGATACACTATAACCACGGGCACCTCGGTGAGGATGATACACTATAGCCACGGACATCTCTGTGAGGATGATACACTATAGCCACGGGTATCTCTGTGAGGATGATACACTATAGCCACGGACATCTCTGTGAGGATGGTACACTATAGCCACGGGCACCTCGGTGAGGATGATACACTATAGCCACGGGCACCTCGGTGAGGATGATACACTATAGCCACGGGCACCTCGTTGAGGATGATACACTATAGCCACGGGCATCTCTGTGAGGATGATACACTATAGCCAAGGCACCTTGATGAGGATGATGCACTATAGCCACGGGCACCTCGGTGAGGATGATACACTATAGCCACGGCAAATCTGTGAGGATGATACTCTATAGCCACGGCAAATCTGTGAGGATGATACACTATAGCCACGGCAAATCTGTGAGGATGATACACTATAGCCACAGGCATCTCTGTGAGGATGATACACTATAGCCACGGCAAATCTGTGAGGATGATACACTATAGCCACGGCAAATCTGTGAGGATGATACACAGTACACTATAGCCACGGCAAATCTGTGAGGATGATACACTATAGCCACGGGCAAATCTGTGAGGATGCTCACAGGCCACTATGCCGGTGTTAGGGTTTAAATGGATCATCAGACGATGTTGTCACTCTAGAAGTCCGAGGGGGCCATGCCAGGGGTTCTCAGTGATATCAAAGCAGGATAGAGAAGAACTTCATTTAATAAAGATATCTGGGATAACAAAATCTTAATGAAAGTCGTATTGGGAAACGCTCGACTGGTTGTTGCACACTGTCAAACTCTTAAACTCAAAAAAAATCCAATTTTTCAGTTTGTAGCAAAATCTATTGTTAATGTATTAATTCCTCATCTAATAAAAAAGAAGTAATTCACTAGATAAAATTCAGTCTGCCGATCAGTCAGTCAGTCATTTAGTCGAAGTAATATTACTAAAGATAACCCAGATGATATTCCAGATACCTGCACAACAAGAAATTATTAAAAATGCAGCCACCGTGATTGTTGTGTACAATTTTCTTTGTTTTACGAGAATTAAAATGGTGATGTAAGAAACCTGCGATGAAAAATGATTTAAAGTAGTAACCTCGATTCTTTAAATTAATGAGTATACCATCCACAGACAACACAAGTAAAGTACTACCACATCACTATACCATCCACAGACAACACAAGTAAAGTACTACCACATCACTATACCATCCACAGACAACACAAGTAAAGTACTACCACATCACTATACCATCCACAGACAACACAAGTAAAGTACTACCACATCACTATACCATCCACAGACAACACAAGTAAAGTACTACCACATCACTATACCATCCACAGACAACACAAGTAAAGTACTACCACATCACTATACCATCCACAGACAACACAAGTAAAGTACTACCACATCACTATACCATCCACAGACAATACAAGTAAAGTACTACCACATCAGTATACCATCCACAGACAATACAAGTAAAGTACTACCACATCAGTATACCATCCACAGACAATACAAGTAAAGTACTACCACATCAGTATACCATTCACAGACAATACAAGTAAAGTACTACCACATAAGTATACCATTCACAGACAACACAAGTAAAGTACTACCACATCAGTATACCATTCACAGACAACACAAGTAAAGTACTACCACATCAGTATACCATCCACAGACAACACAAGTAAAGTACTACCACATAAGTATACCATTCACAGACAACACAAGTAAAGTACTACCACATCAGTATACCATTCACAGACAACACAAGTAAATTACTACCACATAAGTATACCATCCACAGACAACACAAGTAAATTACTACCACATAAGTATACCATCCACAGACAACACAAGTAAATTACTACCACATAAGTATACCATTCACAGACAACACAAGTAAAGTACTACCACATAAGTATACCATTCACAGACAACACAAGTAAAGTACTACCACATCAGTATACCATTCACAGACAACACAAGTAAATTACTACCACATCAGTATACCATTCACAGACAACGCAAAAATATCCACCAATCTAATGCATTTATACATTTTATAGCAAACATCGATACATAAAACAATCCATATGTGAACATATAAACCCTTGGAAAGAACATACAGCAGATGTAAATATATAAGCCCATGACAGCCGTACAGAACAGATGTGCAATTAATAAGCACATGGGAAACACATATAACAGATATGCTGTATAAGGCCATGTCAACCATATTTAAAATATGAACATATTAACCTATGGCAACAATATATAACAGATATAAAAAATAAACCCTTGTCAACCACATATAACAAATAGTAACATATTTACCAATGGCAGCCACATATAAAACGAACAACAAACGGCCACTCGTTTATTTAAAGGCAGTAGAGAATGCCAAGAATAATGAAACTTTGAGAACCGCCGAGAGGAAATTTGCCGTCCTTAACTGACGAGCATGTTATTGAATTTTATGAAATTTTTATGACTTGACTTTTGTTCGGTGCTGTCAGCCGTAAGACAAAACATCGCTTAGCTGAACGTGTGGAATTCTATCTCCTAATCGGCGTTATGTCTGCCTGTGAGTGAAGTTGATCTCCACAAGTAGCTTGAATAATTTAAGAGCCCCTAATAAACATCGAAATCGAGTCTTCGAAGTAAATGTACAGTTCTTGACAATTTGTTTTTATCTATGTGATGTAATTTAAACACAAAATGAGAAGACGCGGTCGTGTAGCAGTGAACAAAAGAGTGCTGGATTGTTTTACATTATCTAGATTGTGATATGCCGAAACAAAATTAATGTAATTTCAGTTTTCTTGCGTTGGAAATGTCTCAAAAAACAACATCTAAAAGCAATTAGATAATGTAATATAAGGAAAAGCTAAAAGATTTCTAGATAAAAATTGAAACATGACATATATTTCAATGTGAAATTTGACAATTCAAGACTTTTTAATCCTTAAAAGAGAATATTTCGAAATAACTACTCTTTTTTGGCCACATAAACTAAACAGTGTTGTTTTTTTTTCCAGAAATTTTCTTGTGGGCACTTTTTTGCCGACTGCCTTGCAAAGAAAGAATGAATTTAGGTATACGACAGATAAACAGGATAAATAAGTGAAATTTTATCCCATATATGAAAGTGATTTCAGAAAAGTTATTGGCGTTAGAGAAAAGTAAAGTAAAAACCAGCCGGATCAGATATAAGTTTATGGCGCATTTAAATAAGTAAATAGATCATAAGGTGTTATATGTAACACTATTTTTAAAATCCTTTATATCAACTCGTGGCATCTGCTTGATTGCTTGATACCTTGCCTGATTGCTGAAAAAACTTTTGATCGATTTTTAACCCACTTCCTCGTATGCTAGCGAGCAGAAATTTTGCAGGCAACCTCGTGCTGACGATAAAAATGATCTATCAAAATTTCAGATCGATCGACTGTACTGTAATTAAATTAATGAATTTTTAGATAATCTCTATTTATCTCTATGTAGCATGTTAATTTTTGTGCTAGAGTGTCGCGCTGCGTATTATATTGAACAACCTTTTTAATATTTTTCTGTCGCGCGGTGCGGTGCGTATTAAATTGAAGATACTTTTTAAAAATATATTCCCGATCTGTAAATGCTTATGCTAATCTGTTACGCTGTGTGCATTCTATTAAACATGTGTTTATAACCCTTTACCCGTGATCAAATCGAACTGAAATTTAGCAGGCAGACTGTAGTAGTCTATTTTAATATAAATCATATATACATATATATATATATATATATATATATATATATATATATATATATATATATATATATATATATATATTATATATAATAAATATATATATATATATATACACACATATATATAATATATATATATATATATAATATATATATATATATATATATATATATATATATATATATATATATATATATATATATATATATATATATATATATATGAGACATAACTAAAATTTTGATTTTTTGGATTGTTGTGCGATGCGTATTATAATTAACATACTTTTAGTTATGTCTCGTAAATAAAGGATTTAAAGTCAAAAACTTTGTTTTTTTACGAGTTTTAAAAAAAATTACACAACGCATTAGCTTATACATACATCATAAGGTTTTGCATACAGCATTAGGCTATACGAACAGCATTAAACGGTATTAATACCATTTGGTGGTGAATAAGGCGAAGGTTCATGTGCAAAAAAGTGGGATTATTACAGAAGCCATAACCCCACCCCCAGCTCCCCTTCCCCTAGTTCTGATAAGATGATGTTATTGATCTGAAAGTTTTTTAAAATTAAATTGTGGATATTCAGTTTAAGAACACGAGTGAATTTTAATATTATAATCTAGATATTATTATAAATAATAATAATTTTAACTTTTAAAACATGCCTTTTAAACTTCCCTAGCTTCATACACAAAAATATACCCCCGCCCAAAAAGAAAAAAAAACTATTAAAAAAATAACCATTATATGCTATTTTAATTACCAAAGATTGTACAGTCTTAAATGTTCACCTAAATGGACTTTGAACAAAATTTAAGAATTCATTTGTAAAAATTGCCCAATACTAGATCATATAATATACTTTTAGCACTTAGCAAAAGAAAATTCTAGCTGGAAATCCACCTCCCTCCCTTTTTTGGGGGGTTTGTTTTGTTTTCATTATTGACAGTACAATGCTAACCTCTACGCTAACTTGAACCCTAGCACGCTGAATAAATCTGGTTCATTAATAACGGCTACGAAAGCTGTTTTTACGCCAGAATCCACTTCATACTTAAATCCCTTGCACGGTTACCCCACTCCACATTGCGCTGAAATAAAACAGCTGAAAAATCTGGACTCTTCCCCTATTGAATGTTATTAATCCCTTATTTCCCCGGCCTCTCCCACCCCTTTTCGACTTCTTCCCCCCTCCCCCTTCCCCTTCCCGTGGCCTTCCCACAGCACCACCCCATCCGGCACCACACCGCATCCCGAATGCGTCAGCCGGACAGCACGTGCGGTCAGTGGCCGTGTGTGACGGCCTGTTCTCCGCAGGGACCCCAGAAATTCCATTATGTCACAGCATGGGTCGGGTCCCGTCACTGTATTTTATCAAATGTATTAGATTTGTGGGCGATTGAGACCTAAATAATTTACTTTGCCATCGTTGCTTCATATCTATAACCGGGTCAGTATTGGACCATAATTCTATTGGACCATAATTCTATTAAATCATTTATACAGATGATTGAGTTAAACCCGACGTCGGCTACGTACGATCTCAACTTCCTCCCGCCCCCCCCCCTCCCACCCGTCTCTAATTACTGATCCCCTTCCCTTCAATTATGGCCGACCCAGGGGTCAAACTGGTTGGATATTTGAATTTTCGCCGATCTTGTTCTTTCTCTTGCCCTTGGTCAACTTTTGATTTCAAACGTGCATGGCTCTGTAAACTAGATACGTATCTCTGGCTTCTTCTCCAATTTTGTAAGACATTTTTGTTTTTAAGAAAATATACTTTTTTTTAATTTATAATCTCTGGAGAAAAGTCAATTTCTTAATATTTTTGCTTGGCCTATAGATCTAGTAGAGAAATGTTAAAATCAACGTTTGATCACTTTTTTCATGATTGAAAAAATAGAGAGATGATTTGTAATGTTCATTCTAAAAAATAGCATATCACACTTAGCAGATGACGAAGTGAATAACTTGTTTTACTCAAGTGCAACGAGCTTAAATATTCTACTAGAATTAACCAACACTCTTACATACTAGGCGAGGTTATCCGCTAAATCAGTGATTTATAGTCAAGTTTAGAAGGAACTAAACTTTCATTATGTAACTTTTCAAAATCTCATGAAAGACAGACGTGCTTTTATAATATGGCATCCGCTAATAAGAGTGTCGATTTCGCAACAATCCTCATCTTCCATTCGACTATATACCACGTCTAGATTTCTTCCTGTACTCGTGATTTCACTTGTATCTCTAACTCTAAAATCTACTAGACTAATCTCCCATACATTCCCGAGGCTCACCTCTTTTTCATCAATAAGTATCATCTCTTGTGAGAACCTCTTTCCGACAGGTGCCGCTATTCGCTGGCAGATATCAAGCTGGGCCCTATTCCATTTTGGGTTGGTTGTATCTAGGTCAGTTAATTTGATTAAACTTGGTATGGGCTGGCTTGCTAATTGGGTTATCAGACGGTTGCATATACGCGTCGTCCTGGGAGGAGAGGCAAAGGGGTGAGAATGTGAACAGAGGTGGGAGTATGTAACTTTGTAACTGTGACTGGTTATACTTATTTAATATGTAACTCTTGTAGGCGTTCTCTCATTACAGAATCTTGTGCACAATAATCCACTGAAGAACTTGTTTCAATAAAACAACTTTAATATTTATATTTTATACAATAATTATTATTTGAGGTTATACAACGTGGAATTCTCAAGCACACACATCACGACCTTCCCTTACGGAAGTTCTCTGACAACTGATCGCCCAACCCTTTCAGCCAATGGGAAGGCTTCTCCCTTCCCGCGCCTATTACTTGACCTCTCCGTCAGACGATCACGCATTATACACATGGTACACCCATGGCATTCACATGTGACAGAGTAGAGGCGCGAGACATAAATCTGAACAGATGTGGAATATAAGGCAAGTCACTGGAATATGAACAGAGATGAGAGGAGAGGGAGATGGCAGAAAGTGAGCATTTTTAATCATCGTCTTCGATTAAACCAATAAATTACTTTAATACGAGCAATTAAACTATTTTACAAAATAATATTGATTTATTAAGATTTATGGTATTTATACTTTTATAACACATTTTATATTAATAATAAAACTTTGGACATAAAAATTCCAGTAATTTGATTATGTATAAATTTGTGTACATATATAATCAGTAACGTTTTTTTAAAATATAGGTGCGCACAACTGAAGCCTTATTACTTCAATAAACAGAGAAAGTTGGTTTAGGTGCGCACAACTGAAGCCTTATTACTGCAATAAACAGAGAAAGTTGGTTTAGGTGCGCACAACTGAAGCCTTATTACTGCAATAAACAGAGAAAGTTGGTTTAGGTGCGCACAACTGAAGCCTTATTACTGCAATAAACAGAGAAAGTTGGTTTAGGTGCGCACAACTGAAGCCTTATTACTGCAATAAACAGAGAAAGTTGGTTTAGGTGCGCACAACTGAAGCCTTATTACTGCAATAAACAGAGAAAGTTGGTTTAGGTGCGCACAACTGAAGCCTTATTACTGCAATAAACAGAGAAAGTTGGTTGTGTTCAGTATCCTTGATAAATTTATTTAAAAAACGTGTTTCTACTTCGGATTCTGAAGAGTTCTCGTAGTTCAATCTGTTTTACAAGAAGTTAAATCAATCAATACAACATATTTGAATGGCTTTCTTGGATTTATGTTTTGACTCCTAAATTTGAAAATTTGAAGTGGACCCATAACATATTGGCGATTTTGTTTGGCGAAGTGTCATTATGTTATTGTGAATTATCAAAAGTAAAGATGATAATTTTTTGTTGTTTCATGAAATCATAAAAGGTTATTTTATACTTAATTGCTCAAGAGCAATGTTCCATTTATGCTGAAATCGCACAGCTATCTGACTGAGGCCGCGCAGGAGCTAAGAATTACCACGATTTACATTATTGTGCACAAAGAAAATTCTTACTGTAAAACTTTTTGCCCAAGTTTATTACTTTGCACACGAACCAACGCATCTAAGAGGGAACTTTGCTCATAGGAGGATGTCAAATATGTTCCATGAAAATAAGCCGACATTTTGCCGATCATGAATTCAAGCCCAAACAAGGCGAACAATAAAGTCGTCAACATTTAAAGCAAAAATATCACCAAGCTTTGGCAAAGCGGTGACTTTAGAAAAAATAACTGTTGTTATTTTTTTTTCGAGCCGTTTCTCTCTCTCTCTCTGTAAGAGCTATACAATGTGGAATACTCCGAGCCCAACAGGAATTTGGCAAACATCCCCTTGAATCGGTGGGGGTTAAGGTTGTTTTGGGGAGGGCTGGGTCATCTCCCCCTGGTCCCGGGTTGCCCACGTGCAAATTACTCCTCTCTAATGCAATTTGCATTCTTTGCATTTAATAAATTAGTATGTAAGCCGGTGTTAGGTTGTGCGCGCGTGGGGAGCTGCTCCGTAAACTATTTTCGGGTCGGGCTGGTTTATTAAGCGGCCCGCAGACTTAAAATCTCGTTAAAGTAATGCGATTTCTGTATTAGATTAAACACGGCCCTCAAACAAGCCGGATCGCCGGCTGACTTCTAACACCGGTAACGTCATTAGTTTAGCAAACATGATGTTACGTCCCGGCGGACGTCACCACCGTCCTGGGGTTTTACCCGGCGTGCACCGGAATCTCTTTACGCCTGCCCGTGCGTTTGGGGGAAACCGTCAGCGGACATGTTGGGTTTTATGCCAAGGGGTGGCATCCATGTCGCTGCGGTAGTATAATTGTATTTGGAGGGATTTAGGAAAACAAAAGAAAACATAGAGAGAAAAAAAAAGATTATGCTCATAAAATCAGCTCTCTAACGCACAGAGACAAAACCGCATCTAATTTCATTTAGCTGATTACCCTATAATAGCATCAGCAAAAATAACGGGAAACAAAAATCTTCTGCGTTCAATGTCTGCAGCTGGAAACATTAGCACAGGGAAATTTTAGTAAGGGAAAGTTTTGACAGGGAAAATTTGAATCGATACCTTTTCTTCTGAGAAATGTGTATAGTGAAAATTTGAAACGAGACCTTTTTTAAAGAGCCATTTATTAGAATATAACTTTAGGTCTTTGTCGAAATAGGAAATGGCTAAAATTAATTAAAAGTGATGGTCAAAGAACGTTTACTAATGGTGATATTCGAGACAGAGGTAGACAATTATCTAGAGTCTCTTTCGAAGTTTTTGTGATTTCATTCCGGATCACGTTCTAGGTTCTACTCCAGGCAATGACTCCATCTCAAATTGCATTCCTTAAAAACAACAAATTAATAGAAGTCTTGAGTAAGCGACATGCTATTTTGGCCGCATGTACTCCCGCATGTATATCATCCGGGTCATGGCAGTTTCGTCTCATCGTCAGAGATGAACGTGGGAATAATGAGATCAATGCAAGAGAGCTCGCGTTGTTATTTCAGATGAAAGCGGGACATTAATGCAGTGGGAAAACAAATTAAGGTTATGTTGGTGATTGTTTAGTCAACTGGAACTGATTTGTGTTATTAAAAACTTTCCGAATGGCGCTTTTGGGGGGCTTCGACATTATTTGTTGAATGGATGGACAATAGGTTATTGTCTTCTCTTCATCGGTATGGCGCCATTATATTTTTTTTAACGTACGCTTAAACCAGTGGTTCCCAACAACTATTTTTTAGGTGGCTACCCCTTTTTATAAAAGCCATGTGACCCGCGGTCGCAATGAAAATTAAAGAAGCCATTTTTAAAATTGTTTAAAAAATAGAGCAAATTTGCATTAAAGTGAATATTTTAGTCAATATTTGGCGACCCCCAGAAAACCAGCCACGACAGGTTGGGAACCACTGGTTTAAAAAAAAATTATTAAGATAATTGATTAAATTATTTAAAACGTTGAAGTTGTGTATCAGTATCAGATAGGGACTAGTTGTTATGGTTTACATAAAAACAGTTTTGACTTAGACTTTACCGTCATTTATCTGCCATGGTAATTAAGTGTCAAAATGTATCCAAAGTTGCATTGAATCATCAGCCTTTGCACTTTGACTTATTGCTCTCTATACAAAATTTTAAATTTTCTTCTACTTTTATTAAACGATAATTTTCAATTCCAAACCCATCAGGTGCGTTTGTGAGTGACAGTATATAAGTTGTCCCCCAGTTTACCCCCACCCCACCCCACGCTACAGCTGTTCGCGTCGGTCAAGTTAAGAGTGATAGTGAGGAAGGTGCAAAGCAGCGAATCCAGTTCGCGTGGTCAAGACTGGGAGCGCGCGGAAGAGAAGTTGTGAGAAAAAAGAGGACACCCTCTCCGCTTCCGATACCACAACAGTGGGACCTTAGGAAGCCTAGGGGAAGGGGTGTGAGGGAACGGGCCTTTGGGCGATAAAGTTAGGTTTATGTCCAGGTGATGAGAGGAGCCATTTTACCTGAACCTTTGAAACAATTCCATCATTACAAAAATTTTATAATTTTCTGATAAACTAAACAACAAGGAAATTTTTGTTTAAAAATGATAATTCTTTAAACGAAGAGTTAGTATGCGCTCAAATCTCATTTAGTCTGAAATGAAAATATCTTAAATTTCCACTTCTTTGGTGATATCGCTCATGTGACGTGAGTTACATAAAAATGAGGATATTTAAAACGCCAGTTAACTTTCTTGTCCCTTGCACAGATTTCATGTCCACAATTATCATCTGTGATGTGATCCATAAGCACTTAGATGTAATTGATATTTTAATACAATTTACTCATATATACCCCATGGCAGCACTTGGGTCCTTTACACTGGCACTTTATTTTTATACAAATTAGCCACTCACCCTTCAGAATAGAGTAGATCATCTTTCTGATGCGTAATTAAAAATATTTTTTTGAAAATCATAGTGTTACATCTTTACATGTATACTTAATATTAAATCTAAAAATCAAATGCTAGTTAACACGCTTTGATTAATTGCGGTAGCTATCAAAGTCAGTACCAATTTTTTTTAATGTATAAAGATGATATGTATTACTTGATGCCTTGTCAATTTACTTTTGTAGATTGGAAGTTCGTACATAAGCAAAACCGATAAGTCGCTGTTTTGTAATCGACATCAAATTGACACGATTACATTTATCCGAATTTATATACATGTATATATATATATATATATATATATATATATATATATATATAATCTTCTTCTACATTTTCTTTTGGCCTGAGACTTATATATGTATCATCTAGATGACCCTATTTAGTACTATAGTTAATTTGAGAATATCAGTAATTTATTTTTAAAGTCCTAGTTTCTTCTACTTTTCGTTCTGCTTGGAATGTCTTTGAGTTGAACGGAAAGATTCCTCCCTCCCCACTCCTTTTGCAAGTCAACGCCATCACTCAAGAGTTCGAAGTCAACGTCAACACTCAAGAGTTCGAAGTCACCGCCATCACTCAAGAGTTCGAAGTCAACGCCATCACTCAAGAGTTCGAAGTCAACGCCATCACTCAAGAGTTCGAAGTCAACGCCATCACTCAAGAGTTCGAAGTCAACGCCATCACTCAAGAGTTCGAAGTCAACGCCATCACTCAAGAGTTCAAAGTCAACGCCATCACTCAAGAGTTCGAAGTCAACGCCATCATTCAAGAGTTCGAAGTCAAGTAAGGTCAGATCACAAAAGGGAAACTTTAAAATGATGAAAAGCAAATCACCCGCAACATTGTTGTTAGATTTTTTTACATTTCCCTTTTCAGACCTTGAAATTCTATTGGGGCGCGTCCAGCAGCCTTCATAAGTGTAAGTTAGCCACTGCATACTAATGGATTGTGTGGCTAGCACCAAGCCCTGCTTCCCTCACTCCCCCCCAAGTATAAGTTAGCCACTGCATACTAATGGATTGTGTGGCTAGCACAAAGCCCTGCTTCCCTCCCTCCCCCCCCCAAGTATAAGTTAGCCACTGCATACTAATGGATTGTGTGGCTAGCACCAAGCCCTGCTTCCCTCCCTTCCCCCAAGTATAAGTTAGCCACTGCATACTAATGGATTGTGTGGCTAGCACCAAGCCCTGCTTCCCTCCCTCCCCCCCCCCAAGTATAAGTTAGCCACTGCATACTAATGGATTGTGTGGCTAGCACCAAGCCCTGCTTCCCTCCCTCCCCCAAGTATAAGTTAGCCACTGCATACTAATGGATTGTGTGGCTAGCACAAAGCCCTGCTTCCCTCCCTCCCCCCCAAGTATAAGTTAGCCACTGCATACTAATGGATTGTGTGGCTAGCACCAAGCCCTGCTTCCCTCCCTCCCCCCCCCAAGTATAAGTTAGCCACTGCATACTAATGGATTGTGTGGCTAGCACCAAGCCCTGCTTCCCTCCCTCCCCCCCCAAGTATAAGTTAGCCACTGCATACTAATGGATTGTGTGGCTAGCACCAAGCCCTGCTTCCCTCCCTCCCCCCCCCAAGTATAAGTTAGCCACTGCATACTAATGGATTGTGTGGCTAGCACCAAGCCCTGCTTCCCTCCCTCCCCCCCAAGTATAAGTTAGCCACTGCATACTAATGGATTGTGTGGCTAGCACCAAGCCCTGCTTCCCTCCCTCCCCCCCAAGTATAAGTTAGCCACTGCATACTAATGGATTGTGTGGCTAGCACCAAGCCCTGCTTCCCTCCCTCCCCCCAAGTATAAGTTAGCCACTGCATACTAATGGATTGTGTGGCTAGCACCAAGCCCTGCTTCCCTCCCTCCCCCCCCCAAGTATAAGTTAGCCACTGCATACTAATGGATTGTGTGGCTAGCACCAAGCCCTGCTTCCCTCCCTCCCTCCCCCCCCAAGTATAAGTTAGCCACTGCATACTAATGGATTGTGTGGCTAGCACCAAGCCCTGCTTCCCTCCCCCCCAAGTATAAGTTAGCCACTGCATACTAATGGATTGTGTGGCTAGCACCAAGCCCTGCTTCCTTCAACCCCCCACCCCCAACTTATGTCAGGTACTTATCGGAGCTGGGTGGACTCAAGAGCACATTTAGGACCCGGAACAAATCCAAGCCTTTACCGAGACTCGAACCCGACACCCATCAGATTGCCAGCCAAACGCACTGTCGAACATATATGTTCTTAACTTAATTTTTTTTTAAAGACTGGTGTTTTTTTTAATCGTTTGATGAATACCAAAAATAATTTTAATATTCACAATATTAGAAGTTAAATAAACTAAATAAGTATTATTTTAATAATATTAAGAGTATATAAGATACAAATGCGTGTTGATGGAGACAGCTTTCAGGTGCAGCAAGGACCCTTTCTTTCAATGTTTAGGGGCTCATTTTTACTGACTTTAGTCATTTTTCTTGGAAGGATGCGGCTAATACTTTGACCACACGGGCGCAGAACTATTATTCTTTCAAATACAATTTTATTTAGACTAAAAAGCATAGTTATTTTTTTTCAAAAGAAAAACACTTCATATTACTAACACACTGTAACGTTTTCAGTGACATTTTTTTCTCAGCTAAACTCGTGACTTATTTCCCCTCTTCATTACAGACTACGTTTTTGGGTTAATAGACAATCATATATTGATCGTAACTTCTGTGTGGCGGTGAAGAGCGTCACCCTATGAGGACAAAGGCACGTGACTCTAAAAACGTGAACATCTGATGAAACCAGGTGGGCATGAAATTGTTTTAGCTGCGCAATGATAACACGATCTGAGGCCATCCCATTAGCGGAGGTGTTCCGTTCATTTTGTCCACACACTCGGACCACCGCGAGACTTATAGCTGGGGGGGGGACCAAATGTGGAAGTCTTGAGGTGAAACAGTTGTTAAGTTATTGGATCACGTAGTTAAACAAATCCATTTGTTTTAATTACAGGCCATTGCGGATGTAGCACACACGTCCTGGTTGGGAAGGGAGAGACATGTCAATGGAGTTTTGAAGGTGTGGTACCGAATAATATGATTTATTATTCACTAATAAATGAGGATAACAGGTTTGTACAAACGATCTAATGAGACTTTCAACCAAAAAAAAATGCAGCCAAAAGTACTACCAAGGAACTTCAAAACAATGCGACAAATAAGCATTTAAATAATAATACATTGACTCCATCAACTACAATTCACACACAAAATAATTCAAACCATTGTGAAAACAATCTTACAGATCAAGATCCAAGGCAAGCTGACGATGAAACGCAGAAATCTTTTTAGCAAAGAGAAGCTCCAATAAAGATCTAGAGAATTGATCGGAAGTGATGTCATAACAAGCCATGTCAAGTCGACCCATGTTAATTCTGCTCCGACATTTTGAACTTTGACATTATGTCTAATAAACTCAAACCCGAATATTTTGCTCCGACGAATGTACTGGTGGCAAAAAGGTCTCCTAAGAAAAAGGTCCATTCAAAACGACCCTTCTCCATAAAGAAATGATGATCCCATTTAATGCGAACCTAAATGAAATGATCCTTCTTAGCCAGATGTGCTCGGAAAATATGATTCCCGAAAAGAAATGACCCCAAACTCACTTGCCCGAGACGGTTGAACCAACTATAGACATTTGAGAGATGTGGTTTGGATGGGTTTCAAATCTCTTTGATTTGTAATGAACCTATTTCCTGGTTTAAATATTTAATTAAATACTGGATTGGCTTAATTCTTTGTCTTTAAAATTGTCAAGTTCGTAATAGAAAGATTTATGTGATGGTGTAAGTGTAAGTCGGTTCATAAAGTTTAAAATAGTGTGACGTTTTGAGTCAGGTGGAAAGTGTAAATGTATAAATATAATTTCTTGTGACCCATTTTGCCAGGTTCCATATTTTGCTCCCCCTCCCCCCCCCCGAATTATCTGGGTCTAGTTGTCGCAGCAGTTGTTCCTTTAAAAAAAAATCCTGAGCCGAATTCACGGTGCATCCATCCATGTTCCATCTGGTCAAAGCACGTCGACTTAGGTGGCCAGGTTACGCTCTTAAGGTGTCCCCAGGCTCACATCACGGGATGAAACTGAGATAAAAATCCCACAGGGGAAACAAAACTGTGAAAGACAACGAGAGGCTTAACGGGTGTGGGTGGACTGCTCAGTGACTGCGCCCAATAGAAGAAACATGATCATGAAGACAGTTTTTAAATCCCTTATATTAACTTCACCGCCGACTCGTTCGTCGTCTCGGCTCGTTCGTCTCGTCCCGCGGAAAAAACAAAAGTCGAAAATGACCCACTTCCAGTGAAGCCATCGAGCTGAAATTTGGCACAATGGGCCCGACTCACCTAACAATGCATCGTATCAAAATTTCAGATCGATCGAACGTACCGTAATTAAATTAATGCATTTTTAGTTTATCTATATAAATCACTATTTAGAACGTTTAGTAGTCGACTGCTAGAGTTTTGACCTAGTTTTAAAGCCAAGGGAGATAATTTGGTTTCAGTCTGTAAATGTTTGTCGCGTTTAAAAATAATCAATACTGTTAGTTATGTCTCATATATAAGGGATTTATAGTCAAAAACTTTGTTTTTACGGGGTTGTTTAATTTTCAGTTAAAGTTGTTGCAAGATACAGTCGTCACAGTAGGTCCGAGCGTTCGTGTGCGGTATATTCAAAAGGCTTGATATGCACTTTCACCTGGACACCCGAAGGAAAATTCAACCCCCTCCCCGAGTAAGTATCCACCTCCACCCCTGAAGAATAACACTTGCCCGGAATCTCCCTTCAGTTGGGGTTTTTATTGCATGGCTCTGACTGCTCGGTATACCGTTACCGTATACACTCGCGTATAAGCCTACATCTCGTATAAGCCGACCCACTGATTTCAGTATTGTATTTTATAGTTCTAAATTCGGCTTATGCGAGCATATTCATAAATGGTACCATCAGTACATGTTCAGTAACGACATTGCTTGTTTCCATGTGAATTCATTGAAAACGATGTTGAAACTGAAGTATATCATCTGCCTATTATTTATAAAGACGATTAATTATCACGCTGTCCAGATATAACTTGATGTTTCGTCACTTTCAGTGAGCAATGTTCCATCCCCCCCCCCAAACCGACCCAACTTTTCAAGTGTTCTCGTTACAATGAGGAAAAACCTCGTTGAAATACGTAAATAGAAGCTTTTAAAACAAATCTGTTGCAATAGCTCTAGAAATAAATTTGAAACCTTGATGATTCCTTTTATTTACATGTTATTTGAGCATATAACTCAAACTCTCACAAAGTGCACCGATGAGCACGTGGAAGAAACAACCGACACAAAGTAACATTTAAAAAAAAATTTAAAAAAAATACACCAAGCCGAAAAAATTCAGAAAACAAATTTTAATGAAAATTATACTACACTGAAACCGTGATGTAAACTCGAGCAGCCTTTGAACGTCACCAAGAAACACTGATTGGCCTGCAGAAAGAAGCGAAAATCCAGTTGTTGTTTTTGGTGTTGTTGTTGTTGTTTGTTGTTTTTTGTCGTGACGTCACTTTTTATTTTGGTAGTAATAGGACCACCTCCTTGACACCGGCATCTGGATTATAATAACATTGACATTACAATAGCTTCCCGATTAGTTTAACAGCGTCCGCGCTGAAATAGCGGTCACGGTTCAACAGCAACCATCAGCCATGTGGCAATAGCGGTAATTTTATACTATCCACGTTACAGCGTCACAAACGTATCAGCCCATATCGCGGTGCACACACCTCGAGACGACAGCTGTCGTGCACCAACAGGCGACAGGATCCGGGAACACCATGAGTGCTCCGACACCGTCATCCTCAACACATGTACTGCACCAACCGAAGCGCTTCAATCAGTTCTAATTCACACCGTAACATCGTCAGGAGACGGTTACAATCGGATCAAGTTTTTCAACTCTCGCCATATCCTCGTGTCAAAATGTTTAAAATAGGGACTCACGTTATAATCCTGCCAAGGTTTTTTTATGCTGTATTTGTCGCTGCTGCTGCATTTAAAAACGACAAACTTCTAACGGGTTATCATGTACTATTTTTATTTTTATTTTTTGCACAACCGTTTCTTTTTTTCCATTAATCTGGATGTAAAGCGATTACATTTGTGCATGCGTTGCAAACTGGTCCGCGTTCAAAACGCATTGTTGATTTTCAAAGAGATTGCCAGCAACAGTTGCAGAATTATTATTTTAATTTATTTTTTTTAAATCGGCTTTTAATTGAAAGTTTGGTAAAGCCCTTGACATTAATATTTAAAAACCAGTAGCCATGTTGCGACAGTGCAATCTGCATTTATGAAATCTTCATTAATGGCTGTTTTTTTTGTTGTTGTTTTTTTTTCGTTTTTTGGGCGGGGGGGGGGTTAAATTTGGATGTAGCTACAAGGGCTGCAGTTAATTTTAATGATAAAATGGATTAAAGGCTTAATGGTCGTGTTTAATGACGATGTTGCTATAGCGTTACTAATGCTAATACAAAGGTGATATAAATGTTGTAGGAACGAAGTGGTTTTGTTGTGGTAATGGTAAGTCTAGTGGATGTGGTTAATGTGAATTTGGTTAACGACAATGTGTACTTGGTTAACGACAATGTGTATTTGGTTAACGACAATGTGTATTTGGTTAACGACATTGTGTATTTGGTTAACGAAATTGTGTATTTGGTTAACGACATTGTGTATTTGGCTAGCGACATGGTGTATTTGGTTAACGACAATGTGTATTTGTTTTTGATGTAATTAATTTGGATAATGTGGATGTGGCTAGATAGATTCAAACAAGAATGTTGTTTCCCACCCAATTCCCCACGCCTTTCACAGCCAGAACCCGGATGTTTTGAATTATTGTTTACCTTGGCTCACTCGAACTATTAGTTACGACGTAGTTCCCGGAACTTGTTAAATGGTGAGTTCAGGTGAGATCACGCCGAGCCACATGTGGGCGTTTTTTTTTATAATTTGGAGGGCCGGGAGGGTGGAGGAGGAGGAGAATGCGTGCTTTTAAAATATGATTGATTTATAAAATGTGTCATCTGTGCAATTCATCTGTTGCTAGACACGCAATGGCGGTACAATGATTTCCTTCACACATTTTGCTACACGCTATTACAAAGAGCACTACACACCTCAAATGAGATCGGGTAATTATGAAATTTTATCCTTGGTATTACTGGAAATCTGTGAATATTGAAAAAAGAATTGATGTCAACCTATTAAAAGTACGTCCTTGCACCTAATTGTTTTCTGTTTTTATAAGACAGAATTATGTCCTCGTACATTGATAGTTTTGAACAACAAAGCAATCTTATTTTCTAATGAAATCCACAAACACCCATTTTACTTGTTTCTCGTATAAAAACACACACATTTTTTTATAAAAAAAAGAGACGCGATTTAAAAAATAAAACTTGCCGGCAATTCAGCATTTAAAAAAAGTAGAATAACTTTTTTTTATGGGAAAGACATGCCCGAAAAAATAAAACAATACGAATTAGAGTTAAAACATGGCACCCACTTTCCTCCTACTCTTAATGAAACAATTTTGTAACTTTATTGTACTTCCACAGTCCACAGCTTAACCCGTCCTATTTCAGAGTCTGTTACATGCATGCCCTCGTCGTGTGATCTGATCTGCTAACTTTAAATTTATTATGACAAAGTCCCATTCCCACAAATTCTGCCACTAGACCTGACAATTTTATTTGTTATGTTCAATTCTGGGCTTACCTTTTTTTGTCATGCAAATGAGCATGCTTAAAAGTCCCCTTCGTTAATAAATAAATGTTTACAATGTAAATTAACAGCTTTATTCCTAACGAAGATGTAATGTAAAGGAGGTTTGTTTCGTCCCTCTGTGCGGTGGTAGGTCAACGGGACTGTAGACATCAAGTCACGGCAAAAGTGGAGAATAAATCCTTAAATTTGTCCTGCCAATATATCAAAAATTGATGAAATATTGAAGCAAAACCCTGAAAGAGGAGATGAAAAAAACAAAAGAACGCTGATAAAAAAATCGTGCCCAATGAAATACTCAGGAGGTTTCCAGGACATCGGCCGATTATTATCAAATGATACGTGTAGAAATAGAAAAGCGTGATTCGGCGACGCACTGAGACAGGCCGGTAGCTCGAGGTATTACCGCCTCTCAATGAAATAATCTAATCTATTTATCCTATAAATATTTCACGACTAATCACATTAGCCTTAGTAGTTAATGGATGCTCAACAAAAATGGCCGCCTCCCCAAGGGACCAATCAGGTTGCTGCTCGCATCAATGAGACTCTCGCGAGAGTTTCCGACTTGAAACGTGATCTGGTGCCAATCTTGGTGTCCGTTTACCAAATCTAATGGCGGTATTATATTTAAAAGATTATCTGTGCAGGGGGAAAACAGTTCATTAATGGCTAACTATATTTTTAAAAGCCCAGTTTGAACCGATAGACACCTCTTAGGGCTTTATTTTCTGTCATTTTAATTTTGAACGATTCATTGTTTGGGCTAGAATTACCACTGGGACATAAATATCTGGCAAAGTTTCAGAAAATGCAACCATTATTGTGATTCGATGGATCAGACAATATATTGAATTACATGGTTTCGGAGAAATGTGAAAACCAAAGGACTCTTTATATTTTTCGGTCGTTGACACTTATTATTTTATGTTATGTGTGAGAGAGAGAGTGGGTGTGTTTTTTTTAAAAATCTTACAGAGAACAAAAACAGAGCAAAATCGTGATTAAAATCTTTTATAATTTACAGTTATATAAATTATCTAGGCTAGTAAACGCTAAATCCTCTTTAAAATTAATTTCTTTTTCTTGTTGCTTTGTTGGTAAATAAACTTCAATCTAAAATAAATTTTAATTTTAACTGATTTGAAAAAAAAAGAATAAAATTATGTGTTTATTCTTATAATGCTCATTAAGTATTGCATTTAATTACATCTTTGACAAAACAATTAATTTGTCAGTTACATCTCTTAGAACTTATAATAACTAACTGCGGTGGTCGAGTGGCAGCGCGCTCGACTGGCGTACCGATGGTCACGGGTTCGAATCCATGTGACGGCAAGGATTCGTTCCTGGGGCCTAGGGCGTCCCTGAGTCACCCAGCTCCGAATGGGTACCTAACACTAGTTAGGCGGCTGGGTAATGCGTGGAACCCACAAAGCCGTGGCCTGTGAACCCTGCTTCACTTGCTGTGGACGCAATTATCTTCTGCATAGAAGGAGTGTCTGTATAGATAAGATAAGATAACTAAATTTAATAAATATTTACTTTTAATTGGTTCTTCCAAACTTAACCGTTTGCGTTGAAATAAATTCTTTACCTAGGCATAGAATTACAAGGCAGTGTAAAGTGTAAAGCGTCATTTTAAAACCCTGGTAGCAAGCTTACCCTTGTTCTGAGTCAAATTATGTTAGCCCTTCCTGAATATCATTCCACGTTTGCAGGACACTTCCGCCTTGGTCGATTCAACACCGGACGGTTCAATCCCATGACGTTTTGACTCCGGTCGGTTCGACCCATGGATGGTTAGACGACTGACTTAATGAAAAAATGCAGTTAAAAAAGTGAAAAAAATAAAAATATATAAAATGACCTATAAAATATAAACTATTATAAACAATTAAAACTGTAGACTCTTAGCATTTAAATAGATTTGACAAGACCATGTGTAACGCCATATTATAATTGGGTGTCTAGCGAGAGCAGAGGCTGGAAGCTGCCACATGTCACATTATGACATGTCACGAGGGCTACGCTAGGTGACAGTCTCTGGACACCCTGTGCTGGCGAGAGTTGTGGGGAAAGATAAATAAAGGACGAGAATTAAAAACATACACCCACATCAACATCAGAGCAATTGAGTTTTTGTCACAATCTTGACTGCACACTGATGTTGATTGGTTGTCAAACTGTATCTTTTTTTGCAATCAAATAACATAGATTAAACTTTAAAAAATAACTGTTTAATGCTCTTTTTTATTAAAAAAAAAGATACTAACACTAAACTAAATTATTGTAACACTTTCTTTTAGCCCATTCATTTTCAAACTTGTATTGAGGGCTGTAAATGTGTTTTTTTCATCAGTTTTTCCATCTTTTCTCTTTTTATTATTAAAGCTATTAAACATATTTATTACATTTTTGGTCACCTTGTTGTAACCTTTTCGGGTGCTACCCCCTTGTGCTCCGAAATAGTTAACGGAAACAATAATGCAGTGTGCTATTATGTGTCAATTCGATTCGAGCGAACGTCAAACTTTAATTTGTTGAAACGGAAGTAACTATTGATGGTATCCCATATTATTAATGTACATTTAAATACACGTGCATTCGTATGACATAACAAATAACTCAATCAAAAGTAAAAATTGACATATTATAAATGATAGCCAGTTATTTTTAAGTATAAAAAATTAATATTTTAATTAATAAATACGGTCGTTTTTGTAGTAAATTAATTTACTTGCTTATTCCCCTTTTTAGGCAATTTTTTTCTTTCCATTAAAAGTTTTTTTTTGTTTTTTTTTAAATTTTAGATCAATTCCAAAATTTCATTAGAAGCTTAGAAAATGGTATTTCATTTTTAAATCGTGAATAAGACTTATAGGGGATCTATGAATGTATTTAATTATATGAATTTAATTATTTATCTAATCAAATGCAGACGCTCATTCTATACAGAGTATTATCATTTATTTATGAGTGAGGTGTAAATAGCTGTGAGCTGTTTGCTGTTTATCAATAGATGTAGTTACATGCGAATGGGTCTTTGTATTCCATAAAATGTAAATAATTCAAAGACTATTTTATATGCCTTAAATTCAAAATTAAACTTCCATTCTAGAAATTAGAAAGTTTACATAAGGGACCGTCCATAAAGTACGTCACGCTATTTTCGACAATTTTTACCCCCCCCCCTCCCCCCTGTCACAAATATTGGACCCCCACACCCCCTAAAGTACGTCACACTTTCGAACAAAAATTATTATTTTGATTAACAAAATAATTAAAATTTAATATAAAACACCGTGACGTCACACATGGCCGCACCCCCCTCCCCCTGTCACAAACTGTCACACTTTCTTACACCCCCTCCTCCCTCTCGAGCGTGACGTACTTTATGGACGGCCCCTAACTTCATGTTCCCTTGGATGTATTACACTGTCTGAAATTTCAGATGTCAATTTTATTTTCCCCTCCTTCTATAATCACGACATTCATTTACAATTTATAAAAAAAATATATCAGTTTTAAATATCAATAGATATCATAGATGTATAAGGAAATGATGGATCTTCAAACACAATTTATTATTCTCGTTTTCTCTGACTGTTACAATGTTGAAACCTTTTTAAATAATGTGGAATGTAGATTAATAATAAAGAAACACGTGTGATGGTTGTATTAAAAGCATAATGTCATTGATTTTTATGAAGTTAAAAAAATAAGTTATTAAAATTGTAACATTAAAAAAAATTAAACATTTAAACAATTTTAAAGGAACGATTAAAATTATGGTTTCAAATTAAAACTTCCCCAAAACAGTGAATAAAGATAAAATAATAATTTCAAGCTTACGCAAAGCAAATATGCCTAGCTGCATTTTTAGTTTATATTTTTTTCTACCTATTTCCTTCAGGGCCGTCCATAATTGACGTCACGGGATTTTGGCCGATTTATCACTCACCCTCCCCCCCCCCTCGTCACGCATCGTCATAAATACTTAGACCACCCCCCCTTTTTCCAACATGACGTCACAAAGCTTTGAACCCCCCCCCCTTAAAAGCTGTATTTTCTATTTGAAAAAGAGCATGTTTCAAATCACTTTTTTGTCATTTAAGTCATGCATTTAGTTGAACTCTAATATCGTAACGGGCGTGAAGCTATGTAAAACGTCATAAAATAAATTGTTAGAAATCAAATATTTAAGTGGAACTTTTATTTAAAGCTCCGATTTTTTATGTGACATAACATTTCTCAAACATCCCCCGCCCCCTCGTCGCACATCGTCACAAATGTGTGGACCCCCCCCCCTCTCCCCCTAGGTTCGTGACGTCATTTATGGACGGCCCCTTTCCGACACGTTATTTTAATAACAAGTATCTACAACTAAAATTACTGGATACAGCTAAGTTGAGCAATGGTACATAACTCATTTCATGCGTCTACTCTGATAATGGTGTACCAAATAATTATAACATATCATAGAACGATGATATTGAAATGTCTTATTTTTTAGAAACAAGCAGTTAGTGTTAGTTCTATTGGAATTTTTTTTAATGCTTGATAGCTAGAGGTACTAGGGAGCCCCAGTGCACTCTCTTTGCCCAGGGCTACCCTTGTTATTAATACGGCATCACCGTCATCGCTGACATCAGAGAACGACTGTTTACAATCTACTCTTCGACGTCTGAAGACTTTTAAAAATTATTTTTCCCCATGAAGTCTAGGGCATTAATTTAGCCCAAGAGCAGATCATCTTGCGCCGGCTCGACGTGAGGCACATTGTCTCCCCATGCCGGCCAAACATAAAGACGCCGGTAGGAGAAAGCAGCTAATCATTAATTTAATAGACAAAAAACTCAACTGACAGCCAAAGACTTTTGGAGACAGCACAAAATGGAAGGAACAACTGTAAATCCGATTTCCCATAATGCGTAATGGAATCATGTTAGCTGCGAGCCGGGCCCCGGCGAGACAAAAACTAGGCCAGGCAGCCTTAAAAGCTATAAGAGACCCTAAATTTCATTTGGAGCCAAAAACGGTCTTCTCTAATCCCTTAACAAACAATAATAAGCCGCCATTGCATGCATAATTCATTGGGCCGCCATGGGGCTCCATCGCAGCTTAACCGCCTCAGCGTAACGCCAGTGCCGGGAGATCCTAATGGCGTTTCCAACGTGGCAAAGTGTGTTAGCGGCAAAAATCAAACCCAGGGGCGCCTAAATGAGACTTTCGGAGCTGGGTTAAAAGTATTTGTCACTTCAATCAAGAGCTGTTGGATAAACCTTTCACTGAAGCCCACGGTCTAATGACTACCCAGGCAACTGGCCTTGATTGTCTCCTTCAAACCCTCCCCCCCCCCGGTCTCCAACCAGTCCCTACCCTCACGTCCGCAGACCATCGGTATCCGCGTTGCCAAAAACCAAGGCAAAGATGTGACTAAGTTCGTTCCCTTTATATTAGATTCATCAATTTTTCATCGCCGAGCCCCGTCATTATAGACACAGACAGACGCGGGAATCCCAGAGGCGTAGACAATTGTGCGCGGTGTTCCGGCGGGGGAAATGGGGTGAGCCGTATGAGGTTAAGGGTTCCCTACTCCTGAGATCGCCGTTGGCTTAGGGGTGTCAACCGTATGCGATGACGGACCCTGGGGACAGGGGATGGGGGCTCGTGCTAACGGAGAACAGGGATTCCTCTGTTGGAAATGTTCTCTTTACTCCATTAAAAAAAAATTGACAGAGTAATAGATACAAAGGGAAGAGTGAGCTGTTCCCTATTAATTTAATTATTTTATTTATTTTTTCATAAAATTTTTTTTGGGGTGTTGATAAGGGGAATAAAATATTTATATATATCTAGGAACATACATGCTAAAGTACCGTAATACTTTTTCCAATAAGATTGAGTATGGTTATAGTTATGTGAATTCATTGTATTTACAAAAGTTTGACATCATGATTTTGAAAAAAGAAAAAAAAATCAATAAAACGCAGTAATTTTCCTAATGCAGGAACTGTCACTTTTATAGGATCCGAGAGCGGTGGAAGAAAACGAGGAAGCGAAAAGTTGAAAGATTTTAGATTGGGGCATTTAAAGCTTACTCTGGAGCAACAAAAGTGACATTTATTTGCAAATTAGGCTTACTGTGATCTGGCTTTTTGATGACACATTTTTTAAAGAAAGTAAAAAATCGTTCCGTTGTATAGGCCTACATTTTAGGTGGCAGGGCATTTTGATGCCGGGCGGTTCAACTCTGCCGATTCGATCACACGACATTTCGAGCCCACGACGATTCACTTCTGGTCGGTTCGACCTTGGACGTGCAGACCACAAGACGTTTCGATCCCATGCAGTTTCGTTCCCGGACGGTTCCACCCATGGATCATTCAACCACTGATATAATGAAAAATTGCAGTATAAATAGCGAAAGTTTTTTTGTTTATATTTAAAATGACCTATAAAGTCTAAACACTAAAAATTATTCGACTCTTAGCATTAAATAGATTGTAAAATACCAAGGACAGGGCCGGCTAAAGGCAAGTACAATGCGTGACGATCACATGGGCTAGATGACAGTTTTGAGAAATTTGATTCCGCAAGCAGAACCGGAGGTCATTCTTACGTATTTTGAAATAGCAGCAATGAATGCTCTGCGAAGCGCTTATTCTCAAGCAAGAGACGTAAAATCCACTCAGGAAAATTCAAGAGCTAGGAATGAAAATTGCTTAAGAAAAAGATTATTTAACATTATGTGTGTTCGTAAGAATCAAATGTCTGTCACCTCTTGTTTGGACCTTTGATGAGCCAGAGCAGTGATTTTCAAACTTGCACCAGGGACCGATGCACTATTTTCCATGTACTGGCGTGGTAGCGAAATTTAATTTATTTTATTTAATTTATTTCATTTTATGACCTTATTGCCGAAAAATTGACATCTTCTATATGCTTAGTATTAATAGATGAAAATTGAGGATTATAATTAGATTTTTCTCTCCTTTCTTGACATCGTCTGCGGACCGGCGGCGGATGGCCCACGGACCGGCACCGGTCCACGGACATCCACTTTGAGAAGCACTGAGGTAGAATATAGCAATCAACATGCCTCATGAACATTTTGAAAAATTAGTAACATATTACGAGCACACATACATTTGTTGACGCCGTGTGTGAGAAAGGGGAGAACAGTATGCGCCGCATCTGTTTAGTATTCCGTCATGGATCAAGAGAAGTGATGCGGCTAGTGAACTTGCTAGAGCAAACAACATCTGTGAGGGGTGGCATCATGGATAGCAACCACTCCTCGGCTGTCAACATTCAGCCTTGAATTTAAAAACAAACACGAATGGGGAGTTATTATAAATTTTAAAATTCTAAGTGCGATCGATTTATGGATGTACCTTTGAAGGACTGCAGCCTGAACAAGTCTATTCTATTACATGCTGTTGTCTTAACAGACCTACTTAGGCGAAAACGTTATTGTGAGCTGCAGCAACTAGTTGAGCGAGTATTGGAAACATATCCTGCATCAATGTCTTGACTTACCCCAGAGCCATGGCGCATTTGTCACAATATTGAATGCGCATTAAATGTAGACTGGCTGCCAGTGACGACAGTGTGAAAACTTTTTAAAAAAACAATATCATGGATTACAAGTTTAAAAAATTATGTTTCATACTGTTGTGTATTTTAAATCGATAATAATATTAAACTAATTATTTTAATAGACAAAATAAAATTTTAAAAAGTAATATTTAAATTAGGGCTGCAGAAATTAACGATTAATTTCTCGATTAATCGTTAAATTTTTTTAACGATTAATTTTTTTAACGATTATTCGACCAACCACTTATAAATGTACTGGAAGTCAAAATGTAAAATATTTCGGCCGATAAATATAAACTAATTTCCGGACGATTACAAGTACTACAAGTACATTTTGGTTTTAAACTATTGACTGACGTGAATGTTCAAAATGTTGATAAAGATTATTGTGTCCATTCAGAGAAATCGTTTGCCTACCATGCAACGTTCCCTATAAGTCTAAGCTTCGTTGGTCCGTATGCAAAGTTAAAAAAAAACCTCGAGTTCAAATTTGCACAACGTCCATTTTTGTGCAATATTTTACAACATTTGCTGCGCGGTGATTCTAAACTCCTGCGTGGCGTCCGTCAAATATCTGTGCAGCCGCGCTGCTTAAAGTGAATATTGCTACCATGGTTCCAACACTTCGTTTAAATATCACCTGCAAACCAAACAACCACTACAGTATCAGAAACTCCAGCTGAGACAATCTAAAGCTGTGTGAACGATTGTTCATCTCGGCAGGTTATATTTCCAACTTCTCATTTATCTTGACTATTAACTTACAGTGGATTGGCCTCAAACTTTGCAGTTGATTTCCATAGCCCCACTGTCGAGGGACGCCATGGTTCCACTGTCGAGGGGCACCATAGCCCCACTGTCGAGGGACACCATAGCCCCACTGTCGAGGGATACCATAGCCCCACTGTCGAGGGACACCATAGCCCCACTGTCGAGGGACACCATAGCCCCACTGTCGAGGGGCACCATAGCCCCACTGTCGAGGGACACCATAGCCCCACTGTCGAGGGACACCATAGCCCCACTGTCGAGGGACACCATAGCCCCACTGTCGAGGGACACCATAGCCCCACTGTCGAGGGACATCATAGCCCCACTGTCGAGGGACACCATAGCCCCACTGTCGAGGGACACCATAGCCCCACTGTCGAGGGACACCATGTTTCCACTGTCGAGGGACACCATAGCCCCACTGTCGAGGGACACCATAGTCCCACTGTCGAGGGACACCAAAGCCCCACTGTCGAGGGACACCATAGCCCCACTGTCGAGTGACACCATAGCCCCACTGTCGAGGGACACCATAGCCCCACTGTCGAGGGACACCATAGCCCCACTGTCGAGGGACACCATAGCCCCACTGTCGAGGGACACCATAGCCCCACTGTCGAGGGACACCATAGCCCCACTGTCGAGGGGCACCATAGCCCCACTGTCGAGGGACATCATAGCCCCACTGTCGAGGGACACCATAGCCCCACTGTCGAGGGACACCATAGCCCCACTGTCGAGGGACACCATAGCCCCACTGTCGATGGACACCATAGCCCCACTGTCGAGGGACACCATAGCCCCACTGTCGAGGGACACCATAGCCCCACTGTCGAGGGACATCATAGCCCCACTGTCGAGGGACACCATAGCCCCACTGTCGAGGGACACCATAGCCCCACTGTCGAGGGGCACCATAGCCCCACTGTCGAGGGACACCATAGCCCCACTGTCGAGGGACACCATAGCCCCACTGTCGAGGGACACCATAGCCCCACTGTCGAGGGACACCATAGCCCCACTGTCGAGGGACATCATAGCCCCACTGTCGAGGGACACCATAGCCCCACTGTCGAGGGACACCATAGCCCCACTGTCGAGGGACACCATGTTTCCACTGTCGAGGGACACCATAGCCCCACTGTCGAGGGACACCATAGCCCCACTGTCGAGGGACACCAAAGCCCCACTGTCGAGGGACACCATAGCCCCACTGTCGAGTGACACCATAGCCCCACTGTCGAGGGACACCATAGCCCCACTGTCGAGGGACACCATAGCCCCACTGTCGAGGGACACCATAGCCCCACTGTCGAGGGACACCATAGCCCCACTGTCGAGGGACACCATAGCCCCACTGTCGAGGGGCACCATAGCCCCACTGTCGAGGGACATCATAGCCCCACTGTCGAGGGACACCATAGCCCCACTGTCGAGGGACACCATAGCCCCACTGTCGAGGGACACCATAGCCCCACTGTCGATGGACACCATAGCCCCACTGTCGAGCGACACCATAGCCCCACTGTCGAGGAACACCATAGCCCCACTGTCGAGGGACATCATAGCCCCACTGTCGAGGGACACCATAGCCCCACTGTCGAGGGACACCATAGCCCCACTGTCGAGGGACACCATAGCCCCACTGTCGAGGGACACTATAGCCCCACTGTCGAGTGACACCATAGCCCCACTGTCGAGGGACACCATAGCCCCACTGTCGAGGGACACCATAGCCCCACTGTCGAGGGACACCATAGCCCCACTGTCGAGGGACACCATAGCCCCACTGTCGAGGGACACCATAGCCCCACTGTCGAGGGGCACCATAGCCCCACTGTCGAGGGACATCATAGCCCCACTGTCGAGGGACACCATAGCCCCACTGTCGAGGGACACCATAGCCCCACTGTCGAGGGACACCATAGCCCCACTGTCGATGGACACCATAGCCCCACTGTCGAGGGACACCATAGCCCCACTGTCGAGGAACACCATAGCCCCACTGTCGAGGGACATCATAGCCCCACTGTCGAGGGACACCATAGCCCCACTGTCGAGGGACACCATAGCCCCACTGTCGAGGGACATCATAGCCCCACTGTCGAGGGACACCATATCCCCACTGTCGAGGGACACCATATCCCCACTGTCGAGGGACACCATAGCCCCACTGTCGAGGGACACCATAGCCCCACTGTCGAGGGACACCATAGCCCCACTGTCGAGAGACACCATAGCCCCACTGTCGAGGGACACCATAGCCCCACTGTCGAGGGACACCATAACCCCACTGTCGAGGGACACCATAGCCACCCGATTTTGAGGTGGTTCACTTCGTGTCCAACAACTACAGAAATAAATCGCGCACTACTGTTTACAGTTTATTTTATTTTTTAGACTTTCCCTCCACTTTTTAGACATTTGTTGTGACGCTAGTTTGGAAGTGTGAGGGAGGTTGAGTTTATACAATTTTTGAAAACATTTGCTTTTAAAATGAAATACAAATAAATGTCAATGTCTCCCTGGAGAATCGATACAATGTTGAAAGTACTTTCAGCTAATGGAGCTTCACTATTAAATTATTCGAGCAGTGATAAGGGTGTATCATATATCGATATTAATATAAATGAAGTTGATGACTGTAATTCAAGTAAAGTCACAGGTGCTGGTGAAAGTAATGACATCACTGAAGACCTAACAGTTTCATGACGACCTTTTATCATGTGTGTAGTGAGACAATGTGCGTCTCGGGGAGGCTATTTACTTTGCTATTAACCAGCTTTTTTCAAGAAAACAAATGTGCTATTTGGCACGGAACAGTGAAACTTTGCAATGGACTTAAAATAGCGATGTCCCTGGCACATATTATTTTAAACACTGGCTATCTTCTGATCGAACCTGCGAATAACACTTTTCCATCCGGCACTCCTAAAGAATTAAGTTGTCATTGAACATGTGCTTGTACATAGTAAAAGTATGGATATGTTTCTTTGATTCGGGAGGTGGGGAGGAGTGAAGAAATCAAACAGATTTTGCTAGTTCTACTAAATTATGGACAGCGTGGTGGTTTCGGGGTCGGGGGGCGATACGTTCAAAACAAGATAATTAATTTTTGGCTTTAACACAAGTGTCAAAACGCCTGTTTAATGAGCCTTTGAGAACCACAAGTGCGGTTTGAGTTGTGGCAACAGTACAGAAATCGTCCTGCAAACATGAACTGATGATACTTGTCGGTATGGGAATTAACAGCAACAGGGCGCCTCTATAGCAGTACCACCTACGCTAGCAGTAGTTGTGGGAGACATTTAATTATTTTGGACGACGCTTAACTTAATTTTTTTTTCCTTCAGGATTGCTACTTTAAATCGTAACTGAATTGCATCTTACAAAGTTAGCCAACTATAAAGCACTAATATAATTTGTGTTTTTATTTCGGTACCTTTGCTTTTATTTTCCTACTTTAAAAAAAATATGTCTGCACAGTTAATTTTGTAAGGGTAAGAGTTAAATGTAGAGATAGTTTATAACTCCTCGCTCGAGCGAAGGAATGGTGAAAAACTGAAGAAACTTTGGCATTATATGATTTAAAATAAAATAAAAAATCACTATATCACAATAAATCACACCAATGTAAAAATCATTTTATTCTTGAATTTGAAAAAATTAAACGTATTTTCTTTCAGCAATATAATAATAACAACAACAACAATAATAATGATGATGATGATAATAATAATAATAATAATAATAATAATAATAATAATAATAATAATAATAATAATAATAATAATAATAATAATAATAATAATAATAATAATAATAATAATAATAATAATAATAATAATAATAATAATAATAATAATAATAATAATAATAATAATAATAATAATAATAATAATAATAATAATAATAATAATAATAATAATAATAATAATAATAATAATAATAATAATAATAATAATAATAATAATAATAATAATGTCACCCGTTGGGGAAAGGGCCGCTTCACTAGCTTCCACTCTTGCAACACTTCAGAAAGCAGAGTAGGACTGCCTTAACCCTTTTAGAAGTTGGAAAAGTATCATGAGACCAATGTTGAAATTTAGGAAGATAAGGGGAGCAAGACAACAAGACAGTAAGACAACACTAAAGCAAAGTAACATAAAATTAAGGTTATATGGCAAGATTGGTAACGGTAAGGTGGCACGAAAGTAAGGTTGTTTGTTTGTTTGTTTTTTTCTTTTTAAGGTAAAAAGTTACGAAAACAAGGTAATATGAAAGTAAGGTATGATGGTGGCAAAATTACATAGCGACAAGGTAACAGAAAAGTATGGTGTTACATGACATCAAGGTAACATGAAAGTAATGTGAGAACGACAAGCTAACACGAGATCAAGGTAACAGAAAAGTATGGTGTTACATGACATCAAGGTAACATGAAATTAAGGTGTTACATGACATCAAGGTAACATGAAAGTTAAGTGAGGACGACAAGCTAACACGAGATCAAGGTAACAGTAAACACAAGGCAAAAGGAGAGCAAGTCAAAGCACAGGAAGGTACCATTGTGTAAAAGTAAGAATACTGCCACGAATTTCACAGTTCATGATTTCTTTAAAGACGACCCAGTTGCCCAAAATAGTGTGTAAGGGGCCTTAAACTGTCCTCGCGGCATGGCCGCCGAATGAGTAACAGAGTGGCAGGCAGAGACAAATAGGGAACAGGGCGTATAGAAACTTATTGCCCGAAAGCAGGCTCAAACTTTCTAGTTTTGATGTACATGTAGTTATAACTATGTAGACTGAAATTTGTTCTATATAATTCATTGCAACAATTTTAATTAAGACGTTCTTTCTCCTTACAATTTCTGGTAGTTTGACTGTCTATAATCTCATCTCACTTAGTATCACATGACTTTTCAGTGATTGAGGTCAGTATTGTCATGCCACTGACGGTGTCAACTCTCATGAAAGCTGGTCGAATGAGAAAATTAAACAACCCGTAGAAGAACGTTTTTGACTATAAATCCCTTATATATGAGACAGAACTAAAAGTATTGATTATGTTCAATATAGTACGTACCGCGCACCGCGAGACAAACATTTACAGCCTGAATGTGACTGAAATCTCCTTGCTGTAAAACCCGGAGATGTGGTCATCGATGGCTGGAGTGAATCCAGTGACACGTGGATGTCAACAATAGTAGACGGCTACATAGAGTTACATAGAGATACACTAAAAATGCATTAATTTAATTACGGTACCTTCGATCGATCTGAAATATTGACACAATGCATTGTTAGGTGACACGAGTTTATGTGCAAAATTTCAGTTAGATTGCATCATGGGAAGTGGGTCATTTTTTACTTCTGTTTTTCCGCCCGACAAAGACAGACAGAGAGAGAGAGAGAGAAAAGCCGTTGTAGTTAATATAAGGGATTTAATAAAACAACCCCGTAAAAACAAAGTTTTTGACCATAAATCTCGGTCATTTTTCACTTTTGTTTTTTCGCCCGAACGGCCAATAGAGAGACGGCGGTGAAGTTAATATAACGGATTTTATTAAACAACCAGTAAAAACAAAGTTTTTGACTATAAATCACGTATATATGAGACAGAGATCCTACATGTGGAAGAAAATCAGAAGCCCCGAGCCTAATGCTCTTCATGGGTCTTCCTGGAAGACCCTCCCAGCTATCTGGCCCCCTCCCCCAGAAAAGGACATGACAGCTGGGAAACCCCGGAGCGGTCGCTTCTGAAGCGGCCACCTGAGCATCCAGGACAGAAAGTCGAAAATGCTTCCCACTAAGTTAGCCTCACAAGGAGGGGTTTGAATTGCCTTACTATGACCCGCTACGACTTTGGCGCCCCCCCCCGGCAAAGCATACGAGTCTCAATGGTTAGGATCGCCGCTATGCGGGGGATCATCAATGACCTATCTAGGGTGCAACCCCCACTGGAAGGTTTCCTCAGAGCTGGCGTCCAATGCGTTCTTCGCGGTACCTTTTGCTAATCCGTACTGGCGCTCCTGGCCCTAAACCGGCACCGCTTGATGGCATTGCTAGTAAATTTAAGGGGACGAAACGGTCGATTCGGATTTACCCGACAAGAGACAGAGATAAAAGTATTGATTATGTTTAGTATAATACACACCTAGCCACAAACATTTACAGACTGAGCATGACTGAACTCCCCTTGTTGTAAAAAAGGGGGGGGGGTGGTCATCGATGGCTGGACTGAACTCATGAAACACATGAAGGTGAGCAATAGCAGACGGCGACATAGAGTTACATAGAGATAAACTAAAAGTGCATTAATTTAAATACAGTACATTCGATCAATCTGAAATTTTGATACAATGCATTGTTAGATGAAACAAGTCTATTTGCCATATTTCAGCTCAGATAGGATCATGTGAAGTGTGTCATTTTTAAATCCCTTATATTAACTTCACCACCGTCTCTCTCTGTCTCTGTCTCTCTCCGTCTGTCGTTCGCGGGTGGGCGTAAAAACAAAATTAAAAATTACACACTTTCCGTGATGCAGATCGATCGAACGTACGGTAATTAAATTAATGCATTTTTAGTTTATCTCTATACAACATATGTAATTCAATTTCACAGTTTGTTATTGTTTTTGTTCCACGTGCCAGTTCAGTTCACGCGTTGACGCCACCCATCGATGTAGCGGCGTGCTTTTGTTTACATTTTACGTGTCACGCTGAGCTCGGTCCAGCGATCGGTGACCAGACCTTTCCCCTCTCCCACCCGCCCCCAGGGGTTATAAAGCAAAGGTAATTTAAGGCAGATTCAGTCTGTAAATGTCTGTCGCGTTTGAACATGATCAATACTTTTATTTATGACTCATATATAAGGGATTTATAGTAAAAAACTTTGTTTTTACGGGTTTTTTTATAAATTTTACTTATGTGTTTCTGCTCGCCCGACCAAGAGATCACGACAGAGAGACAAGACGGTGTAGTTAATATGAGGGACTTAAAAAGACTTTGGGTTGGGGAGGGCAGGAGGGGGGACCGTGATGGTAGAAATGAGAAATTTTAAATTATACGTTACAAACACAGAAATAAACATGTTAGAAAATCTAATAATATTGTAAATTCCTTTAATTTGAAGATAAAGTTATTTTTTCTCTCATATTTATTTTTATAAATCAGACAACCCATTGGTTCATACATTTAGTTGGTTAGCAATTTTAATTTTTTATGTACTATGCTCATTTTTGGTTTTCATAATAATTGTTCTAATGGCGATTATACACATATAAAATTTAAGATTTTTAAAAAATTTAATTTATAAAAAGAACTCGTAAAAAAACAACAAGTTTTTGACTATAAATCCTTTATGTACGAGACATAACTAAAAGAATGTTCATTATAATACGCAGCGCGACAATCCAAAAATACAAAATTTTAGTTATGTCTCGTAAAACGTGTTTAATATAATGCGCACCGATCGGGAATATATTTATAAAAAGTATTGTCAATATAATACGCACCAAATCGCGCAATATGAAAGTATTAATAAAAAGGTCGTTCAATATAATACGCACCGCGACACTCTGTCTCAAAAAGTAACATGATACATAGAGATAAATAAAATAATCTAAAAATTCAATAATTTAATGAATTATGTACATGCGTTCGATCCGAAATTTTGAAACATCGTTTTCATCATCGGTGCAAAACTGCCTGCAAAATTTCAGCTCGCTAGCTTACGAGGAAATGGGTTAAAAATTGATCCAAAGTTTTTTCGACAAACAAACAATCAAGCAAGCAAGGGCTCAAACAGACACCACGAGTTAATATAAAGGATTTAAAAAAAGAACTTAAACGCAATCAAATGTAGAAAATATAACAACAAAATCAATATAGCCTACATAAGTTGCAATATATGTCCCATCCGTCCGTCCCGTCCTTCCGTCCCGTCCGTGACGCTGCAAATTTAAAAAGCAGCGCACCAAATTACTGCACCAAAAATAACTCTTTTCGAACGACCGCATAAAATTGTTCAATATGGAAATAAATAAATAAAATAAAACTAATTAAAATAAATGAAAGTTCTGTGTTACATTATTTTTTATTCTGTGCCTTTTTTTCAAAATCAATAGATTTCAGCTGAAATATATTTATTTTGAAAACTTCCGTCATTTTTTACGGGTGATACACTAGTTTATATTATAATCTAACGTAAAGAAAGTCTGTGTAGAAAGTGTTTTTTTCCCCATTTTTCTTTAAAATTGAACATTGTCAACATTTTTCTTTATTTCAATTCAAACCCTTAGGTTACATTTGGTCTTCATCTTCGCACCCCCTCCAGCCATGAATTTAACCCCCTCCCACCCCCTCCCCGAATCAGCTATGTGGAATGCAAGGCAAACAACCCCCGAACCACCGATATAACAAACCCCATTCCACGAATATCCACCAATCAACGATCCTTCCAGAGACCCACCCACTCCAGCATTCCTTAATACGCTCACGCCTGTCTTATCCCTCTATAAAATAATCACGTTGGCAATTATCATCATCTCCACCAACCTATTCTTTATATTCAATAATAGGAATGAATCTTAAGCTCTGATAAAACACCCTGCCTTCTAATGTCATTTCCTCGTCTGTTCAGTAATGGTCCAGAACTTTTAACATCGAATAATCTCAGACGTAATTTTTTTTTAACTCTCGAAATCCTTGTTTTATTTCAGTTAAACTACCTCGTGTCAGAAGTTTAATCTCCTTAATGACGCAAAGAGCTGGCCTTCTGCCCATAAGGTCGATAGGCAAATTATCCGCAGCAACCTTTCCGGGATTAGTGTCCGTTAATGCGTGGATGGCGAGTCAGGGGGATGAGCGCAGAGCGATAGTTTTGGGTTAAGATCGGTCGTAAACTCGGGATTAAACCTCAATCATTCGGCCCCGAGGTTCGTGTGACGCTAGCAGTAAAAGTTCTCAATGTGACGCTAAGAAAATAAAAGCGAGAATTAAGTAAAGAGCAAAGTGTCGTCCGTGGCATCTATGAACTATTAATGTTTGTTAAAGCCAGTCCCGGAGGAGAGGCGGTCTGACCACTTAAGATGGACACTGCTGAATAATGCATGGAACTGGATGGACGTTTGTTAGATTAAAGATCCATTATCGCACGCCTTCCCGTGGACTCTTTGGTCAAAGCTTAAGCCCTGTTGAACACAACAAAAAGGAGGAGATGAAACACCAAAGTGAAGATGTATTTGGATCTGTTTTAAGTAGATAAGACACCTAGACGACTATACCGGATTTTATCAAATAGAACATTCCAGCTATCTTATCTTATCTATACAGACACTTCTTCTATGCAGAAGATAATTGCGTCCACAGACCATAACAGATGATCTGTTGGCAAATGATGCAGCGTTCACAGGCCTCGGCTTCGTGGGTTCCACGCATTACCCAGCCGCCTAAATAGTGTTAGGTACCCATTCGGAGCTGGGTGACTCAGGGACGCCCTAGGCCCCGGGAACAAATCCTTGCCTTGACATGGATTCGAACCCGTGACCATCGGTACGCCAGTCGAGTGCGCTGCCACTCGACCACCGCGTCTTAGTGCATTCCACGAGTCAAAGTTACGTGTAATAACTTACCAATGACACAATCCAGGTTGTCAAAATTATAGTGTAACACCAATGAAACATTCCAGCTGATAAAAAAAAATACGTTTCACCTATAGCTATAGATACCAAACAAATAGTATCAGGTGTCAGCTCAAAATTTAACTCCAGTCAAAACTTGTAAGCAACTGTGATATTTGAATAAATAATATTCATATAAATTGATGATATTTTATTGTCGCACGCATGTAATAAAATATAATCTCACCTACACCCAAAACTGAGAGCAATATTAATATGGATGTTCTCTTCCTTAAAAGAAAAAAACTATTTTAGAAACATTTAAAGAAAATTTAATTTACATATAAGTCCGGTATTCATAATTTATGTAAAACATTTTTGGTTTCTATATGATAACCAGCAATTACGTAACATAACTGTGGATAGTTAAAGCTATTTTTAAATCCTTTATATTAACTCGTGGCGTTTGCTTGATTGATGCCTTGATTGTTTGTTTGCCGAAAAAACGTTGGATCGATTTTGAACCCACTTCCTCGTAAGCCAGCGAGCTGAAATTTTGCAGGCAGACTCGTGCCGACGATAAAAATGATCTATCAAAATTTCAGATCGATAGAATGTACTGTAATGAAATTAATGAATTTTTAGATTACATTTATATCTATGGGGCCGTCCATAAAGTATGTCACGCTATTTTTGACCATTTTGACCCCCCCCCTCCCCCCTGTCACAAACTGTCACAAATCTCTGGACCCCCCCCCCTAAAGTACGTCACACTTTCGAAACTTTTTTTAAAATTAACACCTAATTAAAATATTTAATTTAATACTTAAATTACACTTCACCATTAAACTGTATTAAAATATAAACTTTCCAATTAAAAGTAGGGATGTACCAGATTCAAAATTTTGAAATCCGGCCGGAGCTGAATTTGGCCGGATTTATGAAGTGAAATCCGGCTGGCGCCGAAATCAGATTTCTTAAAATGGCCGGATTCCTGATTTGCCGGAGCCATTATGAATATATATATAAATTAGGAATCTACCGGCCAGTCGGATTTATAAAGTGAAACCTGCCGGAGTCGAAGCCAGAGCCGGATTTTTTTTTAAAATAGCTGGATTCCGGATTTGCCGGAGCTGGAGCCGAAATCCCGTACACCCCCACTTAAAAGAACTATCATATTATTAAAATGACTTTAATAGTAGAATAGTTAATTGGCAACAGTTGTCACAGTTATTCAATGAAATAGTAACTCAATCTAGATCAAATTTGAAAAGAAAAATTGCAAAAATTACACTTGACAATTGTATAATACACATAATTTCTCTGCTAACTTTTCATTTACAATGAGTGAGGTTAAGTTTTAGATAATCTTCCGATTATGTAATCTATTGACACAGGATAATAAGTAGATTAGTGAAACTTGACCTCACCCAGAGATTAAATAATACAAAGAAAACAAAACTATTTGACTTAAGAAAAAAAAAGACTAGATTGACAAATTATGTGACCAACTCTTGTGCCATATTGAATCTGTTTATTATGGTCCTATGAATTATGTTTCATTCAAAAATATTCACTGGACATCATCTTACAACGGTGAAATGAAGTTTTCATCCATAGTTACGACTGACATCATTCTTTCACCATCATCGTTTCCTGGAAGGATAATTGCAGACAGATCAACTCGTCCTCATCTAGCCACTCAAAAGCCTCTGTATGTGCATTTTCTCATGGCAATAACTGCCATAGGTTCTCTTTGCCTTCTAGAAGTGATTCTCAAAGGACGGATGCTTTTTATCTGAGTTGATTCTGGAACAGTTTGGGTGGGCACATTCTCCTGAGCCCGAGCTCTGTGTTGTCCTGTATGTTTCTTCAAAATTGTTTTGTGAGGCTAAATATAAGTGACCTACTTTGCAAAGTAGATCAAATAAGCTGGTAATCATATGGTTGTACTTTGAAAACTCCTGTTGATCTTGGCATCAGTGGCGTCACTAGGGGGGTGCGGGGGGGCGGGCCACCCCGGGTGACACCCAACAGGGGGTGACACCCAAGCCTAAAATTTTACTGTGTACGATTTTATGTCAGAAAAAAAAGAATACACATTTTTTTCATCTACAAAGAAATTAAGAAATACAATGAAATAAGTTGAACACGAAAACTTTTTATTATGAAAATATCAGTTAACATGCAATTACAAAACAGTCCCAGCGCGCAAACAACATCAAAACAAATTAGGTAAAAAATAAAGAAAAAACAGTCGCAGCGGATAGATCTTTAAAAAAGGCTGGGCATGAAAGAGGCAGGGTCTTATGTTTTAAAAGATATAAAGCCATTTGGGCTTGGACACACCGACACCATGGACGAATCCCACCTCACGACTCCCTCCACAACAGTGGGGTGGGGGATACGATTTTTATCCCCCCAAAAAATCAAAAGATGGGTTTTCTTTGTTGGATGTTTTTCTCTAGGAAAATTATGAATTCAATGTCTTTGAGGTAATATTTTGTTTTATATATATTTATTAAAGGCGTGAAAGCATAAATATGCATGTTTATATACAGGTAGTCCTCCGGTTACGACAGCCCCATCCCGAATTAACGCTGTTTTGTGGTTACGAACGCGCCCCCATAAAGAATAATATTACGAGTTATTCCGTATTTTAAATATTTTTTTTTAAAACTTTTGTTTTTCATGAGGTAACGAAAATGTTTTCTCTATTTGAAATAAATATTTTTTTTGAAAAATATGTATTATTAATTATTATTTCAACATACAACTTTCATTTGCGAATTTTTCTCATGGCAAAGTTTTCAATCAAGTCAGTAAAGCTAAGTAAGCTTACAAGTTCCTTTTCAATGCTCATTACAGAGAGCATATTCAGTCTTTGTTGTCCCATGCAAATTCTAACTCATTTTATATTCTTTTCAACTTTGAAAAAGATCTTTCTCTGCTGCAGTTTGATGTAATCATTGAAAGATAGATGCGAAGTGCGATGTGTACATTTGTAAAGGACAGTATGAAATTTAGCTCATTCAAAGGCAAATAAAATGTATAGCTCTGTGCACCTGTTTGAGTTTCGCATTGGGCTACTTCCTTTTTCTTACCCTGGGGCTGGACAATAACTTTTTTAAGAGTCCTGAAAATTGGACTAAAATTCTGAAGGTAAGAAGTCTTCGAAATCACTTGAACATTCTTCCATTAACTTGGCTGCTGCACATCGGATGGCGAAATTGCTGAACTCAGTTAAGTTTGTAAGAAAGACAAATTTCTCATGTAGTATTTATATGCTCCTAACCGATGTTGTAGGGCTTAAGAAAGTTTGTCAATGATTACCAGAAATACCTCAACCTTGAATTTTTGTGTTGGGGAGAATACTGTTTTGGTGATGTCCCTTTATCAAACTGACGCTTTCTTTCTTTTTTTAAAAAAAATAGCATTGAAGATTGCTTTTAACTTTTTTTTTACCACGGACTTGTCCTTTCCTTTGTCTTCATAAGAATCAAATTAATAATGCTTTCTTTTAACAAACTCAATGAGAGACTTCCTTTCTAAAATTGTTTACCAAATTTCAAGTAAAATAGCGACTCCCAGTCCAAGTTTCTTTAGAAATCCTTCTGCTTCAAGTCGACAGTCACGTGGCTGATTTTCATATGTTGTTAATTCTTCCAGTGCTGCGATATTCTCATGGTATGAGTTATTAACAGACCTTACAGCATCATGCCAGGCTGACCATCTTGTGTCAGACAAAGGCTTGTAACATGTATCAATTTCATGTGTTTTTGAAGTACCTGTCAACGATGAGTAGATGCAACAAGTCGGGTATAAAGATTTTGTAGAAGACAAAATATCTGACTGCAGCAGGGCAACCTGCTGCACTTTTGCCAACCAAATTAAGGGAATGGGCTGTGCACGGCACATAATGAGCAACACTGCACTTTCTCACGAAGAATAGTCTGGTTTCCGTTATACTTCCTACTCATATTTGCAGCATTGCCTTATGACAGTCCAAGGCATTTTCAGGGATTCATACAAACATTTGCCTGCATCTTTACTATACGCTATAATAAGTCTGGGGGACCTTAAATTATTGGGGGCCCCTGGCTTTAGCCCGTTCAACACATCCCTTTTAATCCGCCATAAGGGGACTGGGTCACGCATCTGTGACGATGTGTGACGAGAGGGAGGGTGTGTTTAAAAAATGTGACGTCACATCAAAAAGGCGCAACTTTAAATAAAAGTTCCACTTAAATATTTGATTGTTTATCATTTATTTAATGACGTTTTCAATGGCTTCACGCGTGTTACGATATTAGAGTACAGACTTACCCTAAATACATATTTAAGTGACAAAAACTAATTTGCTACATGCTAATTTTAAAATAGAAAATACGTCTTTGTGTCAAAGCTTTGTGACGTCATAGCGTTAAAAAGGGGTGGGGTCTAAGTTTTTGTGACAAATTATGACGCTGGGGGAGGGTGGGGTAAAAATCGGCAACCGTGACGTCATTTATGGACGGCCCCTTCAGTCGTGAAGGGGTGACACCATGATCTACCGCCCCGGGTGACACCAGCCCTAGTGACGCCTCTGCTTGGCATAATGTCATCAAATTTGAGTTTTTTCTACAATCAAGGAAGGACATTTATGAGAATCTGCATCTTTCTTAAGCTTTGAGTCCATCAACTATTTGGTTGATTGGGGTTGGAGGAGGGGAAGAATCTTGAAGGTAAAACGTTGAAATATGAGCTTCGTGCTTTGTCGCAACATTTCATGTCCTGATATTTAACAATTTGAGTGAAGTATTGGCTGGTGCGAACATGATTGTCAAACCATAGCTGATCATTATATTTGTAATATTAGTCCTGCTGCATCCAATTCAGATTTATGAAGAACACATTCAGGAGATACGCATTTCATGCTATTTTGACATAAAACTAATTCTAATTTTTCAAAAAAAAATGAAAATTATTTTTAAAGCTATTTAAATTCTACTAAAAAATATAAATAAATTAGAAAAAAAAATTTAAAAAAATTAATGTGTGATATCACACATAGCCTGACCCCCCTCCCCCCTGTCACAAAGTTTCACACTTTCTTAGACCCCCCCCCCTCGGAGGGTGACGTACTTTATGGACGGCCCCTATGTAGCATGTTAATTTTTGTGCGAGAGTGTCACGGTGCGTATTATATTAAAGAACCTATTTAATATTTCCTGTCGCGCGGTGCGGTGCGTATTATATTGATGATACTTTTAAAAAATATATATTCCCGATCTGTAAATGTAAATGCTAGTGATTGCTAGAATGTCTCGCGGTGCGCACTATATTAAACATGTTTTTATAACCCTTTTCCCGTGATCAAATCGAGCTGAAATTTAGCAGGCAGAGTGTAGTTTTTTTAAAAAAAACTATAAATCCTTTATATATGAGACATAACTACAATTTGGGAGTTTTGCATTGTCGTGCGATGTGTATTATAATGAACACTAGTGAATTACCCGTCAAAAATAACGGAAGTTTTCAAAATAAATACATTTCAGCTGAAATCTATTTATTTTGAAAAAAAAATACACATCAGAATAAAAAGTAATTTAATACAGAATTTTTATTTATTTTTATTATATTCATTTATTTTCATACCAGCAAGAAAGCACGTCATCGCGTCAAAAATACTATTAATTATAGTTAAAATAAATAACTTTTAAAACAGTTTTTAGCTATAAATCCCAACGCGCATAACTCAAAATAAAGTCTTTGAAGAAATACCACATACAATATAACTCGTTTTGAACGTCCGCGTAAATGGCGTAAACGTGTTCAATATGATTGGCTGTAGGAGTCATATGTGTTTGAGGGACAAATCGCTATAGATGACCGGACAGAACGGACAGAAACTTGCCTTTTATTATATAGGATTGCACAATTTTATGTGAAACGTTCGAAAATAGTTATTTTTGTGCAGTAATTTGGTGCGCTGCTTTCTAAAATTAGTTGCGCGACGGACAGACAGACGGGACGTGTCATACATTGCAAATTATGTATGTTGCTTCTTTTAGCTATGTCTCGTAAATAAAGGATTTATAGTCAAAATCTTTTGTTTTTTACGTTTTTTAAATCCTTTATATTAACTCGTGGTGTCTGCGGCCGACCGACCTTGCTTGCTTGCTTGTCGCCAAAACTTTTGATCGATTTTTAACCCACTTGCTCGCAAGATAGCGAGCTGAAATTTTGCAGGCAGTTTTGTACCGATGATAAAAACAATGTATCAAAATTTCAGATCGATCGCATGTACCGTAATTAAATTATTGATTTTTTAGATTATTTTATTTATTCCTATGTATCATGCTATTTTTTGAGATAGAGCGTCGCGGTGCGTATTATATTGAACAACCTTTCTGTCGCGCAATAAGGTGCGTATTTTATTGACAACACTTTTTATAAACCTATTCCTGATCGGTGCGCATTATATTAAACACGTTTTACGACACAACTGCAAATTTGTATTTTTGTATGGTCTTGCGCTGCGTGTTATAATGAACATTCTTTTAGTTACGTCTCATACGTAAAGGATTTATAGTAAAAAACTTGGTTTTTTACGGGTTGTTTTTATTTTAAATATATTTTTCATATTAAAAATCAAAATTAAGTTAGATTGAAACATACATGAGATCACAAATGTGTTGATTTCAATCGTCGTCATTTTCATTGGCATTAGACAAACTTTTAATAATAACTTAAGAAAATTCGTTTGTTTGTTGTCGTATTTTTTAAAAGAAAAAACTTAGTTGGAAATTTTTGATGTGTAAATTAACGATTTTGGGAAAATATTGTAATTTTATATCCGATCCAGATACTTGTATCTCAAGTAGTTCATTATTTGTATTATATATATTTGTTGTTTTTTTTTAAATATACTAAATAACAGCTTTCTGTCTACCAACAGATTACTACACAGGGAGTCCTCGGGTTACGACGGTCCCGACTTACGCTGTCTCTTGGTTACGAACGCGCCCCCCTTATCCAAATTAAAAAAAATATAATTATATTGCGCGTTATTTCGTCTTTTTTTGTAAAAACTTTTTTTCAGGGGGTAACAATAATATTTCTCGTTTATAACTACTTTTTATGTCATTTACCTGCTTTTATGTTTCGGTCGCGCGGCGGTAAGAATACTACTTTATTGTGGTTGTAGGGAGAGGAAGACGCTCAGTCTCGGTAAATACGCAATTTTGGTTGAGTACACCGTCTCCATCTCTCTCTCTCTCTCTCTCTCTCTCTCTCTCTCTCTCTCTCTCTCTCTCTCTTTCTCTCTCCCTCTCTCTCTCTCTCTCTCTCTCTCGTGTTTTGTCTTTAAAAAAAATTTTTTTTTCATGTGGTAAGGAATTGTTTTCTCTATTTTTATGTCATTAACTGTAACATTTTGTTATAGCACTGTACGTACAGTACTTTACACACCCACACAAACACACACACACACACGCACACATATACATACATACATATATATATATAGCCTATGTATATATATACATATATTTATTTATACTAGGGGCAAGTACCCGGCTTTCCCGGGTTTAACAACAACAGCAACAACAACAAAAACAACAACAGCAACAAAACAACAAAAACAAACAACAAAAACAAAACAACAACAAACAACAACTACAACAACAACAGCAACAACGACAAAAACAACAACAGAAACAGCAACAAAACAACAAAAACAAAACAACAACAAAAACAACAAAACAACAACAAACAACAACAAAACAACTATAACAACAGCAACAACAACAAAGCAACAACAACAAAACAACAACTACAACAGCAACAACAACAAAGCAACAACAACATGAAGGGCATTGTCGTCGCAGGGCAAGGGATTGGACAACAACAACAACAGCAAAAACAACACAAAAGCAACAACAGCAAAAGCAACAACAACAGAAACAACAACAAAAACAAAACAACAACAAAACAACAACAAAAACATCAACAACAAAACAACAACAAAGCAACAACAACAAAACAACAACTACAACAACAAAAGCAACAAAAAAAGCAACAACAACAAAGCAACAACAACAACAAAAAAATTATTTTATGGCGATAATCGCCTTCTTGTTAATCTCGACACCAAAATGTTTATTATTTTGCGTCATTATTTTACGTCTTAATTTACATCTCTATATATATAAGACGCATTTGTTGTCTGTCTGTCTGTCTGTTCCCTAATAACTCAAGATCCAGACAACCAAATAACGTGAAATTTGGTACACGTACACAAAATTATACCGGAAGGGTTATTAAACAGGTTTCGTTCCATATATATAAGATACTGGGGGCCGGGGGCCCAAAATGTAGTTTTTCCTTATATGAGCTATATAAAATAAAAATTATTGAAAATTAAGACGTAAAATAATGACGCAAAATAATAAACATTTTGGTGTCAAGATTAACAAGAAGGCAACTATCGCCATAAAATAATTGCTTTGCTATTGTTGTTGATTTGTTGTTGTTGCTTTTGTTGTTGCTTTTGTTGCTGTAGTTGTTGTTTTGTTGTTGTTGCTTTGTTGTTGTTGCTGTTGTTGTTTTGTTGTTGTTTTGTTGTTGATATATTTTGTTGTTGTTTTGTTTTTGTTGTTTTTGCTGTTGTTTTGTTTTTGTGGTTGTTTTTGTTGTTGTTGCTTTTGTTGTTTCTGTTGTTGTTGCTTTTGCTGTTGTTGCTTTTGTGTTGTTTTTGCTGTTGTTGTTGTTGTCCACATCCCTTGCCCTGCGACGACAATGCCCTTCATGTTGTTGTTGCTTTGTTGTTGTTGCTGTTGTAGTTGTTGTTTTGTTGTTGTTGCTTTGTTGTTGTTGCTGTTGTTGTTGTAGTTGTTTTGTTGTTGTTTTGTTGTTAATTTTGTTGTTTTTGTTGTTGTTTTGTTTTTGTTGTTTTGTTGCTGTTGCTGTTTCTGTTGTTGTTTTTGTCGTTGTTGCTGTTGTTGTTGCTGTTGTTGTAGTTGTTGTTTTGTTGTTGTTGCTTTGTTGTTGTTGCTGTTGTTGTTTTAGTTGTTGTTTGTTGTTGTTTTGTTTTTGTTGTTTGATTTTGTTGTTTTGTTGCTGTTGTTGTTTTTGTTGTTGTTGCTGTTGTTGTTAAACCTGGGCGAAGCCGGGTACTTGCCCCTAGTATCTCTATATATATAAGCCGCATTTGTTGTCTGTCTGTCTGTCTGTTCCCTAATAACTCAAGATCCAGACAACCAAATAACGTGAAATTTGGTACACGTACACAAAATTATACCGGAAAGGTTATTAAACAGGTTTCGTTCCATATATATAAGATACTGGGGCCCGGGGGCCCAAAATGTAGTTTTTCCCTATATGAGCTATATAAAATAAAAATTATTGAAAATTAAGACGTAAAATAATGACGCAAATTAATAAACATTTTGGTGTGGAGATTAACAAGAAGGCGATTATCGCCATAAAATAATTTTTTTTGTTGTTGTTGCTTTGTTGTTGTTGCTTTTGTTGTTGTAGTTGTTGTTTTGTTGTTGTTGCTTTGTTGTTGTTGCTGTTGTTGTTGTAGTTGTTGTTTTGTTGTTGTTTTGTTGTTGATGTTTTTGTTGTTGTTTTGTTTTTGTTGTTATTGCTGTTGTTGTTTTTGTTGTTGTTGCTGTTGTTGTTGCTGTTGTTGCTTTTGTGTTGTTTTTGCTGTTGTTGTTGTTGTCCACATCCCTTGCCCTGCGACGACAATGTCCTTCATGTTGTTGTTGCTTTGTTGTTGTTGCTGTTGTATTTGTTGTTTTGTTGTTGTTGCTTTGTTGTTGTTTCTGTTGTTGTTGTAGTTGTTGTTTTGTTGTTGTTGTTGTAGTTGTTGTTTTGTTGTTGTTTTGTTTTTGTTTTGTTGTTGTTTTTGTTGTTGTTTTGTTTTTGTTGTTTTGTTGTTGTTGCTTTGTTGTTGTTGCTGTTGTTGTTGTTGTAGTTGTTGTTTGTTGTTGTTTTGTTTTTGTTGTTTGATTTTGTTGTTTTGTTGCTGTTGTTGTTTTTGTTGTTGTTGCTGTTGTTGTTAAACCTGGGCGAAGCCGGGTACTTGCCCCTAGTATCTCTATATATATAAGACGCATTTGTTGTCTGTCTGTCTGTCTGTCTGTCTGTTCCCTAATAACTCAAGATCCAGACAACCAAATAACGTGAAATTTAGTACACGTACACAAAATTATACCGGAAAGGTTATTAAACAGGTTTCGTTCCATATATATAAGATACTGGGGCCCGGGGGCCCAAAATGTAGTTTTTCCCTATATGAGCTATATAAAATAAAAATTATTGAAAATTAAGACGTAAATTAATGACGCAAATTAATAAACATTTTGGTGTGGAGATTAACAAGAAGGCGATTATCGCCATAAAATAATTTTTTTTGTTGTTGTTGCTTTGTTGTTGTTGCTTTTGTTGTTGTAGTTGTTGTTTTGTTGTTGTTGCTGTTGTTGTTGTAGTTGTTGTTTTGTTGTTGTTTTGTTGTTGATGTTTTTGTTGTTGTTTTGTTTTTGTTGTTGTTGCTGTTGTTGTTTTTGTTGTTGTTGCTGTTGTTGTTGCTGTTGTTGTTGCTGTTGTTGCTTTTGTGTTGTTTTTGCTGTTGTTGTTGTTGTCCACATCCCTTGCCCTGCGACGACAATGTCCTTCATGTTGTTGTTGCTTTGTTGTTGTTGCTGTTGTATTTGTTGTTTTGTTGTTGTTGCTTTGTTGTTGTTGCTGTTGTTGTTGTAGTTGTTGTTTTGTTGTTGTTGTTGTAGTTGTTGTTTTGTTGTTGTTTTGTTTTTGTTTTGTTGTTGTTTTTGTTGTTGTTTTGTTTTTGTTGTTTTGTTGTTGTTTTTGTTGTTTTTGTTGTTGTTTTGTTGTTGTTTTTGTTGTTTTTGTTTTGTTGCTGTTGTTGTTAAACCCGGGCGGGAGCCGGGTACTTGCCCCTAGTCTCTATATATATAAGACGCATTTGTTGTCTGTCTGTCTGTCTGTCTGTTCCCTAATAACTCAAGATCCAGACAACCAAATAACGTGAAATTTAGTACACGTACACAAAATTATACCGGAAAGGTTATTAAACAGGTTTCGTTCCATATATATAAGATACTGGGGGCCGGGGGCCCAAAATGTAGTTTTTCCCTATATGAGCTATATAAAATAAAAATTATTGAAAATTAAGACGTAAAATAATGACGCAAATTAATAAACATTTTGGTGTCGAGATTAACAAGAAGGCGATTATCGCCATAAAATATTTTTTTTGTTGTTGTTGCTTTTGTTGTTGTAGTTGTTGTTTTGTTGTTGTTGCTTTGTTGTTGTTGCTGTTGTTGTTGTAGTTGTTGTTTTGTTGTTGTTTTGTTGTTGATGTTTTGTTGATGTTTTGTTGTTGTTTTGTTTTTGTTGTTGTTGCTGTTGTTGTTGCTGTTGTTGTTGTGTTGTTGTTGCTGTTGTTGTTGCTGTTGTTGTTGCTGTTGTTGCTTTTGTGTTGTTTTTGCTGTTGTTGTTGTTGTCCACATCCCTTGCCCTGCGACGACAATGTCCTTCATGTTGTTATTGCTTTGTTGTTGTTGCTGTTGTAGTTGTTGTTTTGTTGTTGTTGCTTTGTTGTTGTTGCTGTTGTTGTAGTTGTTTTGTTGTTGATTTTGTTGTTTTTGATGTTGTTTTGTTTTTGTTGTTTTGTTGCTGTTGCTGTTTCTGTTGTTGGTTTTGTCGCTGTTGCTGTTGTTGTTGCTGTTGTTGTTGTTGCTGTTGTTGTTTTGTAGTTGTTGTTTTGTTGTTGTTGCTTTGTTGTTGTTGTAGTTGTTGTTTTGTTTTTGTTGTTTGATTTTGTTGTTTTGTTGCTGTTGTTGTTTTTGTTGTTGTTGCAGTTGTTGTTAAACCTGGGCGAAGCCGGGTACTTAGCCCTAGTATACATATATAAGACGCATTTGTTGTCTGTCTGTCTGTCTGTCTGTCTGTTCCCTAATAACTCAAGATCCAGACAACCAAATAACGTGAAATTTAGTACACGTACACAAAATTATACCGGAAAGGTTATTAAACAGGTTTCGTTCCATATATATAAGATACTGGGGGCCGGGGGCCCAAAATGTAGTTTTTCCTTATATGAGCTATATAAAATAAAAATTATTGAAAATTAAGACGTAAAATAATGACGCAAATTAATAAACATTTTGGTGTCGAGATTAACAAGAAGGCGATTATCGCCATAAAATAATTTTTTTTGTTGTTGTTGCTTTTGTTGTTGTAGTTGTTGTTTTGTTGTTGTTGCTTTGTTGTTGTTGCTGTTGTTGTTGTTGTTTTGTTGTTGTTTTGTTGTTGATGTTTTGTTGATGTTTTGTTGTTGTTTTGTTTTTGTTGTTGTTGTTGTTGTTTTTGTTGTTGTTGCTGTTGTTGTTGCTGTTGTTGTTGTTGTTGCTGTTGTTGCTTTTGTGTTGTTTTTGCTGTTGTTGTTGTTGTCCACATCCCTTGCCCTGTGACGACAATGTCCTTCATGTTGTTATTGCTTTGTTGTTGTTGCTGTTGTAGTTGTTGTTTTGTTGTTGTTGCTTTGTTGTTGTTGCTGTTGTTGTTGTAGTTGTTTTGTTGTTGATTTTGTTGTTTTTGTTGTTGTTTTGTTTTTGTTGTTTTGTTGCTGTTTCTGTTGTTGGTTTTGTCGTTGTTGCTGTTGTTGTTGCTGTTGCTGTTGTTGTTGTTGCTGTTGTTGTTTTGTAGTTGTTGTTTTGTTGTTGTTGCTTTGTTGTTGTTGTAGTTGTTGTTTTGTTTTTGTTGTTTGATTTTGTTGTTTTGTTGCTGTTGTTGTTTTTGTTGTTGTTGCAGTTGTTGTTAAACCTGGGCGAAGCCGGGTACTTGCCCCTAGTCTCTATATATATAAGACGCATTTGTTGTCTGTCTGGTTGTCTGTCTGTTCCCTCATAACTCGAGATCCAGACAACCAAATAACGTGAAATTTGGTACACGTACACAAAATTATACCGGAAAGGTTATTAAACAGGTTTCGTTCCTTATATATAAGATACTGGGGCCCGGGGGCCCAAAATGTAGTTTTTCCCTATATGAGCTATATAAAATAAAAATTATTGAAAATTAAGACGTAAAATAATGACGCAAATTAATAAACATTTTGGTGTCGAGATTAACAAGAAGGCGATTATCGCCATAAAATAATTTTTTTGTTGTTGTTGCTTTGTTGTTGTTGCTTTTGTTGTTGTAGTTGTTGTTTTGTTGTTGTTGCTTTGTTGTTGTTGCTGTTGTTGTTGTAGTTGTTGTTTTGTTGTTGTTTTGTTGTTGCTTTGTTATTGTTTTGTTGTTGATGTTTTTGTTGTTGTTTTGTTTTTGTTGTTGTTGCTGTTGTTGTTTTTGTTGTTGTTGCTGTTGTTGTTGCTGTTGTTGATTTTGTGTTGTTTTTGTTGTTGTTGCTGTTGTTGCTTTTGTGTTGTTTTTGCTTTTGTTGTTGTTGTCCACATCCCTTGCCCTGCGACGTCAATGTCCTTCATGTTGTTGTTGCTTTGTTGTTGTTGCTTTGTTGTTGTTGCTGTTGTTGTTGTAGTTGTTGTTTTGTTGTTTTTTTGTTGTTGATTTTGTTGTTTTTGTTGTTGTTTTGTTTTTGTTGTTTTGTTGCTGTTGCTGTTTCTGTTGTTGTTTTTGTCGTTGTTGCTGTTGTTGTTTTTGTTGTTGTTGCTGTTGTTGTTAAACCCGGGAGAAGCCGGGTACTTGCCCCTAGTATACATATAAGACGCATTTGTTGTCTGTCTGTCGTCTGTCTGTTCCCTAATAACTCAAGATCCAGACAACCAAATAACGTGAAATTTGGTACACGTACACAAAATTATACCGGAAAGGTTATTAAACAGGTTTCGTTCCATATATATAAGATAATGGGGGCCGGGGGCCCAAAATGTAGTTTTTCCCTTATATGAGCTATATAAAATAAAAATTATTGAAAATTAAGACGTAAAATAATGACGCAAAATAATAAACCTTTTGGTGTCGAGATTAACAAGAAGGCGACTATCGCCATAAAATAATTGTTTTGTTGTTGTTGCTTTGTTGTTGTTGCTTTTGTTGTTGTAGTTGTTGTTTTGTTGTTGTTGCTTTGTTGTTGTTGCTGTTGTTGTTGTAGTTGTTGTTTTTGTTGTTGTTGTTGTTTTTGTTGTTGTTGCTGTTTTTGTTGCTGTTGCTGTTGTTGTGTTGTTTTTGCTGTTGTTGTTGTTGTTGTCCACATCCCTTGCCCTGCGACGACAATGTCCTTCATGTTGTTGTTGCTTTGTTGTTGTTGCTGTTGTTGTAGTTGTTGTTTGTTGTTGTTGTTGTTGTTGTAGTTGTTGTTTTGTTGTTGTTTTTTGTTGTTTTGTTGTTGATTTTGTTGTTTTTGTTGTTCTGTTTTTGTTGTTTCGTTTTTGTTTTTGTTGTTGTTTTTGTTTTTGTTGCTGTTGTTGTTAAACCCGGGAAAAGCCGGGTACTTGCCCTTAGTATATATATATATTTATAAAATATATATATATATATAATGTTCCGACTTACGTCAAAATTCGGATTACTACGTTTCTTAAGAACGGATTTGCGTCGTAACCCGAGGACTCCCTGTACTTATGACTTGTGCCAACATCAGTGCTTAAACTGACACAGCGATAAATGGGTTAGTTATGTAATGAACTACGTCATATAGAAACCTACTGATAAAATGTAGAACTTCTTTATCTCGCCCTGGTTTCCTCTTACAATTAAAATTGAATGCCATAATTCTACGTGACCTTATCTCAGGACCCAGTCCAGTCTAGTTACGTCAATGAATTCTGTTTGTAGCCAGGTCAGCATAAATATTTACTTTTCACTTAAAGTGACTTCAGTTTTCAAAACCCCCCATAATGGAACCACAGACCACATTGTTGTGTTAACTTGAGAAAGGATGTATACAAAATTTCGCCAAGACATTTTAAATTAGTTTCTTCCACTTAATTTTATAAACTTATCTCTGAATCACAGTGTGATAAATAATACCAAAATCCTCAAACGTAAAAATCGAACATCAACCCAAATAAACCAGCTCGGCGCTTTTATACATTTACCAATATTTAATTACACAACCCGTAGAAACAAAGTTTTTGACTATAAATCCCTTTTATTAGAGACGTAACTAAAAGTATTGATTGTGTTGAATATAAATAATACGCACCGCGCGACAGACTAGCATACACATTTACAGATCGGGAAAATATTATAAAAAGTTTGTTAAATATAATACGACAGGAAAATATTAAATAGGTTCTTCAATATAATACGCACCGCGTGACAGTCTAGCACACAAATTTACATGCTACATTGAGATACATAGAGATAAACTAAAATTGCAATAATTTAATTACGGTACATTCGATCGATCTGAAATTTTGATACAATGCATTGTTCGGTGACAAAAGTCTATGTGCAAAATGTTTATTTTAAAAATTATTTTATTTTTCTAAATGAACGAGACAACTTAAGAAAACTGTGTTATCCAGTTCTAAAATTAGAGCATGCTTGAGTTTACCTCTTCTACATGATTTTATAAGCTCTTGACTACTGTCGGTTTGCTGAATATTGCTCTAAAAGTTCTTTTGGTCGATTAAAACAAATTGTAAAAAATATTTCCCCTCTCACACATTTCCTGAACAAAATATGGGTGAGACTGCAATCGGGCTTATAGAAAGAAAAACATTTCCTCTCTTATATGCTATTAGTATTAGGCTATTTAAAGTTTAAAAAATAAGTTTAAAGCAAAAATTAAAAATTATATGTAGCAATGTGCCCCAGGTTGTTGGACGAGTGTGGACGGGTCAGAGAGTGGCGGGACGAATAAAGATGATTGAGACTGCTTAACATTGTAGGCCGACACACTTGCCCAAGGCCATGTGTCATGTGGTGAACCAGGGGTCTCCAAACTTTTCTGCCGGAGGGCCGCATTAACTGTCAAACAGCAGTTTGTGGGCCGACTACACAGAGTTTTGTGTTAAACTACACATAAAAATAGTATCTTTTTTTTAGATTAAAAGGTCTCCAGGGCCGGATGAGAAGGCCTCGCGGGCCGCATCTGGCCCGCGGGCCGTAGTTTGGAGACCACTGTGGTAAACAATTAATGTACAGTCTGGCGAGCCCCGTCCGACTACACTCGCTCCAGCCTTGTCTCTTCCTTTGTTCCTATTGGTATGGGCCCGGCCAAGGACGGAGATCAAACAAGGTAAATGTAGAGGTGGTGTGGCACTTTTATAGCCAGGATTGGCTGGCCAGACCTGACCAATTACGTAGTCGGCATGAAATTTTACTACGAATACGCTACAAGTTTTGACTCTGTCTTATGGTCCCTATATAAGCCAATAATAGATTAGAAGAGGAGAAAGAGCTAACGAGGGCCTGAGAGTCGGACTGAGAGAGCGAGAGATAGACGTCATTAGGGCATAGTAATATAATTGGGGCTGCATACTGCCTGTATACTTGTTTCACTTGTTAGTTTAGCTAGATTGCTTATTTATAACTGTGTTTTCCTCTCTTACGAGAATTATCCTACCAAGTAAACTTTAAGCAGCTATAATCCTCAACCTGTGTGGTCTTCATTTATTTCGGGGATCATCATAATCATTGTGTATTATTAAAATACTGTGCTTTGCCGCCAACCAATCGGCTACATATATCTAAAAAACAAACTAACAAACTCTTTAAAAATTAAAAGGTGGTGAATATAAATCGTGAGAATGATACCTATATTTATTATTTGCTTTATTTCAGTGACAGAGTCAACACGGCGATCTTAGTGGATGATGTAAAGATATGCTATCAATTCACACGTACGATTCTCCTGCAACGTTAACGTCATTCTTAACCTAGTTCATACTTTTATAACTAGTTCACATTTTTTACCACGTTTTTATTAACTCGCTTTCGTTAGGCATTGTTTGTTTGTTTGTCCAAGATTTTTTTCAAATCTGCCAACGTAAAATTGAACCACTTCTGATGGTCCTAGAGATCTGAAAATTTTACCACAGATAGATCTTGGATGACAATGCATTGTATCAAAATTTCAGATCGATCAAATGTACTGTTATTAAATTATTGAACTTTTAAGTTTATCTGTAGTCTATATAAAAGCATCTGTACCGTCGGCTTTTGTTGACATCCGTGAGTTCGCCCCGTGACCACATCACAATGTTTTTAAAACTTTGAGCGGGCGCTTGTGAGGTGTTTGGTAAAATAAATAGAGGTAAAAAAATATTTTAAAAAACCAGGTTGTTATAAGTGGACTAAAAAGAATAAAATAAATAGAAGTAAAAAAGAGATTTTTAAAAACCACGTTTTTAGAAGCGGACTAAAAAGAAGAAAATAATTTAAAACTTGTAAGTTCAAGTACATCGATATAATATGACTAAAAACGTGGGGTGGGTGTTTGGTATAAAAATTAAAGATTTCTAATTTAGAAGGCAAAAGAGAGATCTATAAGTGAGAGAATGAGTGAACCGCATATGTTAAACCTCATAAGCGCCCGCCCCACGTTTTTAGTCATATTATATCGATGTACTTGAACTTACAAGTTTTAAATTATTTTCTTCTTTTTAGTCCGCTTCTAAAAACGTGGTTTTTAAAAATCTCTTTTTTACTTCTATTTATTTCTCCCCACATCGCCGGTGTTCCAAGTTTGTACCAAGGAAAGGTCATTCTGTTTAATGTCTTTTACTGCCGTTGTCCAAAACATAGATTTCATATCCAATATTTCTTCTGCTTCGCGGATGAAGATGCCAGCATTGCAATGTAAGCCGGATCGGTACTTTAGTTTTAATGGATATCTGAGTAAAATTCAAGGAAGTCTTTGCCTTTTTCGGTGCAGTTATGTTTTCACATCAGTGGCCACACCGTAAATCCATTCATCGTAGTTTAAGAAATGTAGCGTCAGATCAAAACGCGCTACTTTAAATAAGCGTTCCACTTAAATATTTGATTGTTTACAATTTATTTAAGACGTTTTACATAGCTTAAGGCGTGTTACTATATTAGAGTGAAGCCTTACAATAAATAAACACTTAAATGACAAAAAAAAATGATTTGAAACATTCATTTTCAAATAGAAAATACGGGTTTTTTGACGACGTGTGATGGGGGGGGGGAGGGGAAATCGGCCAAATTTGCGTGACGTCATTTATGGACGGCCCCTTACAATTGCAAAAATTTGGCTTTTGTTTGAACACGTTCATCACGCAGCGCTTCAGAATCTGTAATCTTTTTAAAGTAAATGTTTGGTCGGTTTTTGCGAGCTACTCTGCACCGCAAAAACCCATGTGTAGGCACTCCAACTCAAAATTTCAAATACATCTAACACACACAAACAGCATATCATAGGAAAGAGCTCACTTTCAGTTTTCCAATGACACCTGGATCATTGTTCTATCTCTTTTAGGAGAAAAGTTATAATTTTTTTAGTGAATTAATTTTCCTCCTTATTTACCTTTGTAATTAATTCTAAAAACTGTGATCGAATATTAGCTCTTCCCACACTATTTTGTTCATAACTCAGTAATTAATGAAGATAGAACCCTGCCATTTAGGGGATACATTAATAACACATACTTAAACAAAAAAACAACACATTTGGTGTGAATTAAATAAATATATTTTATAAAACATGACCATATAAGGACAAGGGGTCAATAGCGACAAATGTCAAAAAATTCTGTTTTACTTCAAAATAGCATAACTTTTAAACCAACAATGCCATAACTGTAAAATTTTCAGTACAATCAGATAATGCCCAACTGAAATTAATGCAAATAAAAGAATACATTAAATGCAGATCAGATCATTTTTGCACATTTTATAAAAAAAACATAGATCGAAAATTGAACTCGGCCGACAATTTACGATTAAATGTATAACTTTAAAACCATTAAAGCTTTTGCTATGAAAATTTCAGTACAAACATATAATGCCCATTAGAAAGTAATGCCAGTTATAAAATACATTAAATGCAGATCAGATAATTTAGGCATATTAAAGAATAAAAACATAGATTGAAAATCGAACTCTGCCGACAATTTACAATTAAATGTATAACTTTAAAACTATTAAAGCTTTTGCTATGAAAATTTCAGTACAAACAGATAATGCCCATTAGAAAGTAATGCCAGTTATAAAATACATTAAATGCAGATCAGATAATTTAGGCATATTAAAGAATAAAAACATAGATTAAAAATCGAACTCTGCCGACAATTTACAATTAAATGTATAACTTTAAAACTATTAAAGCTTTTGCTATGAAAATTTCAGTACAAACAGATTATGCCCATTAGAAATTAATGCCAATTATAAAATACATGAAATGCAGATCAGATAATTTAGGCATAATAAAGAAAAAAAACATGGATGGAAAATCGAACTTGGCCGACAGTTTATATTTAATTACATAACTTAAAAATTATTAAAGCTTTTGCTATGAAAATTTCAGTACAAGCAGATTATGAACATTACAAAATAAATGCATATAAATAATACATATAATGTAAATCAAAAAATGTAGGCATAATATTAAAATTACACGCGCATGATTAAAAACTAAACATGGCCAACACATTTTAAATTTAAATGTGTAACTTTAAGATTAATAAATCTATTGCAATGCAATTTTCAGAACAGACATATAATATTTAGTTGAAACCAATGCATATAAAAATAAAATACAATTCAAGAAATTTATACATAATTTTAAAATATTTGCGAGTGGAAAACTGTGAACGGCCGAGACAATTTACATTTAAAATTGTATTTTTAATACCAAGTAGGCTATTGCAATTAAATTGTTAATTAAAAAAGGACTTCAGTGATAATCAAAACAAATAAATAAACATTAAATTCAAATGCAGATTATATAACTATGCATAATTATAAAAATTATTTTATGACAACATAAATAAATGTAACTTGCAAATTAAAACATTTTAAAAATTGAGCACTTGTGTCCAAGGCAGGATGGCCGTCCCCAGTAAAAGTACAGTAGCATATGGAGTCCTTGTCAATCTGAATATGAAAGAAAGAAAAAAAAATTAAACTAAAGAAACTGAGAGTCACCTATGATAACATCAGAAACTAAATGAGATAATGTAATTTTTTCATAATCTATGACAGAAAATACTAACTTACTATAAAACAGGAAAGCAGTCCATTCTACCAGAGAGTAGCATGGACAGCTTTTCCCTAATGTTCTTGTGACATAGAAAAGAAACTGTCTCAAAAAAATCGTGGACACGGTTGGTAGTTCTGGCTCCTCAGCTCAAGCAGCACATCATCCTCGTCTATAGGTAGATTAAACACATCCTCCTCTCTCGTGAGTATCAGTCCAGGGTGTTTGTTGATCTCCTCCGCCTCCAGGCTGGCTATGCATGTCCTCATGGGTGATATCTGTTCATTAAACATTGTACAAAATTCATTAAACATTTTACAAAATAAAGAAAAGGCTAAAGACAATACCATAATCAAGTGGCTTTAAAAAAAAGACTAAGTTCAAGATATTTAAGTGCAGAAATTATGTAGACAAAATTAATATACTCACAGTCATCCAGGGTCAGGTCAAAAGTTTTCCAAAAAGACTTAATAATCCAAGTGACAGGAAGATAATCTTCTGTATAGAAGGAGCGTCTGTAAACAGATAAGATAAACAAATGGTAATACTGAAAAAAAATAATGAAAGTAATAAATTCCTTATCTTAAAAATAACTGCCGGGTAAAAAAGTTAAAAGCAATTACAAAAATAAATTTAATGATACTAATACTAGTACAGTAAAACTACTTTGAGCTTGGGTTGGTAACTAATACAAACTATGGGGGGGATTCTTGTTTGAACAAATTAATTCGGTATTATTATAGTATTTCATTACAATTGATCTAGCTATTTTATGACAAATAACTTTTTTTCTTTTACAAATATTTTGTTTTATCTGTACAAAATCTCCAAATATCATTTAAACATGTCTTAAATTCATTTAGACTACTCTACTTTAAACTGAATATAATATAATAACTCAATCTCCCTGTGTTAAAAAATTTTTTTAAAAAAAGATGGCCGCCATTTATCCGATTACAAAAAATTACATGGGTTATCACCTGGTGAACCTTATTATTAATTTTCCAAGCGGTCGGTGATGTTTAAAGTAAATGCATTATATCAGAAAATGAATAAGCTTTCTATACAATACAAGATCTAACCTTTACAGTCATAAGTAAGGGGAAATTTGACAGAGTTTCCACTTACCAAAAGTATAAGCTCCAATTGTTCATCGAAAGAATGGTCCAAATGACACAATATTTACACCCTCGTGATCGGAAATCTTTGGCGAAAAAAGTTTAGTTTGAATTCGAGTTATTTTTAGAAAATGACGCATAAGAGAGACAAAGACCGACGCATACCGAAAACCCGCCATTCACAACTCGTCACAGTGCCGCCCCCCCGCTTAGCCCGCCGTTTTTTTCGGCGCGCGCAGCGAGTATTGGAGTGCCTACCATGTGCATCAGAATCAAAGAATAATTATTCTTTAATTACATCACATCATATTTTTAATCTTCTGACACTATCACTATCACACATCTCGTTGAAACGTGGAAGCCTACTCTAGCCTATATATTTTACAATTATAATAATATATCAGAAAAAATAAAGAAACCTAAAAGAAACAGTAAACGCGCACATATTACATATAAAGAATTCCCTCAGCCAACGAATAGTATAAAAGCTCGCATAAAGTCACCCTACTATTTTAATACGCTCTGATTTATGGGCCTCTGATCATTTTCTAACTCACTTTTATTAACTTTTAACAAAAATATAATAATGTGAAAATCGAATAAAACTTCGAAAGTCACCGTATTCTTCGTTCTATCGTAATTATGTTTCGACATTTTGATCTCTAAAAAGTAATCCGAATGTAAAAAAATCCAAGTGGCTGGGTATGATTCATTTTGTAACTCCACAGTTAACCTATGTGAAGTAGAAAAAAAATATCTGTAAGGTAGTTATATGACACTTTTCATTTTAACAGATTTTTTAAAAGGAATAGTCTTGTTAAAAAAAACTTTGAATAAGTGTAAAGTAAAAGTTGTAAGTCATTCTTCTTATTTATTAAAATATTATTATTAGGTAAGCGTTATTCGCACGGTTTTGGCAGTGCGAATAATGTCCAACATTATCCGCACGGTAAACCGCACTGCCGCACGGTTTTGACCGTGAGAATGATGCCAAACGATATCTAGAGGCCTTGGACTTAGGTAATGCATATAAAAATGTTAATAAAAATTAACAAATAATACTAGCCTAGCAGTCACTGTCACTGTTACAGACTCTCACTTAAAATTTAAAATTTTGACTGTGAGTGTGAGAATAATGTCGAACTAATTCAATTGTCATTTTAACCGTCTTTCGAGTGTCTGGAATCTTATATTTGTATCCATTTTAGCAATAATCTGAGCGGACCTGCATATCGTTTGTTAATGATTAATCATTAATTAATTAATTAGTAATACTACGGATTTAGCTGATATAAAACTATACTATTATTCTATGGCGGATTAGGGGGGGGGCTGAACGGGCTAAAGCCAGGGGCCCCCGATGATTTAGGGCCCCCAAACTTAGCATATTTTATAATAAATGTGGACAAAGGTATACATGAATTGCTGAAAATATGATAAATTAATAAAATCTCATCTATTAAAATGATCTCTTTTCCCACACGATAGTCTTAGCAGTCAAAAAACCTGATTTGATAGGCTCAATAACAGAAATTATTAAAGAATATTATATATATATTTTAAATTGACAACCCTAAATGAGCTCTCGTGGCCGAATGTGAAGTACTAAGTACTAAGGCTTGTGGTGCAAGCGGTGGCGGGTTTGATCCCCGGGTGGGGTGTGAATTTTTTTTTCATGTGTTTTTTAATTTTATAAATTGTCTTTTACACTCAATTTTAGGATACCGGCAAAAAGTTATTTCTTCGAATTCTGTTTTTTCATGAATAATCATTTTGGATGAATATTTACAAGTTACAGTCTTATATTAGCTGCTAGCAATCATTTTATCTAAAGGTACACTGGCTGGATAGGGCCCCAGTTTGAATTGCAGCCAGGGGCCCGTGCAGTCTTAATCCGCCCCTGCTATTATTAACTGTTGCAGTGCAATCAACTTTGTCTGTATTTTTAATCTGTTTAATTATGAAGTAACTTTTTATTAACTTTCATACATAATATTTAATTGGACGAGACTCTGTTATGAAAAAGAATAATTATTATTCTCCCCAAAACTAGCATTGTACCTGTGGTCAACATAAATCCATTAAGTTAAGTTAATTTAAAGCATGAAAAAACGAAAGACGATACAATGGTATAGCCAGTATAGCATAAAAATTTTAAAGTGAGAGTCTGTAACAGTTACTGTTAGTAACAGAATAGATAAGACAGGCATGGGTGGGGGAATAATAAAATGTTTCTGGGAAAAAGCCTGCTTGCGTGTTTGCAAACATCCTCACTGTGGTTGTAACCCCAAAAAAAAAGAAAAAAAAAGTAAAACCGTCCTTGGATTCGATCTGCGTACCATAATGATAAATTGAACTAAGCTAGATTAACCACTCAATTAGAGAAGCTGATGAAAATATTTATTATTTAAAAATTATAAGTAATTATCATTAATTGCACCTAATCAATTTTATGGCAATGGTACTTTAAAATTTCAGTAATCATGACATTTTAATAAGTGTTGGCATATAAATTACACATTTTAGCCTAAATCGAGTGATATCGGCCATTATTTTGTCTACACCGGGCGCGTTTTTTTTTCATCGTGACCAGCCACTATAAGTAGGATGCATGCGCCGACGACCCGTGCGGATAATACTGAGCATTACCCGCACGCCAAAACATGCGAATAATCACTTCGATATTATTATTATGATTTTTGATGATTCATTTAAGTTAAAGTTCTTTAAATAATAATGTGCACATCAGTTGAGATCTTCTTCTTTAGTCTTTAGATCTTAAGTCTAAAAAGACTTAAGATATAATATTAATAAAGATAATGATTGTATTATTCAGGGGCCATCCATAAAGGACGTCACGCACATAGTCACTTAGTCACATAGGGGCAGGGGGGAGGGGGTCCACACATTTGTGACAATGTGTGACGAGGGGGAGGGGGGTGTTGATAAATGTGATGTCACATCAAAGCTCGCAACTTAAAATAAAATTCCCACTTAAATATTTGATTTTTTAACTTTTATTTTATGACGTTTTACATGGCTTCACGCGTGTTACGATATTGGAGTGCAACCTTTCACTAAATATATACTTAAATTTTAAGTAAATTTGAAAATTTTGATTTGCAAAATGCTCTTTTTCAAATAGAAAATGCTCTTTTTCAAATAGAAAATATTGCTTTTAATGGGGGGATGGGGCGCAAAGTTTTGTGACGTCATATTGGAGGGGGGGTCCAAGTTTTTGTGACGATGCTTGACGAGGGGGGAGGGGTAGTGAAAAATCTGCCAAAATCGCGTGACGTCATTTATGGACAGCCCCTCATTGGTTTTCCAGAGTTGTGTTCATGAATGAAAATTCATGGTTTGTGGCACTTTCACTTATTGAAGGTGATTCCCAATGCTGGATTTACCTATTTGCTAAACAAGCTATAGCTTAGGGCCTCCTTCTTGGGGCCCCCCGGAATTTTTAAAAAATATTTGGCTCTGACATAGAATATCTGGACTTCTAAAGGGTCCCCATATCTCGAATAGCTTAGGGCCCCATCAAGTCTAAATCCGGCCCTGGTGATACCCCTCTCCACAAAAAAGCCCAGCAGAAGGAAACAAATGTTGCCCTCCTCTCCCCCATATGAAACATGAACAATATTCTGTGGAAGACTGACCACAGCAATCAGCCAAACGCCGTGCAGACAAACCAAATTTTGATAAATCATAAGGATAGCATTATGTTTGTAGTTTGTAGTAATGTTCCCTTAAGCTGCGCAAATATCTGACAGACGCCGGGCAGCAGTTTTAAATTACCTCGCAGCAAATTGTGTAAAATATTGCACAAAAAAAGGATGCTGTGCAATTTTGCACACACATTTTTTTTTACTTTGCACACGGACCAACGAACCTGAGAGGGAATATTGGTTTGTAGTTGTAAAATATATAACTTTGTCCAGAAAAAAATGACTGTTGCACAAATTTATGCACAAGTTTTTTTGTTTTTTTTCACATAAACCAGAGACACCGGGTTATTCGCTCTAGTATCAATTGTGAGCACAAAATGATTATAAGAATTAACTTCATTATTATGACTGTTACTGTTAACTGTTATGAGGTCCACGATAAGTGGTACATGTTATTTTAATGCAAAATTTACTAATACTGTACTTAACTATAAAGCTCAGCTTCTCAACTTCTGTCTTAACCTCAATTTATAAATGATTAGTGACCAGGACTTCCAGATGTCAATCATAAAAAAACTGTATTATCAGCATTAAAGAATTAACTTATTATTACTTATTAGGCCACAACATTTTTGCGGAAGTAAATACTCAAAGAAACTATTCTTTGAGCAGTGTTACTCTTACTTATTGTATTTGCCACAGATATCTAATTACATTTTTATCACACACGTTTATTTAACTTGAAAAAATGGTGTTACATATATATTATATTTGTATTTTGCCATATTATTCACAAGAGTGCAGGCACTTACAGGAGTTGTAATTAATTGGGTCAATTAACAAGGTAAAAGACCTACTTATGCTTCCTTATTGTGCATATCCATGTGTGTTAAATTTTAGTTGCCTATCAGCTGTCCTGTGGATGGGCTCAAGGATATTTTTTTGAAATGGGTCCTGGAAGTACTGGAACTGGAATATTTAATCCATGGTAACTTCTAAAATTGTACTGGTATTAAGAATACTAGGTCGTGCCTGTACTGTTCATGCATTCATACATATTTCATCTTTATAAGTGCTCAAAATTGCTTGGAGTTTTCCTTTATCTTTTAGGGTAACTATTTGAAATGTTAGTATTGCCTGCCAGTACCTGTATTAAATTTTAGAAATTAATTTATATTTAAAAGTTTAATCATTTCTGATAGGAAGGAATAGTTCTTACTTTCAACATATTGATATATCAAATAAATATGTATAAATTCTTTTTTATGTGATTATTTTTATTAAAGCAAAATACTAAACCATTTTATTATTTTGACAAAGTTGCTTCTGTAAAAGTAATATTAAAATTAATATTTTTGATATCTTTAAATTTTGATATCCAATTATCCAAATTGTTTGCTTTTTAGTACTTGTTTATTTAACAAATTATAATATTCCTTTTTTCCAGGTCAAAAAATTCTACCATGCCTGTGTCTAATAGAACATTTTTATTTGTCGGCAATGTGACATTGATAACATTAATTATAAATATATTCTTCTCATGTGTTTTGAGTGTGTTAATTTCAACATTCCTTGTTGTAGCAGTTCATTTTATGAAAATTCCTCGCATTGATGAAAGCAAGATCAGTGAAAATATTATCAAACTATTCAAATTAAACAAAGATAATGTCCTTAAAAATACAATTTTTCACAAAGGGGGAGCATTTCACGCTCCAGAAAACACATTGGAAGCTATTGAACAGGTATGTGAAAGTACTATTTTATTTTACTTGGGCAAAGACTTTTTCTTAATAACTCTAGAGCTCTGTTGGATGATCTTTTAAACAACGCCAGTAACTAAGATCATTGTAATTGTATTTATGATTGGTCTGGCCTGCTCAAATGCATTCTTCTACTCAGACCACATTTTGGTTTATGAAATGCATCCCTACATCATCCAATCTCAGTCTTGGTTAAACTGCACACAGCCTGCCCCCATATTTTAGAGTTTTGAGAGTATTATTTATATAAGCATGAATCTTCTAAACTAGATTTAAATCTGATTTACTAAAAAGAGGATTGAGATATTGAAATCTTTTATTTGCCGAAACAAGTTTTAGAAATTTTAATCTTTTCAATTTCAATAATCCATCTTCTGAAGTTGTCATAATACATGCAACCACTTACAGGCCATCAAATTGGGTGTTTCATCCGTAGAGGTGGATCTTGATTTTACTAAAGATGGAGTGGGTATCTTAATTCATGGGCCAACAGTAGATGAAACAACCAATGGTAAAGGCTTAGTTTCAGATCACACACTTGAGGAGATTCAAAGCCTTAATGCTGCCGCCAAATTTCCAAACAGGTTTCTCGATACAGTCTCTGTTACCAAAAAATTAGCTTATGTGGCGTTAATTTAATTCAAGAAAGAATTATTTTATTTTATTTAAGTAGTATAAAAAAACTTAAAATATGATTATTTTAAAATGATAACAGATTATAAATTTTATTGATTGAATTATATAATATTTCAGGGATGAATTTCCAATGGCCTGCGTGCCTACACTTGAATCCTGCATTGAATTATGCATAAGACATAAGCTGGTTGTCTTTATAGATTGTAAAAGCAATCCATCTAAGGTCAGTTTACGCCAATTAGAATTGGAATCAATCAGCTTTCTTTCATTCATTTTCCATAGAGCACACACAAACACGCAGTAAAATATATATATTATTGTATCACATTAACAGGCTTTATTTTCTCCCTTTAAGTTTTTAATCATACTTATTAAAATATTAATAACTAGTTTGTGCTGCGGTGCCGTGGCGCCTACGGAACCCCCTTTTAAAAAAAAATTATATTAATTTTTTAATTTTTTTAATTTAAAAAAAAATAAATTTTATGTCAAAAGCCCAAGTAACTTATCCTTGTATGATAAATATGAAATATTCCTGAAATGTACACAAAGTTTGTATATAAATATAATATAGGTTGTGCTGCGGCGCCCACTTTTATTTAGGGCGCCTACGGCGCCTACTTTTTTCAAAAGCCCAACAAACTTGTCCTTGTATGATAGATACGTAATATTAAACTACCTTAAGTGTACACAAAGTACATTGTAATTTTAAATTGAGGTTGTATTTTTTACAGTGCTAATCACCACACGATTTTTTAACTAATTTTAGAAAGCAGCGCACCAAATTACTGCACCAAAAAATAACTATTTGAGTCAATCAGCACTGCTTACAAAGCAAAATTTAAAAAAAGCAGAGTGATGTCCCTCATCGTTAGGTATCAGCGATAATTGAGCGTAAATATATAATATATACTTAGAAATTCACATTTTCGCAGTTAACCTAATGCAAAGAAGATAAACATTTTATAGACATTTTTTTGTGTGGACAGACTGCTGATCTCATTGGGAAACTTTACCAGAAGTATCCAAAGTTGTACGAATTAGGAGTTGTCTGTTCTTTTTATCCAACAATCATTTATGCTGTAAGTTGTTTTATATGCTATTAAATATATTAATAAAAGTTCCATGATAATATTAATATATTTTAAGTTTAAGTAATGAATTGATGATTCTTTAAATTTGGACAAACTATTGTTTCTAATTTCATTGTTCACATTTCCAAGCAAAGAGTATTGTAAATAACTATTGCTAATCTTGAAAAATTGAATAATAGTTTTGAGGATGCGATGTTACAGAAAATCAACAACAAATTCAAACTTACCTGATGCTCTCTCTCATGCAACTTAACTTCATAACTAGGTACGCAAGGCGGACCCAAATATTTTGACAGGTCTAACTCATCGTAATTTTATACTGAGTGAACTTGGTGGTGGGGTAGATCGAAATAAAGAATTATGGAAGAAATTGATCTCACCATGGCTGGATATTCTACTTTCCTGGGCCCATTGGTCATTCCTGTGGTATGTTTGTGGCAATTCTTTCTTCTTGTGCTCCAAGGATAACGTTTGCTTGTAAGTATTTTTCATTAATTACTTTCCATTTTAGTCCTCCTCAACAATTTTTAAGACAGGGCAAACATCAGGAATTTGAATGCTAGCAATCCATCCACCTTTTTCTTGATGCTTATGTACTATCAAATAAATGTAATTATAATTAATTTAAAGACAAAGACATTTCTAATGTAGTTTTCATGAAATGGACATGATTCTCTATTTGTCAGGTAGTCCAAGTTAATAACTTGTATCCAAACATACATGCCAACTATAACATTAAAATAAATAGTCTAATCCCTTTACTCTTTGTGTATTCAAGAGAAAAAATGAATATTATTATTATAAATATAATTTCTCCTATTAAAAAAACAATTTTTTTTTGCAGATAAACTAGTTTCAATTTAAAACAATTTTTAAACAAGATTCACAGGAGCTTTAAAACTTTATTTCACAATGTAAAAGAGAGAGCACGAAAGTATTCATTTTGAAAGTTTCCTAAATTTAAATTTTCAGAAACACGTTTTGAAATCACAAATATGAATTTGGAACCAACCAGCATAAACAACTTTCATGGGCAAGCTACCCAGTTTTACACAATCTAAGACTTACTCCATAGAACTTTAAATATACAAAGACATGAGAATCCAGTATTTGTAGACTTAAGAAAGTATTGAGTGTTATTTAATGTTTTGCAGGGATAACAAAAAGTTTTGGGACAGCCTTGGTGTCCGGATGGTGATATGGACTGTGAATGACTCTATAGAGAAAGAATATTTCCTTAAGACCCTTGAGATTCCAATTATCACAGATGGATTCCATAAGCCAATGTCCATACACACAAGCTAATATTAACCAAATTAGAATACGATCGAAGGATATAAAAATTATGTTTAGAAATAAGATTTAATGATGTAAAAAAAAATTTGGTTTATAGCTGAAACATTTTTCTATCCATTATATTATATGTTTTGTTGGTCCATTTTTACAAAGCATGTTATTTACTTTTTTTTTAAAATTTAAGACAATTTCAATTAACTTTTTACACCAAATAATTTTTATATTTCAATTTTGTTAACATTTTATATTTAAAAATCTTCAGATTTTATTTAAATGAACAGTAATGTAAGTCAATGTATGTGAATTCATCAGTTTTCTAGTTCTATAAAGACAGGAGATATACTAAAAAAAAGTTTTGAAAAATGAATTCATAAAGAAAAAAGTGAGGGTTATAAGAATTTATAAACACCATTGACATCAGATTTTTCAAACCCTACTGGCTATTTGTATGAGGACTTGTTGTTTATGCATGTCATTACAACAAATAAATATTCTTCATGAAAACACTGTGCATTATTATTTTTAAGGCACATGATGAAATGAAAAATAAAACTTAATATAATATTCAAGAATTCTCTTGTCTTTTTAAATCCCTTATATTAACTTCACCGCCGTCTCTGTCTGTCTTGGGCGGGCACCGCGGAAAAACAGAAGTAAAAAATGACCCACTTCCCGTCATGGCATCGAGCTGAAATTTGGCACACGGACCCGTGTCACCTAACAATGCATTGTATCAAAAATTCAGATCGATCGTAATGTTATTACATTAATTCATTTTTAGTTTATCTATATAAACTATACGTAGAGGTCGCTATCGTTTACATTTTACGGGTCACTTGACTTCACCCCAGCCATAGGTGAACACATCTCGTGTTTTAACCGGGTGTACCGGCGTGCTTTTGTTTACATTTTGCGTGTCACGCTGAGCTCGGTCCAGCGATCGGTGACAAGACCTTTCCCCTCTCCCCCCCCCCGGGGTTAAAAGCAAAGGGGAGATAATTTCGGTTTAAGTCTGTAAATGTTTGTCGCGTTTGCACATAATCAATACTTTTAGTTATGTCTTATATATAAGGGATTTATAGTCAAAAACTTTGTTTTTACGGGTTTGTTTTATTTAAAAATCTATTTATATGTTTAGGCTAAAAATAATTAATTATCTTGAATAATCTTCATCAGATGGGTGTAATGATGAACCTATCAGTATTTGTAAGTTTCATTTCTGATAGCTTTAAAATTGCTTGCACACAAAAGTGAAAGGCATTTTTAATTTTGTGTGTGCTAAATACAGTAAATAAATGGAAATATTTTTGATGTCATGGAAGTGCTATATAAAATATTTAAACCAAAGAAATAACACATAACACCCTCCTCCCCCCTCAACAATGACAGTGGTAACACTGAATATATCAATTATTGCTAATCATAACCAATGTTCCCCTTAAGATATGTAGCTGTGCCCATATCTGACTGATGCCGCACAGCTGTTTAGAATTACTGCGCACCACATTTTAGAAACACCAATATAGTATCTGTTTATGGAGTGTACAATTTTAGACAAAAAATGGATGCTGTGCAACTTTGCATACGAGTTCGTCATTTTGCACACAGAACACGGAACCTTAGAGGGAACATTGACCCACCTTCCTTAGTTATGCCACCACAATTTTGATATGCTCTAGCAAATATATTTTTTGGCAAATAAAAAAAAATGTATGATGGTGTCATTAACATATCGTATATACATTTTAAAAAATATATTAAATCTGCATAATCCTTTGAAAAAAAAACCCAGCTTATTATTTAATTTTAAACCATTTGTATGAGTATGAATAAATTTTAACTATTTTTTTAATTTACTTTGGTAATTCCTGATCAATAGCAGTTTTCACTTTGAAGAAACCTGATAAAAAAAGTAAATGATATGGATATTATTCTGGTTTTAATGGTGTAAAGGATTTAATTTTTTTTAAAAATAAATTTCCTTGAAACTTATACATGTATTTATATTTCAATTTTGTTTTTTCAACAAAAAAAATTTGTAAGTTAGATACTGGTAATGGAAGTTAAATGTAACAGCTCTTCCACCAATGTTTTAAACAATTCAAATTTATACCACACCAAAGTTTTTGTTCTAGAACACCATATATGGTACGTTAAATAAATGTATCCTTAATATCTATTACATAAACACCCTCAATTATCACTGACCGACTCATGCCGTCACGCTAAGGGGCATCGTTCTGCTTTTTTTTTAAATTGAAAATATAGACGTAAAAATCATAATCATTTTGGTTTCCAGATTAACAATGACGTCATTGTTTTAATGAGGATTGTTAATTATAAAATACTTTGTGTACATTTCAGGAATATTTCGTATTTACCATACAAGGATAAGTTACTTGGGCTTTTGACCCAAAAAAAAGTGGGCGCCGCAGCACAACCTAGTTTATTATATATTAATAAAATAATCAGACAATAACCCACTAGATATATTTTTATCATAGCAACTTTAAGGTAATTTGTAGATCTTACCTACATTTACAGTACATCTTTGGTGTGAAATAAGATTGATGTAATCACATGTTCCTCTTAAAATAAACTCTCTATTTCTCTCAAATTCTAATACTGGCAGGAAGCCATGTAGTTTACTAAAAACAAGGTCAGACAATTAACACAAGAAACCTGGCATATGATACATTTTTTATTTGAGAATATTTGAATAATAAGTCCTTCATTTAATTTGAAAACTCCAATACATAGATAATGTTAAATGTAATAAATGTGACCATTAGAACGAGGACTACAATGATTTCTTGATGAGCATTTTGTTTGGCAATGATCAACTACTGATTATTATTAATTTCAGAGAAGTAGAAATTTCAAAGACATTGAAAGCATAATGGTTAAGTTACCTGCACAACAACAAACAAGATTTGAAACTACTTGGCCAAATTTAGACAGGTAAAATTTTGGTCAAGTCCTACCAGATGAAGAATAAGATTAAAGTCCAGTAACAAACATGAAACGTTATGTCATCCTGTCGGTCTGGTCAGTCAAAAATGTTGGTTGGCTGCAAAGAGGTTAATAAATAGCTTTGTTCCGATTAATTCTTTTTAACTGCCTATTACTATTAAGTTAATGTGGTGTTCTACAAAGGAAAAATGCATGCGACGATCATACAGAAAAAAATTATTATTTTCATTTTTTAAAATTTGTTAAAGTTAAAGCAATAAATATTTTTCTTTTTAAAACCCAATTTATGTAAATGAGTAGCTATATAATTATTATAATGTAATAATGTACATGCCTATGGTGTATGGTAGATAGGTTGATTTTTTAAAAAATGTTTAAGCTAAATGCAGTTTGAGATTTTCCTTAAATCCCATAGAAATAACACAAAATCTCACAGCATTTCAATAAATTAGTGATAACCATTTATCTCAATAAAAACAAAGACTTACATACAAAGCTGGTAATGTATGTGCATTTATTAAATCATTTTGGAGCCAGTTTCTTCTGTTATTAGTATTATTGATTTGGCTTTTAAAAATAGATCATTCTGCTATTTAACTATATTTGTTGATATTCAGTGTTTATGGCCTAAAATGATTGTATGTCTTTGATAAATATACACATTTCTTATGGCTAAAAATTTATTAGTTACTGGAAATGTGAGGTGAAAATAATAAGGCAACTTGGCAAAAAAACTAAACACTCAAAGAAATGGAGGAATTAGTACATCAGCTTGTTTAAAGTGTCAGTTACGTTTACATAGACCCTGGATCAAATGAGTAGATGACAGGTCGCATGACAGATTGGCTTTAGGAAAAAAAACTACAATAACTTAAGTTTTCAGTGGGTTCGTAAAGTTTACCACATTATCTTCAGAGAAGAAATTGATAATTGTTATGATGCTATATCATGCTGATATTATATTAGCAAACACAAAAAAAATTCTTATTTCCTCATACATGATTATATCATGTTAACAAGTATTGTAGGGATTTGAAACAATACCAATACAGTAATATGTGAAAATCTCATAAATCTAATTTGATGAGACATTTCATTTGATATTTCATAACGTAATTTCAACAATGAACTACTATTTTGAAACATGTATAGCGGTCTATGTACCTTAAACAGCATCCTTTTTGTTTGTGAAGAATCGTTTTTAAAACATGAAATAAAATTATCTTTTTTATAAAATAAGCAGCATACTCCCTACTCAGTACTGTAGTACTGGAATAAGCATACTAAAGCTGATACTGAGCAGTGTAGCATAGACTGAATGGCACACTATTCAGGAACTAACTGAGCTGGAAAAAACCTTATGGGCATCAAATAATAAATGTAAAAAAAACAAAAAAAACGCTATCTTGAAAATGTATAGATATATACCCCCAACACTTTTCCATAAAACAAAAAGGTTTGATAAACACGATCGCCTTATAAATGTCAAGCCAACATTACCACCAGTGTTGACATAATACAATTTGCATAACCATAGTGGCACTTAATAAATGGTAACATCATCTCATTATTACACGCATTCACACATTACATGCTTTCAAATGTTTCACCCTAGGGCTCCCAGGGAGTGGACATCCCCCTCATTTACTTTGCACTTATCCATCAATGCATAGCAAACTGTACATATCAAAATTACAGGGCCTCATATACAAAATGATAAAACTGGTAGACTCAACGGCACCCTCAAATGTGAGAGATAAACATTCTGGACAGCCTTTGGCAACTTTTCTTTGTTTGACAGAGGGGTGAATGGTTTTGGTCAAATTTCATGAGTTTCAAACTTAAAAATAATGACAACATTTCCAGGAAATTGGTACAATAATAACCCTAAGTTTACAACTCAGTATTAACTTTGGGCAATAAAACTTTAATAGGTGATGCCACTGTTTGAAATGGGGTAGCAGTATTAGTTCAAGAGGCCTTGGAAGGGTTGATACAAATAAAGTACTTGTTTATTGGACTGAAACATGAATGTGGTTTTTAAAAAAAAATGCAGCTAAATCATTACATTCAATTTAAACTCTGATGGATTTATGACTCTTTCATTTCATGATAATGCTTTATAAAACTTTTGTGAATGTTGTCTAGCATGGTTTAAATGTAAAAAATGCATTTCACAATACTGTAAATTTAAATATTAATGTCCAAGAAAAATCTGACCACGTCATAGCCATTTCCTTGCAAGTTACAACAAGCACATGTAATTATTGCTATTTCATTTTAATGACAGAAAAAAAAATTCATTGGGTAATATTAAGAAAATGATACATTCTGACAATCATCTCTTAGCATGAGATGAACTCATGGGTATGGTGCTAGAACTATTAACATAAAGTAGGTGATTCAAAAATAATAATTCACAAATATGAAACTTAGAATATAAATTAGAAAACAATCTCCCATTACAGTGGGGCGGAAAAAACAACTAGGTTTTAAAAAAAAAGAAAGAAGGAAACTATTAAAATGTTTTTTAAAAAAAATAATTAATTGAAATCCTGGGTTAATGACTGGAATATGGAGTGCTCAAAATAAAGTAAAGAGTCCCATGAAGTATAAATCCTATGATTTATTATAAGGCTTTTAAAGAAGTCCCCCTTTCAAACATGATGATGTAATATTTATGATAGACCGTGCTGTATCATACTTGTATGTTCTTAATGTAATCAAAGTGAATGCACAACATGTTTAAGTGGTTTCCTGGATCTCAGTTTAGGAATTAGAATACAATACTGCATTTGACCGAGGCTCCTAAAGGTTGTGGACATTGGTCGAAAGACCACAGCAGCTAACAATGACAGCTTTGAGACAAATGAGAGGTATGCGGAAAAAAAACAACCAATCAACTTTTAAATTAAATAATATTTCTGGAGGAACTTTAAAAAATAACAGCCATTAAGTAAGTTGGTTAAAATGTAGAAAAATATTTTATGAATTGTAAGTCATTACATTCTTAGCAAATTAAAATTTTCTCAAATAAACCAAGTAAAATAAATATGAGGGTCAGAAAATATTTTATATGTATAATATTTTGTACAGCATGTTCTTTTATTAATAGTTACACTTTTTATGTAGTGCTACCATTTGGTAATTTATTTCTATTTTCTGAGCTCAAAATAATCTTTTTTTTTAATCTATGAACCTTGAAACTATCGAACTTAACTCTCACATGCCTAGGGTGGCATTGGTTAACTCTCACATGCCTAGGGTGGCATTGGTTAAAATCTTATTTCACCCAGAATATTTTTTTTTAACTGTCTGACATTTTCCATCAAAATGTGTCTGTAAACAATGACAAAACTTTTATAACTTTTAATGATTTGACTTTTAAGGATATTATTACATTTACAGAATATCAGCAACCTACTGTATCATTTTAAACTGTAAATACTGCAAGGGCTCCAAGTGCAAAAATAAAAACTGTAGAATATTTTGTTTTAAATAGTTTCGACCCATTAACAAATGCAGCAGAAATAAATACCACAGGTATCTTTCTAGGACAACACTTTTGAGACTAACAATTTATTATATTTGTGGTAGTGAAATTGTTTGAATGTTATGGGACCTAGTTATAGCAGAACACATTTAAACTTCACTTTCATGATTGTCTTTAATGAATGAGTATTTGTTCAAAGCTTATACTGTTTATCACCTTGTTTTTTAATATATTTTAAAACATTTTCTGACTGCAATAATTTTTTTAAAAAAGATGTTAAGAGTAAGGGCCACAACTAACCATTTCTTGATATAAAGTTTCCTCATCACAAGCCATTCACTTCTGCCAAATGATTTAAACAAGAGAGAATACCAAGTCAGCGCCCACAACCAAATAACGATCACCATATTTCAGGCTAGGGTGCCAGAGAATGAGCTCTTCAGTGCTATGATCCAGGTGTTTATCCGGTGAATATACTCTATAACTCCATTGATTACACATTGATAATTGATCTTGATGAAACCTAATCAGTGCAACATGCAGTATTCGTATTTCCCAACCATGAAGTGGTGCATGATGTTCTTTCCTCATTGATGGCATGTGGTGAACAGATACCACACTATATCAAGTGAAAACAAATTAGCTTAGAACAATCTGAAAGTCCCAGATTATCTTGCTGTACACCAGATCCAAGTTGTTTCATAAGAAAGGGTTGTAACCCTGGGCTTGCTGGGACTGGGGCTGCATAACATGGGCAGAGCCCAGTGGAAGCAAAGGGGCTGGTAAAAGACCCGCACTGACAGGTTGTATGAAACCAGGAGCCGTCGTGGGAGCCATCTGGGCCATTGGCATTCTCATTCCAGAATTTGGGTCTTGAAAAGGATTGCTATTACTAGTTGTCATTGCAAATGGGTTATTTCCTGAAATTCCAAAGATACAATTATCAAATGTTTTACATATACTTAATGAACATTGACAAATTTGCAGTACCAGGTACAAGCAAAATTATTTAACTTAATTAGAGAAGAAAATACAAAATAAATAAAAATCAGTTTATTTTTTTATTAAGATAAAAATTAAAGATTAAGATAAATATAATCACCACTCTAAATCATTTTTTTTATAACTTAAACATAAATGAAACTGCCTTGTAAAAAATGAATAACAGAAAAAACTTAAAAATGAAAGATACTCATTGATAAATTTATCAACCTACAAATTCGCACAATTAATATTTATAAAAAATATTGTTCATTGGGGAAACATTTTATGACAATTCATCTTCAAAGATTTATCATTTTTATACCTTCTTCTATATAAAACGGAATAAAAACTTAATTTTAAAAAAAAATAGCAGTTGTTTTTCATTGCAATGTGGTTATAATAAAGTAAGGTTGAAAAATGTAACAGGGTCATTGCAACGTGGTTATAATAAAAGAAGGTTGAAATATGTAACAGGGTCAAACACAAGGAGGAAACGATAAATGATATTATGCTTAGATCTAAGCACATGCAATACACTTCAATAAGATTGGTGGATGGGCGGAAGGTGGATTCAAAATAAAAAGCTTGTCACAGCTACTGATCAAACCTGCACTTTTAAAATGGTTACCTTTCGGAGGCGCTTTAGACACAAGTTGGTCTAAGTTAACCAGGTTGGCATGTCCACCGAGGAAAGCCTCTGCACTCTTTTTTTTATTTTGTGGTAAACTTTGATCAAGCCCATCCAGGTTAAACGCATCCCCTGTAGAGCCATTGGTGTGAGATCCACCTACCGATGAAACATTAAGTGTAAAAATATACATTTTCTAAGATGGAATACTTTTCTAAACAACTTTTCTCCTCAGGGAAGTGTTATTTTATATGTATACGAGCAACAAAGCCCGCCCAAGGACGTTCCGCCACCGTTCGGTGGTATGTTGTTGTAACTCCCACCCCCCCACCCCAACAGCCCTCTCGACCGGCATAATCTGCATCACGTCAAAAATACTATTCATTATAGTTCAAATAAATAACTCGTAAAAACAGAGCTTTTGACTATAAATCCCAACACGCATAACTCAAAATAAAGTCTTGGAAGAAATACTGCACCAAAAATAAATTGTTTTGAACGTCCGTGTAAACGTGTTCAATATGATTGGCTGTAGGAGTCATATGTGTTTGAGGGACCAATTTGATTTTTTCTAAAATTGATTTCGTTTGCTGACTCAAGCAGCCGTGATGTCACATGTTCTTTGATGTCACCAGCAGACGGCGTAAGGCGATAATTTGCTGCATTGTCTTGTTCGTTCTCAAAAAATTAAGTACAAATATGGACCGGACAGTAAAACAGTCTTTTTCTTACTTAACTGTTGACCGATCCTTAAAAACGAACTTACATGACAACATTTGATAATATGCTGTTTTAATACTTTTGATTCATAAAAATCAAAAATTTAATATCAATCATTACAGTTTACTTCTTTGGTCTGACAATTTTTTTGTTGTTATAATTTGCTGCTGTGACGGCATCGCGGCAGAGAACTGAACACTAGCGTCGGCACATCACAGGCGCTTTTATGTCAAATCAGACGATGCGAGGTGAAAATTTGATGCATTCACTTGTTGGTTCACAAAACATAGTAAAAATACGGATCGGCGGTTAATCTGTCCTTAAAAATGAGCGGTCTTAACAACCTTAGTGTAAAATAATAATCTCGAACTTCCTTGCAGCAATGGACATATAATTTTACAGATTTTAAAACGAAATGAAACATTTTTTTTTCCTGAATTTTTTTCCTTCACAATGTCACTTGTTATGAAATATCGGTGACGTCAATATCGGGACGTATGCATGCTACCGATACCGGCTGGCCGATGTTTTGGTAGACCCCTACTTTATGTCCGAAGGGCTTAATGAATGTTAAAGATGTCCCTGACTGTAACCTGAAATATCTCTCAGATCTGCTGCTATGACAGAGTCAACAGGAAGCAGTGAAGGATTTATGAGGAGTATGTGCAAGACCAAATATCAAAAGATGAAGTGGCTATGTGAGAAAATACATTTAAGTGCTAATTCAAAATGCCACACTAGCATTACTCGCTGCAACAAGTAGCTCAATGCCCCTTTTACTTTCCGGATTTGGTTGTTAAGAATGTCCTTTACTTATTTCGTATTCCTTCTTTCATTTTCAAATGTGTATTGCCATTAAAGATGTTTTCATTGCACTCTTTTGACACTTTGCTTGGAGTACAATTATCATTATATATAATGCGTTGGCAGTGGACATAATGTAAATTAATGTTGTAATGTTTTGGAAAATTTAAAGTCATATGATGTCTGTCAACCAGTTCTACAAGTGTTTTTTTTTGTTAAGTGTGGTCAGCCCAGTCATGCAGCACTATAAAAGTATAAATCATAAAAATGTTAGTAAACAAAATTTAAAAAAAAGATTTTTATTCATTATATCAGTGGTACAGTAAAATAATCATTAAATATTAGTTGTAGTTTAAGCGGACTGAATTTTTTTATATGTGTAATGAGTAATAATATTTTTGACCACACATTCAATGCCAGTGATGATGTGTTTAATGGGAAATACTGCCCCATGTCTTTATGAGCATGTAACCCAACCACCAGATTTAATTTAAATTTTCGTACTTTAAACGTGAACTGTATATGAGTATGTACAGTTATATAGACAATTAAAATTAAAAATAACATCCCATGAAATACACTCACCTAAAAGATCAAATTCATCCAGCCCAGAAGATTTTGCTGGAGAAGTTTCTGTGCTACGAGCACTAAGCAAATCAAACTCTGTGTCAATATTATTTGTAGATGAAGTTCCATTGGGTATAGTACCGATTGGGACACCAAATGGATCCAACGCAGGCTTGGACTGCTGTTGTGGAGTTGGAGACTGACCTCCCCAGGCCGATGCTTGTGGTGTCGGACTGGTACTTGACCATGCACCTGTGAGAGATTTCAGGAGGTGGAGGAGGGAGCATTGGACAGTGGTTTTGGGGGATATTTAAGGATGTGGTCTGCTGTTTTGATTTTACTAAACAGGTTAGTTGAATTTTTTTAACCAATTCTAATTATATGGACTAAAACATCTCATTGAGACAAAATTTATTATATTTAAGACTTTAAATTGTTTTACAAGTGCAGATTTATAGTCTCATCAAAAGTGTGACAGAATATAATTATATTTTATTAGCATAAATTAAAATAAACAGCTAATCTACCATCTTAACTGAATATACAAGTTATTTATAGTAACAGGGATTGCAGGAAAGTAAATACACACACAAAACATTTCATTTCAAAGGGTTAGGAAAGGTTGGTAACACAAACTTCAAAACTAATTTCTATCATGTTAACTCTAAAATTTTTAGAGAACTCTTTTTTTAATTTAAATACAGCTTCAAATTTTAATTAAGCAACTTTAAAAGCAAGTAACAATTTTTTGTTAGCAAAGTAAAATAGAAATTTATTTGATTTATCTTTTTTATCAAAAGAACAGTAAATGTTAAAATGTTAATGTATCTTAAAGGCCAACGAAAAACAAAATCTTTTCAAGTTTTGCGGTATAAATATTTGGACAGTAAAAATTGAAATAAAACAAACCTGCTCTAGGCTGGGGACTAGAAGAACTGATGGACATGCCCCAGGGATCTTGCTGGACTGGTACATGAGCACTCACACTGGCAGATGACCCTTGAACTGGTGAGTAGGCTGGAGGTCTGGAAACACCTGCAGCCCCACTGGAACTCCATTGGTCCACAGGTGCAGAATTAGATGGGAGGGGGGATGCCCAAGGATCTGCAGGTGGTAGTGGCATACCCCAGGGGTCATTACTGGCAGCCCCAGATGTGCTTGGCCCAGCCAAGTCTAAAAGTGTGCTTGCTTGAGAATTCTGATTGAAATAGAAGAAAAGACATGATTATAAATCATGGGGTGGGAGACTGTTAATTCACAAGGTTCACACATCCTAAAAAAAATAATTATTAAAATAAATCAGGTGCTCAGTAATTACTTCCTAAGATAAGTGCAGTATTTTAATGGTAATAATTAAATATAAATGCTAAATGACATTCTCCAATAAAATCACTGATGGAAATCTTTGATTTTTATTTTATCCAGTTTGTGTAAATAACTTAAAATTCAGGCTCAATATCTCTTTTTTTAGGTTAAACCTACAACCACAATGGACAAGAGAATGTTGGGTAATGTTCTTTTTATCAGACAGAAACCTCAAAAGGGTTTGAATTTTTGATAACTTCTAAGACTTTTGCAGTTAAAAGAGATGGTGGAATTTGATATAGAAAATTATTGGATATAACTTCTAACACTTTTCTTAAAATTTTAATAAAATCAACAATGCCTGTATGTAGGGGTCTACCGATATAAGGGCACAGATATCAGGATATCGGCAATATCGGTATCGGTAGCGTGTAAAGGTCCCGATATTGACGTCACCGATATTTCATAATAAATGATATTTTGACCCAAAAAAAAACAACAACAACAAAAAAAACAACTATCATTTAGATTTACAATATCTAGACAAATTAATATATCGATCCCGATACCGGTATTGAAATAGCCAAAAGAGTCCTAGTATTAATATCTACAGCCACGATACAGTGTGCCATGTGCTATGATATTTTTTAGGTATCGGCCGATTTTCGTATGCTCGGAAATACTGTGTAAATAGTGCCGATGCCAAGTATACCGTAATTGCTCTAATAAATGGATAACATGTAGACATTATGTTCACGTAATTGCTCTAATAGCAAAGATGCAGGTCTAAAACATTTAGTTTCGTATGGAATAACAAAATGTACCATGTGCAGACTTGTTGTCATGGGCAACCATTCTTCAACCTCATTTCACTCTATTACTATTGCTTTGTTCTCATTGTTTCATTCATAAAAGGTGGCCGTGTGCAAAAGCCATTAAACTATTGGTTAGAATTAATAATTATGAGTCAAAAGTTGAAGTTTCAAAAGGAGTACCTAATTTTGTTTGTACATTTTCATAAAGGACGGTTCGTTTTGTCATGAGTCCTATGTAGGTCATGATCTGGAACTTGTAAACAAGTCAGAAACTTCGTTTCGGAAAAAAATAATAAATTGGTAATATCGGCATAACTGGATATCGGTAGAGTGTAGATCCCTAAATTATAAAATATAAATAATTACACATGACGTCATCAAATATGACCGCTGTTTTTTTTTGTTGTCCTATCAAATACTCATATCGGAAAAAAATATTGGTAATATCTGCAAAAATGCATATCGGTAGACCCCTAATATAAAATATAAATAATTAGGAGTGATAAACTTAAGTATGACGTCATCAAATAAGACCGCTGGTTTTTGTCCCAACAAATACTTATATCGGCACTCATATGGGCGCTCATATCGGCAAAAAAATATCGGTAATATCGGTATCGGCAATAATGCATATCGGTAGACCCCTACCTGTATGGTTAAAATGACCTTGGCGTAAAGTTTTATGATTATTTTCAGTGTTCTAATTCACAGATGAAGTGGCTAAATTTTCTTTTCATTTTAATTAGATAATTATAATAAGAAAACTTAATGGCATCCTACAATGATTTTAAACAAACATTTATAATGTAATGCGTCAAATAAAGAAAACAGAAAAATTGAGAATACAGAAAATATCTAAGGAAGGCAATTTTATATAATATTCAGAGTAATGCAAATAAAATCAAGCTGAGAATGTAGATGATTACATTTACACACACACAAAATTTTTAAAAGATAGTTTAATTAAACAATTTAAAAATCTATATTCAATTATTACCTATAATGTTTATATTATCAAAGGAGAAAAAAATATAGTACTTGTTAACTGATTGGTTATAGAAAATCAGCATTAAATATGCAAATAGCCAAAACAATCAAAACTAGTATTTATTGGTGATAAAAGCAACTTTTTTAAAACTTCAAATTATTGTCATGTATGTTTTGAAAACTTAAAATAAAATTTTAAATATCAACAGCCTCAAAATTAAGGCCTGGATTTATAATTTGTAATTAAAACATAAATAAACATGGATAAGTTACAAATTTATATTATTTCACTAGTTCATCTTTAGATGGTAGGCTCAAACTCATGATGCAGGACTTCAAACTGGAAAGGTTAAGACAACATGACTATCACTAGCATCACGCTGACTAGGACATAAATGGGAGAGGACATGCTTTAAAGAAGACCACTCTTACACACAGCAAAATGGCTTACTATGGAGAACTGGTGTTGCCGCCTCCTGTCCTATGAGTGGAAAAGATTAGATGGGTGGTTTTAAATAATAATTGAGATATTAGGAGGATTTTTAAGTTGCTGGGTATTTCATTCATATTAGGCATACCTCACAATAAAATCACAAAAAGCAATAGAGTTAAGCTCATTTTTAACACCTTTTTTTTTACGTATGCGATATTAAATACATGTTTTTTTTGAATTTTTTAAATTAATTTCAGTAGACTGCCCACAGAGGTTGAGACTGTATTAAGAAGAAGATCTTACAGTTACAAGCACAAATCACTATAATTAAGCAGAGAAAAGAGCGTAAGGTATAAAAAAGTTAGTGCCTTGTTAGATAATTGATGTTTATTTAAGCAAAAGGTTGGAATAAGACAATCTATAGTAACTCATTTAAAAAAAAATTACATTCTGTATAGAGAGTAATATATTTTAAGCATTAAAAAAAAGTATCTTCCTAAATTCATAAGTTCATGAGATTTTATAAAAAAAATTAACAGGAATGTGTGATTAGTTTAGTTAAACCTTCACCTTTTAAAAAAAACAGTTATCTCAAGTAAAGTACTTAGTTTTGCAAACAAAACAAAAAGGATTAATATAGTGGCTTATTAGTTTGTTATATTTAATTGAATCAAACTGCAAGTTTCAAATTAATTTTAGAATGAAGCAAAATACAAGGAGTGATACAAAAAGCAAATTTTCAATACAAGCCACAAAAGTAATGTTGCTTTATCATAGAATTTTTTTTTAAATGAAGATCAACATTTTGTTAAAAAGATTCTTTTGATCACATATATCAACTATATATCACAAGGATAAAAATCAATTCTGAAATAAATTTTTACATTTTATGCATAGTCCAGAATCTGAAACCATTAACCTAGGACCAATGTTTTAATATTTGTTACTAACTATATTTCAAACTTACATTTTTTGCTTGCTCCTTACTCTGCTCAATAGCCATCTGTAGCTTGATATCATCTGATTTCTGCTTGCGGACATGCTCTTCGTGCTCCTCTTTACTCATGGCTAGAGCAAGTTGCAGCTGAAGTTCCTCCTCCCCTGCTGAAGACGGACGAGCTGATTCAATTTCTGATGGTGTTCCTGCACTGCCACTACCCGGGGAAGCTATAGTATATTTTGAAAAATGATAGCAGTGTTTAAATAGATCCGTTCCAAAGAAATATCTTGGTTAAACAATAGTTAAGATTTAGGCAAAAAGATAGTTCATTTTATTATAAAAATAAAGAAGAAACAAAATGATAAATCGTTACATGTATAGACAATATAGGCCTGAAAAAATAATTTTAAAAAGTTCAGTGTTACTCTTTTAATTTAAAAAAAAAGTCTAGCTACTGTGAAAAGGTACCTGAAATCTGTAAGGGCATTTTTATAAAAAACAACATTAAATCTGGATCACAACTTACTTATTTTACATATCTGTAAAATATGTGAAATCTAAAGCATCATATTTCCAAATTTAAATGGCAATAATTTGTTAACAACATGACAATCATTTTGATAAAATGCCTTCTGTGAACTAAAACAAATAAAATTAGCTCTTGTCGAAAGAAACTAAAATGAACAGAAGCGAATCCATCCCTCTAATTTTATTATAATTATCAGTTCTTAGCTACCTCTTTGGCTAGACACAGATTATTACTCGATGACAAATTTTATTTCTTGATTAAATCGCCTCCCTAAATGAAAAATGACTTTTTAAAAAATAAAATAACTTTAAAATAAAGCAATATTTCACAAACCATCCCCTTTCCAATGCCTGGACTAAAACACATTATGAGTAAATAAGTCATTTAAAAAAAATTCAACACATAAAGTTTCAAAAGACCGATGTTATACTTTAAATAAGACCCCCTTTCCAGTCCATTACGGACTATTTGGCAAGTGATGTAGCGTTCACAAGTTTTTAGCCACCACTAACGAGCAGGGGAATGTGTGGCTAATCAACAACAGAATGTACAATTGCAACGCAGGATTGAGATTCATGACAATATTTTGCGTTTTCGGGAAATGTGACTCTAAAATTTCCACACAACTGGGAAATTCTTTTAAGGAATTGCAGATCATTTCTCATTTTAAATAACTTTCCCAACAGCGCATGAACTGCTCTTTATTTTAAATTATCAACTTTTTAAAAATTACATATTTCATTCACTTGATTGTGGTCATTCTTGTAAATTAATTTTTTTAAATGTAATTAGAAAGAAAATTTTTGAATTGAAAGCATACTGAATACTTACAATCTGGGTAGCCATACGAGTCTTGATAACCTGCCCCCATTGGTGGACTTCCACCAAGCCTCATCTATAGAATAAACAAAACAACTTAATGTCAAAACAACATTAACATTTATTTTTAAAACATTTTGTTATTAACTCATTCGCTACTAATGCGACTGAATGCGACATACCCCCCTCGCTACTAATGCGCCCAAATGCGACATGGCGTCTAGCAACGCGCATATAAAAAATGATCCCGCGAGAAGCATTGTTACCGTGCGAATAGCTCTCGGCTTTTTAAAAAGTAGAAACATAGCTGATTTCGTTTAAAAAAAACCGGATGTTTATGTCATTTACGGTTCAAAAGCTGTGTGGCTTAGAAGTCGGACTCTATTTGGTGAAATTTGATCGTGTGGTTTCTGAATATTCTTATACAATGGCCTTTCATTATTTTTACTCTTTAATTGCTGCTTCAACGTTTAATTATGCAGCAGTTAAATAATTTAAACAATGAGGAATCAGATGTTGAAATTAGTGATAGTGATACTGATAATAATTAACTCTTAACTCTAATCAGAGTGACGCTAACGAGAGTTATGAAATGAAGGAGATACTGTCACTAGTGTCACTGAATCTTGATCAGACAATTTGATTAGTGTTACAGACAATTTAATGAAATTACAGGGGAAATCATTTTCTCCCTATTGACAGCAGTCTCATAGACTACTTCAAGCTTTTCATGAACTCTGCCATGATTGAGTTGTTAATTGCTGAAACAAACATTTACGCTGAACCGCAGCAAACGGCCAACGGTAAGAAGGACGCCCTGTGGAAGGAGGTTACTAATGAGGACATATATTAATTCCTATACATTGACATCATGATTAGCCTCAAGTAACCAATTACAAAATTGTATTGGTCAGTGGATTAGATGTTTCTCAAAGTTTCATGAGACAATAAATTGACAAAAAGGTGACAAACAACGGAGGTCGCATCCCAAAACAGCGATGTAAATTTTCAAAAAACACTTTTCAAGATTTATTTCAAATATATTTGTGAATTAAAGTGCATCAACCTATACATTTTTTTAAAGCTCATTCAATTTTCTGTTTTTTGGTGTGTGTTTTGTTATTTTAAAATGTCATTTAGGTGTTTAAAAATATTTTTATTTAACATGGGGGTGCATGTTTTTGAGAGTAATCTCCCTTTGCTTAGTATTTCAGGGGGTGTTTTGGTTATTGCGCTTAGTAGCGAATGAGTTAAGGAGATCAAGATAGACTGATCGAGGCATTCATCTAAAACATGCATAGCTAAAGATATATCAAGATTTAAATTAATGAACCAAACATTTTAAATTCTATTACTTACACGAGATCTACTGGTAGTGCCATGACCATTGCCCACACCCATAGCATTCTGTGCAAATCTCTCTTTAGCCTTGAGGGCTTTGGCTCTTTCGTTTTTCAACCTTTCATCATCTGACAACATAGCAACTAATTGTTTGGCCTTTTCCCTCACATTTACTCCTTGATCTTTATTGTCAGCATCAGTGTACTGGAAGCTGACCAGAGTTTTTATGGCATGAAAATTCTCTTTACACTGTTGGGCAACCTAAGTGAATAGAGAAAACATTAAGGAATATTCTGAAATATGTAAGGTAACATTTTAAGATTCTCATTAGCAGCGGTTCCCAAACCATGGTCCGCTGAACCCCAAGTTCTAAATTGTGATGTTATCAAAAGTTCACAAGCCACTCTCGGTCTCGCCTCCACAGTGACACCACATACCTCCATTTATTTAGGATTTTTACATATAAAAATAATGAAGCTCACAGTTGTTTAAAAAAAATTATTTTACCTTTTCACTTCCGGTTTTAATAATATAGTCCAGAACAACCATCGATTTATAGACATGCCTCCAATTTTTTCCATCGTCATTAAGGCGTTTCCAGATCATCTGCATTATTTCTGTGAAGGCTACCACATTGTAAGTCAAGTCAGCAATTTCACTCATAAGGGTACTTGATGGACCCCATGGATCATTCGAAGTAGCTTCTCTAACTTTCACCTGTGCATCTGAGTAGTTTTTCACTACATTTTTCAATGTTCTTCGAATTGCCGGCATTTTTAATCAGTATTACAAGAATTTTTGAGATTCTTGAAGTAATGCTTTCTAATAAAATCCTCAAAATTTACTCAGATGATAGTGCGAAATATCATGCTGAGTTCAAGGCACCTTAAAAAGAAAAAAAAAGTTAATTTAAGACCTGTGGTGACGGCTGTTTTTTTAGACCAAGGAACGCAAACCAATGTTGCATGTCAATTATTTTGTTTCCAGCTTTCAAAAATCATAGTTGTTTAAGCGTATATAAATTGTTCATAAATCTATTTATTTTAAAAATCTTTTATTTTATTTGATTGAACTGTACATTAATAATTGTAAAATTATACAAAACTTTAGAGAATTTTAAGAAAACGTGATGAATGAATTTTTGATAAAATCATAAAAATTCTTATCCTGAAGCTGAAAATAAGTGTTCAATACGTGCTACTGAAATATTTATGCAAACATAACATTAAAAAATAATATGTGAGCAGTGATAAATCGGATATTATCCTTGATTGTTATATTAATTGTCACACCAAGTATTACAATTGAAATACAGTGAGTTTATAACTATTATATATATCTACCTAACTAAGACTAAATTTTATATATCATCGAGTGTTGAGTTACAATAATTGGGCTTTAATTTAAAATAATTAAACAGTTCAAAGGTAAATAAAATATTTAAGTTCTTTTTTTTTGGCCTTCATTAGGCCTAAACTGCTCTGTTACTAATAGGATATGTTTTTCCAACTGCCCATGTATTATAAATTATAAGTAATGCAAGTTCAATATTCCCCTGACAATCAGATTATTAGTTTATCAAATGAAATGTGAATCCAAGACCTTTTGAATTTTGTGAATGATGAGACACAGCAGTCAGACAGCACACATAATATAAATAAGTTGCCAAGACCTGCTCTATAGAAAATGCTAACACTAGTGAAAGTATTTAGTAAAAACTTACTGTAGCTATAAAGACAAATGAAAAATTGCCTAAAAGACATAACATTAGGTAAGTTGATAAATCCTTTTTCTGTATGTAAAATATTTTTGCAAAGTTATGAGTCCTTAAATAACTAAGGTTTATGATAGTTAACCTGTCCTCAAATCATGACATATTAACGGTAAGTTCGACTCTATAAGCGCATTACCCAGAGTTGATTTTTTGGTGTACCAAAGGAAATTTTCCTTAATTTTTAAAGACCCCAAGAGAATGTACCAAATTTATCAACAATAGCATCGCTTGGGTCCTTGCTGGTGGCATTGTGTTTACCTCTCTTGTGCAATGTGATTTTATGGTTATTCTAAGATTTGACTGATTCGAAACAACACCCTTAAGATATAATAGTGCCCTAATTTGCCAACAAAATAGTTCAAAACTAAAGATCAGAAAAAATATTTTAAAAAAAGACCAGTAAAAACAAAGTTTTTGACTATAAATCCCTTATATATGAGACAGAACTGAAAGTATTGATTGTTCCAACGCGACAAACATTTACAGCGTGAAACTGAGTGAATTCCACCTGGTTAAAACACGAGATGTTATCATCGATGGCTGGCGTGAAGTCAAGTGACCCGTAAAATGTAAACAATAGCGACTGCTACATATAGTTTTATATAGATAAACTAAAAATTAATTAATTTAATAACGGTACGTTCGATTGATCTGAAATTTGGATATGATGCATTGTTAGGTGCCACAGGCTTGTGTGCCAAATTTCAGCTCGATGGCTTTACGGGAAGTGGGTCATTTTTTACTTTTGTTTTTCCGCCTGCCCGACGACGAACGACAGAGAGAGACGGCGGTGAAGTTAATAGAAGGCATTTAAAAATAGAAACAAGAAAATTAACTCAAATCAGACAGCATCACCAATATATGGCAACTAATCACGAGATACAGATTAACTGAAGTCCCATTATTCAAAATACAATTTAATAACATGGCTATACCCCGTAGGTAGTCCGTCAATGAAACAATCGCCTGCAATCTTCAGTTCAGCTAAAATATATTGTTTCTTTGAAGCTTCTTATTGATTAACTCCAGCTAGATGACATTCAAGTTTGATGTGATCTTGTTTTTGAAAAAAAATTATTAATCAATTTATAAATGGAAGGATGATTTTTATCAAGCGCTCTTTGACGCAGTGTTGCCTCCACTCTAATGTCTGCACTCTTTTATTGGTCAAGGTTTAAAAGGGCCGGTTAACCGTTAACAACCTTAATAATCATTATTAATTAAATTTTACTTCAACACTAGGACTGTGTAACCATTAACACGTTAATTTTTACCACGTTTTTATTAACTCGCTTTCGTTGGGCATTGTTTGTTTGATTGTCCAAGATTTTTTCAAATCTGCCAACGTAAAATTGAACCACTTCTGATGGTCCTAGAGATCTGAAAATTTTACCACAGATAGATCTTGGATGACAATGCATTGTATCAAAATTTCAGATCGATAAAACGTACTGTTATTAAATTATTGAACTTTTAAGTTTATCTATAATCTATATAAAAGCATCTGTACCGTCGGCTTTTGTTGACATCAGTGAGTTCGCCCCGTGACCACATCACAATGTTTTTTAAAAGTTGGGCGGGCGCTTGTGAGGTGTTTGGTAAAATAAATAGAGGTAAAAAAATATTTTTAAAAACCAGGTTGTTATAAGTGGACTAAAAAGAATCAAATAAATAGAAGTAAAAAAAAGATTTTTAAAAACCACATTTTTACAAGCGGACTAAAAAGAAAAAAATAATTTAAAACTTATTAGTTCAAGTACATATATATGTACTTTGATTTAATATAACTAAAAACGTGGGGCGGGTGTTTGGTATAAAAATTAAAGATTTCTAATTTAGAAGGCAAAAGAGAGATCTATAACTGAATGAGTGAACCGCATATGTTAAACTCATAAGCGCCCGCCCCACGTTTTTAGTTATATTAAATCAAAGTACTTGAACTAATAAGTTTTAAATTATTTTTTTCTTTTTAGTCCGCTTGTAAAAACGTGGTTTTTAAAAATCTTTTTTTTACTTCTATTTATTATTATTAATTATATGATAGACTAAGGCTACGGAAGAAATAGAAAAACAAAACAAAATATACTATAAAGGACTTTAAATTAGGGCTGCGGAAATTAACGATTAATTTCTCGATTAATCGTTAAAAATTCTTATCGCTTAAAATTATTTTAATCTATAAAAATTCTATTAAAATTAAAGAAAATATTTATAATATTTTTTTAAAAATTTTATTAATAAATAAATAATTAATTATTAACAATTTATATATTTTTTTAGGTACAAACTTCTCCCGCGTAATATTATAATTTATTTTATTACTTTATGTGGACCCGCAGACGTCAACTAAAAAATGGCTGACAGTATCAGCGCAGTTAAATTTAAACATATAACTAGAAAGTTGAGCAAAAATTTTGTTTTTAAGCTAACTGCGGATGGCAAAGTCAAAGATGGTGAAAAAGTTTATTGTGTTCACTGCCATAAACAATTCTCTTTTAAAGGATCAAATACATCGCTGACGTACAAAATATTCTTAATTTTCAATGTCCGTGAGAAATGTTCAGTTTAATGACATCATAAATTTCTATTTTTGGCATTAATCGAAATTATCGATTAATTAATCGATAATTTTTCAAAAGTTAACGATTAAATTTAAATTAATCGATAACAGCCCTACTTTAATTTGAGTAGGCATGTGGTGCTGGGCTCATTAGTCTTAAATACACCATCACTGTCTGTGACAAAATTATTTGACTTCCTTGACATGAATAATTTCTTATAGAGTTAATTTTAATTTTTTAAATTATAGTTTTAGTTAGAGTAGACCAAAAGTCATAATTCTTAAATTTAAGTAGGCTATATTAGGCGATATAACTAGGAGTATGACAAGTAAAAATAAATAACAAAGATTTATTTAAAATTAAATTTAATAATATATATAATATTATTATTATAAATTATAAGTTCACATCTGACAGCTGAACGCAATTAATGAAAGATGAAACTGAATTGAAAATCATCTGGTTAGCGCAGGGGTGTCCAATGTCTGACCTGCCTCCTCAATAATTAATTGACTCGTTTATTTTCTCTGTAGAAATGAAATTACATTAATAAGCAAAGCCGAAGTTATGTACAATTTTCAGTACAAAACACTATGAAATCAAAAGATGGCAAAAATCGATGACATTTTATCATTTAGCAATATTAATTACAATAACACATGAAGTTATGTGCTGAAACTCAATGAGACGGATGTTATGGATGACTTAATATTGTTCATTTTTTCAAAACTTGGAAAAGGAAATGAATGTTGGGTCTGTGTACTTAACATTTTAAGACAGTTTTTTTATCACAATTTTTTACACTGCATTTTTGGCTGTAGTTCTATTATTGTAAATATTTTAATTTAAATATTGTCATATCACTTGAAAACATATATCATTTAAAGGGCTAAGCTTTCTAAAAACAAGATTTTCATCTTTCTATCTTGAAGTCTAGTTACCATTTTTTGTGTGAATTTTCAAGCCCCTTATAAATTATATAAACTATACAGTTTACCCCCAAAAAAACTTGTGACCCATTTTTTAAATTATATTTCTCACAACTTTTTTTTTATTTAAAAGATAACTGAACCAAATTTTCAGGAGACAATCACATTCTTATATATAACATTATGAACAAGTAACCTTTTCCTAACAACAAAAATTATTAATTAAATAATTTTTTAAAGGTTAAATTGTAAATAATCATTCAGTAATTTATCTTTATTAAAACTAAAGTAGTTAAGACATTTGTAGCGTACCCAGCCGTAAAAAGAAGGAAAAAAATCCCAATCATGAGGCATTAGGCCAATGTTTACATCTGCTCCAATAGTGAGAGGGTCACAGGAAAAACATATTCATATTCATATATCATATATGATGCATTCAATGACAAAATTAAAATAGACCTTTTATTCTATAACTTTGCTATTATTCATCCAATTTTAGTAATTTTTAGACTGAATAAGATATGTATAATAAAGTCTCAAAAATTGTGATAATTTCATTGTTGTCCCCTTTTTTCCTCCCACTCCCACAAAATATCACTCAGTAATCACTCTTAAACTTAAAAATTACTAATAAAAATAATAATATAAATAATAAACCTTTAACTCAGTCTCAACAAACACCACTTTTATTTATTAGCTTAATCTAGCCCCTGCATACTTTTCTTTCTTTGCAAAAGTAAAAGTAAATGAACGTGTTCTGTCGCCCCTGAGTTAGTCACAGTAGTGGTGACTGGTGAGAATAGTTTAGTGATAAGATTGAGAATTTTTTTGTTAGTCACACACAAATGAGTGACAAATGTAAGTTAAGATTCTCAATGCATATTAATATTGTATAACTAAAACCACTATTTTACTATAATTTTGATAATTGTATTTTGTCACGGTAACTTGACATTTCATCATTGGTCATTATTGAAATTATTGTTTAATATTTTTCGATATCAATAATTTTTAAAAGATACACACCATTTTCACCTTACCCTTTGTAACATACCTATCAATCTACATGCGATGTTGATTTAGGGGGATAAACATTTTTAACGGTTTGGTTCAAAAGTTTAGGAGAAATAAAAATCTAAATGTTCTTTTCTGAAAATGTGTATAATGTGCAAGTAAATGTCACTTCCTTCTCTTAGTGCAGAGGAACGGATCTATGACGGAATCACAACTTCCGCTTGTTTTAAAAGGTGGGAGGTAAATTAAAGAGCGTAATTACTTTGTATGCTATTGAATTTATTTTTATCAAAGGGATCAAACTAATAAAAATAGTTAATGATTTCAAAATATACAATACTAAATATAAAAAATAATCAGCATCATTTTAATATATTTAAGAGGAACTTAGAGTTATAAAAATTTGTATTTTAACTAAATACACATGTAAATGCATTGAACGTAACAGCGCACTTGAATTTCTATTTATATTCTGGAAAATAAAAAAATATTGTCACTTACAACGCATCGGTTTTACTTGTTAGACTTGTTAGTTTGTATTTTTTTATTTTTTGTTTAGATTAAATATGTTTATCACTGTTTCAATTGAAGTGTTTATTTTATAATTTATTTTTTTTTAAATATGTTTTTAATATAAATACTTTCATTTTGTACATTTTATTACAATTCAGTTATGTAAAAAGGGCTATAATTTTTTTCTTAGTTAAAGTTCAAGTTTAACCAGCAGTTATTTGGTTATTTAATGAAGAAAAATATAGGGGGGGGGGTATTAGCCAGCGTTACTGACAACAGTATTTTTAGAGATGTGTATTTTTGTTTAGTTTGTTATATATATAAATATAATATCAATATACATAATTTGCAATCTCTGTCACGTCTGTCTGTCATGCATGTCTGTCTGTCCGTGAAGCTACTAATTTTAGAAAGCAGCGCACCAAATTACTGCACCAATGCATCAAAAGTTGTGCAAATTAAAGATGCGCTGTAAAAAAAAATTATATGACGTCATTGATTTAGCTCATATTTTAATTTTGGAAAAGGGAACAATGTAAAAAGAGGATTTGACGATGGTTAATTATAAAATAAAAAAAACAAAGGGGGCGCCGTAGGCGCCCTACAACCCCTATCATAAAATACTTTGTGTGCATTTCAGAAAGTTTAGCCTAATATTTCGTATTTATCAAACAAGGACAAGTTAGTTTTAGTTGTAAGTTGGGCTTTTGAAAAATGTAGGCTGTAGGCGCCCTAAAAAAAAAGGGCATTTTTTCAAAATAAATAGATTTCAGCTGAAAACTTCCGTCATTTTTGACGGGTGATACGCTAGAACATATTTAATTTTAATCAATTAAATTTTTAACGATTAATTAATCGTTAATTTCCGCAGCCCTAATATATATATTTATTTATTTAATATAACTTTTCTTCTAGTTATTTCTTAGCCCAAAAGACTTAGGCATAATTTAATTTAATTCTTAAAAATTACTTTTATTTTATGTGAATACATTCTACAAAGTGGATTCAGTCTTCAGTAATTTATAACAGCCCAAAAACAAAATCACAAACTCAGGACATGATTACTAAGCAGCCCCACATGTTTATCCACGCTATTTAAAAAAAAATCATTTAAATTGCTATAAACAATTAGATTGATTAATTATTTTAAAATAGATCAAATGAACGTGCGTAAAAAGAATTAAAATGTCAAATTGTCAAGCTGGAAAGTAAAGTAAAGTAAATCCAAAAGTAAATACAATGTATATATATATATATATATATATATATATATATATTTATTATATTAATAGGGAACAGAAAATCAGTCATAATTCCAGTTCTCCCTAAGCAATATGATAGTTTTTAAAATCAATATTAATGAGATTTTTAAAAAATAAATGTTATAATTTTTTTAATGAGATCTTTATTTCAGTCGACTGTACCAACATGCAAAGACGAGCGTCAACCAGGAAAATAAACTCATTCACATTTATTTGGATTATGGGACCTTATAAATCACCACATCGTATTCACCGTATTCTCTTACACATATTCACGTTTGTCCAGTTATGAACATTAACGGTCTTTGTCCCTGTCTGTCTCTTATTGCTTTGAAAGCCACTGTCTCAATCTTGATATATTACTTTTTGATTGATGTGCTATACATCACAACTAAGTTTTCCATTTTTAAATCCCTTATATTAACTTCACCGTCTTGTCGTGATCTCTGTCTGTCGTGGTCGGTCGGGCGGGCAGAAAACTAAAAATCAATTAAACAACCCAGTAATAAAACAAACCCGTAAAAACAACGTTTTTGACTATACATCCCTTATATATGAGACATAACTAACAGTATTGATTATTTTCAAACGCGACAAACATTTACAGACTGAATCTGTCTTAACTGAGCTTTGCTTCACAACCCTGGGGGGGGGGACCCGAGCTCAGCATGACGCGTAAAATTGTTAGGTGAGACGGGTCCGTGTGCCAAATTTCAGCTCGATCAGATCACGGGAATTGGGTCATTTTTTACTTTTGTTTTTTCCGGCCGCCCGCCCAAGACAGACAGAGACGGCGGTGAAGTTAATATAAGGGGTTTAAAAATAAAAATTTTGACTATAAATCCCTTATATATGAGACATAACTAAAAGTATTGATTATGTTCAAACGCGACAAACATTTATAGACTGAAACCGACTGATGTCACTTGGCTTTAAAACCGAAAGAAGGGGGGAGGGGTGTGGACATCAATGGGTGGCGTGAAGCGTGAACTCAACTGGCACGTGGAAGACAAACAATAACAAACTGTGAAATTGAATTACATAATATGTTATATTGAGATAAACTAAAAGTGCATTAATTTAATTAAGGTACATTCGATCGATCTGAAATTTTGATACGATGCATTGTTTGGTGACACGAGTCTATGTGCAAAATTTCAGCCCGATATCATTACGGGAAGTGTGTCATTTTTTACTTTTGTATTTCCGCCCACCCGCGAACGACAGAGATCACTACAGAGATGACGACAAGATTTCGAAGTTAATATAAGGGATTTAAGAAGATTTCGAAGTTAATATAAGGGATTTTAAAATGACCTACTTTCCCTGGTGATGCTATCGAGCTGAAATTTTGCACATAGACTTGTGTCACCTAACAATGCATTATATCAAAATTTCAGATCGATCGAATGTACCTTAATTAAATTAATGTATTTTTAGTTTATCTCTATGTATCCGTCTGCAATAGTTGATCTCCACGTGTTTTTGAGTTCATTCCAGCCATCGATGTCCACATCCCCGTGTTTTATATCAAGGGGAGTTCAGTCACGTTCAGTCTGTAACTGTTTGTCGCGAGTTGAATATTATATTGCACATAATCAATACTTTTAGGTATGTCTCAAAATTAAGGGATTTATAGTCAAAAACTTTGTTTTTACGGGTTGTTTAATTAACCCTTTGTTGTTGTTCGTTGGGAGAGGCATCTTGCTGATACGTTCTTCGTTTTGTTATGCATTCTTTTTAAATTCAGGCTTACCCAAAACTTGTTTAATTGCTTTTTCTGTGTTTATCATGGTCGCACCCTTATAATTGGACCAGGATTTATTTATAATATAATCACAAGGAGTTTACTTCTTTATTGGCGTATTTTTCTCCTTAAATTATGTATTTATGTACAGTTGTGCCTCGAGATATGAATGCTTCAAGATACGAAAAATCCAATATACAAAAGGTCATTCAAAGAATTTTTTGTTCAAAGATAAATAAATTTAAATTTTTTTTATTTTTTATTTTAAAATCCAAGCAGCTGACAACATTGGACATCCCGTAACTGCATTCAACGCGCCACCAACAGTTCTTGCGCAGTTCAATGGCATTTGCCTGACTCATTTCAGAAACATTGTAAAATGCAGTAAAAACAAGCTTCCTTGAATCAAAATTTGCTAAGAGACCATTAGTAAGCGAAGATTTAAAAAATATTTTTTTAAAAATTAAGGCAAGAAAATGTTGGTGTGAGTGAGACAAAGGAAATGAAAAGTGAAACGGACAAGTAGAAAGCGGAAACAAAAAGTTTTTTTTAATTTAAAAAGCAAATTAAATAAATAAATAATAAATAAATCAATAATAATTTTTTTTTAAAAATAGGGCTGTTAACGATTAGTTTAAATTTAATCGTAAACTTTAGAAAAAAAATTAACGATTATTTAATCGTTAATTTCGATTAAACCCAAAATTAAAATGTATGCAGTCATAAGTAACACGACTTATTAAACGTTCTTGTTGAAAATCTAAATAACACTGGAATGTCTCCTTTATATGCCATCTTTTAACCCACTACGCAAAAAGACAAGTGTGTTGAAATTATTTGGTTCAAGTGATGAGGGGGTCTAAATGACAATATAACAAGCCGAGCTTGACAATAATTCACATAGAAATGAGTTAACTGGTATGCACAAAACGGTCTAGGCAAGGAACGACATTCACAGATATCGGTGTTTATTAAGTTCCCACCATTGTAGAGGGTTAATGGATTCAGAAACTTTCATCTCCACTGTAACGCAATAGCTCATCAGAAGAGCTGTCGTCATTTTCTCTCTCTGAGTCAGACTCCATTACTGCCATTAGCTTAATACGCTTTTCATTTGGTTTGATAAGTAGGCGAAGTGTTAGAACCATGGTAGGCAAACTTTATCAACATTTTGAACATTCCCGTCATTCAATAGTTTAAAACCAAAATGTTCGTGTAATCGTCAGGAAATTTGTTATTATTTATCGGCCGCTATTTTTATATATATATATATATATTTCCTTTTTGACTTCCAATAATTTGTAAGTAATGGGTCGATTAATCGTTAAAAGGTCATTTAATCGTTAACATTTTTAAATGATTAATCGAGAAATTAATCGTTAATTTCCGCAACCCTAAAAATATATATATATAAATCAAAGTATGTATGCATGTCTGTTATAGTTGACTAAACCATTCATCCGATCGCCATGAAAATTTTGGAGACTTTTGAGTACGCTCCCGGGATGGAAATAGGCTACTTTTTAAAAAAAAGTAACACTCATGGGGCGCCGGGGGCCCATAATGGTGATTTTTTTCTTATATGAGCTATATAAAAATTAGTTTAAGCCTTAGCTATTGCGTTAATTGATGGATCTTAATCAAACGTTGTATTTAAAAACTTAGTAGCGGATATTGAAATGCTATAGGGTACTAATTTCCTAATGTCCATTTCTTCGGGGCTGGGGGCCCAAAATGTCTTTTTTCATAAACGTTTACAATTTTATTCCCCATTTAATTATTAAAGATTTTGAAAAATATAGATAAATATATCCATTATCAAATTGATTGAAATAAATAGGTTTTTAATAATCTTTTATCTTGCACTAAATGGGCCATGGGGCCCTAAATGTCAATTTTTGCTTATATGAGCTATATAAAAATTAGTTTATGCGCTAGCTACGGAATAAATGAATGGATCTTAACCAAATTTTGTATACAAAACCTTAGAAGCCCATATTCAAATCACAAAGAGCACTCAGCATATAATGTTTATTTCTTCGGGGCTGGGGGCCCCAAATGTCTTTTTAAAAGTATTTTAAAGATATTATTTCCCATTCTTTTTTAACAATCTTTGTATATAAAAATTTAAAAGTCTATATAGATATTACTATGGCACACTGAACTCCTAATGTCATTTCTCTTGGGGATGGGGGCCTAAATTGTCTTTTTTTTCTAAACGTTGTATATTTTATTATCATTCAATTTTTTAAGGTTTTCAGAAATATAAATAAATGTATGCATTATGAAATTGATTGAAATGAAAATAGGTTTAAAGAATAATCTTTTACATTGAATGGGCCCAGGGGCCCTAGATATCGTTTTTTTTGCTAATGTGAGATATATAAAAGTTAGTTTATGCGTTAGCTACGGAGTAAATGGATGGATTTTAACCAAAAAATTTGTATACAAATACTTGGTAGCCCAAATTAAAAAAACTAAAGGGCACTGAATTTTTACTGTTTATTTCTCCGGGTGCCCTTAACGTCTTTTTTTCATATATTTTAAGATGTTATTTCCCAATCTATTCTTAACTATCTTGAGAAATATATCCTAGATGAACTTGAAATACAATTAACAGCATTTTAAAATGTACATATTACACCGAATGGGCCGGGGCACCCAAATTACTTTTTTGGTTTTCTTTAAGATATTATTTCCCATTCAGTTTTTAATGAGCTTGAGAAACTATCCATTTCTTCTTCTTCTTCTTCTTCGCTCTCAATTTTGAGGTTTGCGTGCCGACGAGTTTTGCGCCAATTTGCCCGTGGTCTCCGACTTCAGCCTGCTGTTTTTTCTGGATGTGCTTCCTTAGCCTTTGGTCAGCCAAGACCACCTGCAATGCAGCAGTTGAATTTGGCAAGTGATGCCACGGCTATAAGGGTTCCACGCATTACCCATTACCCAGCCGCCTTTTATTTCCCTAACTATGTGTTAGGTACCCACTCGAAGCTGGGTGGACTTGGGGACACCCTAGGCCCCGGGAACATATCCTTGGCTTCCCATGGATTCGAGCCCGTGACCATCGGTACGCCAGTCGAGCGCGCTGCCACTCGACCACCGTATCCCCAATCTGAATTTAAATGAAGAGGTTTTTGAAATGAATCTCTTGATCAGAATGGGCCCCGCGGCCCCTTAATGTATTGTTTCTTTATATTAGCTATATAAATGTATTGTTTCTTTATATTAGCTATATAAATGTATTGTTTCTTTATATTAGCTATATAAAATTAGTTTATCGTTGGATAATGAGAAAATAACTGGATTTTGATCAAACGTGGTATATATAAACTTAAGAGCCTATATTAAATTACTATTGGGCACTGAGCTCAAAACACTCATGGGGCGCCGGGAGCCCATAATGTCATGTTTTCCTTATATGAGCTATAAAAAAATTTATTTTAAGCGTCAGCTACTGTGTTAATTGATGGATCTTAACTAAACTTTGTATATAAAAACTTGACAGCCGATATTAAAATACTATTGGGAAGTGAATTCCTAATGATCATTCCTTCGGGCTTGGGGGCTCAAAATGGCTTATTTCTTAAACGTTTAAGATTTTATTCCCCATTCAATTATTAGCGATCTTGAAAAATAATGATAGATGTATCCATTATCATCCATATTGAAATAAACAGGTGTTTTGAACTTTATATCTTGTCCTGAATGGGCCCTGGGGCCCTTAATGTCGTTTTTGCTTATATGAGCTATATACAAATTAGTTTTTTTCGTTAGCTACTGAGTAAATGAATGGATCTTAACCAAACTTTGTATGCAAAAACTTGGAAGCCCATTTTAAAATACTTAAGGGCACTGAACTTCTAATGTCAATTTCTTCGGGGCCGAGGGCCTCAAATGTCTTTTTTTCGTATATGTTTTTCCTATTGACTTTTTAAAGACCTTGAGAAATATATCTATTATGAAACTGATTTAAAATGAAGAGGTTTTTGAAATTGACATTTTGCACCGATTTGGCCCGGTGGCCCCCTTAATGTCAGTTTTCCCCCCTATATTAGTTACAGTATATAGAAATTAGTTTCAGCGTTAGCGTATGAGAAAATAACTGGATTTTGACCAAAATTAGTATATAAAAACTTAAGAGCCTATATTAAATTACTGAACTCCTAATGACATTCTCTCGAAGCTGGGGGCCCCAAATGTCTTTTTTTTAAAAACTGCACTTTAATAATTGTATTCCCTATTCAATCTTACATGATATTGACAGAAAAATATAGCTTGAGTATAATGGCACTAAAAAATTTAATTATTCCTCATTTTGGGACCGGGGCCCTAAATATCGTTTATTCTTTTGTAAGCTATTTAATTATTAATTTATTTATCCGTTTGCTATGAAACTTTGACTATTTTTTTGCACACTTCCGCGAAGGTTTCTGGCAGAAATTTTTTAAAACATTCCACTCATTGGTTTCTTTAAATTTATTCATTTTTACTGAGATCGTTGCAACGCACGGCGGATCTGCTAGTAATACATAAAAATTACATACGTTTAAGTGTTATGTTACGATGTTTTAATGTACAGTTGTACTAAAAGTACGTATTTATTTAGCATTACTTTATGCAAAGTTTGTACATAACGTATTATTTCCATAAAGTTAACTGCTCCGCACATAAACATAAAGCCTTAGTGTTTATTGCCACCCGTTCTCCTCACCTACCACCTCCTCCGACGCGTCACCACATCGCCTCACTCGAAAGGTACATTACATTTGTGCACATATTATTTTTCATTAATTTTTTATTGTTTTCATTGTTTTCTTCTTATTTATATTTGATTTATAATGTGTACTTTTAAGGATTGAAGAATCCTACGTTGTATTTCTATTATTTTCCCATGATATTTTCAATTTTAGTGTTGTTTCTGTGTTCCTTGGAACGGATTAAGTATGTTACATGTAAAACTTAGTTCGAGATACGAAAAATCCAAGATACGATAGCCACTCTGGAACGGATTAATTTCGTATCTCGAGGTAATTCAGGTAATTCAAAGCCATATGGATTACTTGTAGAGTTCGTAAAAAAATTTAAAAAATCTTCCCACTGCGGCTGACGTCATAGTGCACCAAAAGTCAATAAATGCTGTGTGCTCGGTAGAGTGGATCTTCTAAGGACCATACCAAGCCTATTTAACCCGACGACGTGCACCCACTGCCGTTTGCGTTTCTTGACGGGGAAATGCGTGCAACAATAAATAAACGGCGGGCACACGTTGAACAATACAAACATCTACTTAGCTTCTACATGTGGTGATCAAGGGGATTGGCAGACACACTTGCCGCACCAAAGTTTCCAAAGTGTCCAAAGACTCAGTTTAAAAAGTGCGGTCTGGAAAGGACCAACAACAGACTATCTTTTTACAAGTATGAAACGGGACTTTCATAACACTGATCAGTTGTGAGGGTTTGATTGTCATGCCACAGTTTAGATGCAAAGTGTTCCAAGTAAAATGTGTCTGGCCTCGGTAGCGCACTAGGTAGCCCGTCAGCCTCATAATCAAACAAGAATTATTCTAAAGCGATCTGAAGGTCGTCACTTGGATCCTCACCCGGGGGCAAAATTTTAACGCCCTCGTGGCCTAATGGATAAGGCACCGGCCTCCTAAGCCGGGGATTGCGGGTTCGAGTCCCGTCGGGGGTAACTGTTTTGTTTGGCCCTTTGGATAAAAAGTGGTCTGCCTCTGGAAAAATAAAGGTAAAAAAATGATTTTAAAAACCACGTTTTTACAAGTGGACTAAAAAGAAGAAAATAATTTAAAACTTGTAAGTTCAATCAAGTATATGTACTTCGTTTTAATATGACTAATAAATAAAGGTAAAAAAATGATTTTTAAAAACCACGTTTTTATAAGTGGACTAAAAATAAAACAAACCCGTAAAAACAAAGTTTTCTACTATAAATCGCTTATATTTGAGTCATAATTAAAAGTAGTGATTATGGTCCAACGCCACAAATATTTACGGACTGACACCGAGTGATGTCCCCTGTCTTTTAACGGGTGATGGGTCGTGAGCGGGTGTCGGTACGACGGTCGACGTCTAAGCGTCAACTCAAACTCACGTGGAAAAAACAATAACAAACCGTGAATTTGAATTACATACCTCATATAAGGATAAACTAAAAATGCATTAATTTAATTACGGTACGTTCGATCGATCTGAAATTTTGATACAATGCATTGTTAGGTTAGACGGGCCCGTGTGCCAAATTTCAGCTCGATCGGATCACGTGAAGTGGGTCATTTTCGACTTTTGTTTTTCCGCCCGCCCGCCCATGAGATGATGAGATGACGACAGACAGAGACGGCCGCGAAGTTAATATAAGGGATTTAAATAAAACAAACCCGTAAAAACAAAGTTTTTGACTACAAATCCCTTATATATGAGTCATAACTAACAGTATTGATTATTTTCAAACGCGACAAGCATTTACAGATTGACACCTAGTGATGTCCCCTGTCTTTTAACGGGGGATGGGACGTGAGGGGGTGTCGGCACGACGGTCGACGTCTAAGCGTCAACTCAAACTTTCACGTGGGAAAAAAACAATAACAAACCGTGAATTTGAATTACATACCTCATATAAAGAAAAACTAAAAATGCATTTATTTAATTACGGTACAATCGATCGATCTGAAATTTTAATACGATGCATTGTTAGGTGAGACGGGTCCGTGTGCCAAATTTCAGCTCGATCGGATCACTGGAAGGTGGTCATTTTCGACTTTTGTTTTTCCGCCCGCCCGCCCATGAGATGATGAGATGACGATAGAGACGGCCGCGAAGTTAATATAATGGATTTAAAAAGAAAATAATTAAAAACTTATAAGTTCAAGTACTTCGATTTAATATGACTAAAAAACGTGGGGCGGGGGCTTATGAGGTTTAACATATGCGGTTCACTCATTCTCTCACTGATAGATCTCTCTTTTGCCTTCTAAATTATAAATTTTAATTTTTATACCAAACACCCGCCCCACGTTTTTAGTCATATTAAATCGAAGTACTTGAACTTATAAGTTTTAAATTATTTTCTTCTTTTTAGTCCACTTATAAAAACGTGGTTTTTAAAAATCATTTTTTACCTTTATTTATTTTATTCTTTTTAGTCCACTAATAAACGTGGTTTTTAAAAATATTGTTTTATCTCTATTTATTTTACCAAACACCTCATCAGCGCCCGCCCAACGTTCAATAACAAAGCGATGTGGTCACGGGGTGAACTCCTGGATGTCAACAAAAGCAGACGGTACAGATGCTTTTATATAGATAAACTAAAAAGTTCAATAATTAAATTACAGTACATTCAATCGATCTGAAATTTTAATATAATGCATTGTCATCCAAGATCTATCTGTGGTAAAATTTTGAGATCTCTAGGACCATCAGAAGTGGTTTAATTTTACGTTGGCAGATTTGAAAAATTATGGACAGACAAACAAACAATGCCACAGGAACGAAAGCGAGTTAATAATAAGTAAAATGTAAAAAAAAATATTTTTTTTTAAAAATGGACACGCTTTTATTTACAGACTGAAACGCGCTGATCTCCCCTGCCCTTGATGTAAACACGGGAATTTGGGCTGGAGTGAAACTAGTGAGCCGTGGAGGTCAACTCTAGCAGACGACTATACATTCTATAAACAGAGATAAACTAAAAATTGATTAATTTAATTACAGTACATTCGATCGATCTGAAATTTTGATACAATGCATTGTCTCCACGATCTATCTGTGGTAAAATTTTTAGATCTCTAGGACCATCAAAAGTGGTATAATTTTACGTTTCAAGTTTTGAAGGAAGGATGGATGGATGGATGGATGGATACAACATACAAACAGTGTGACTTAAATAAAAGCGTGTAAAAAATGGTTTCGAGATGAAGTCGGCCAAGGTATAAAGTGAATCTAAATGGGCAACGGATTCGGTATAAGTGTCAGAAAACTGTTTAGAAATTTTATGTTTTCCTCGGACGATGGGGTCTCATGGTAACGAAGTCACTATTTTAAGGACATCTTATCTTATCTTATCTGTTTACAGACGCTCCTTCTATACAGAAGATTATTGCGTCCTACGCTTATCTGTGGTTTGTGTTTAGTCCTGCATTTTTATTAGAGATTTAAATGTTGATAAAGTGTTGGTTTTCCTGGATTCTTCAGGCAACCCATTCCACGCCCGAATTCCGGACGGGAAGAAGGAAAACTTGTATGTGTTTGTTCTTGCATACGGAATAAGAAAGGTGTTTTTATCCTTATGTCTATCTGAGGGTTGTATTAAGTTTTGACATCCTCAAAATCGACCAACGACCACCTAAATCTTAAGCGGGCAGTGTCAGTTTATTTCAATAACGCCTACGTTGTAGGAAATATGACTCACTTCTTAAGATCTCGAAATCCATGAGATTTTAAATGAACATTAAATATCTTCCTGAAATTCCGGGTTACTCATGATGTGGTACAGTTTTCTCTCCCCCTTGTCCGCCTATTTCTCTCTCTCTCCCCCATCCTAAATTTAACAAGTGATTGATTTTGAAAATTTGTGGTTGTAAACATAATTAAAGACACGTACTGTTGTATCTGAATTACATTGTTACTTTCCCCCAATTATTAGCATGAGTAAAACTAGTAAACATGTTCTCATTAGCTACAACTGCGATGCAATCCCGGTCAATGTCATCTTCACATATATAAGCTAATTGAACTTAACCACGATTTTAAAGAAGTTAATAAAGGATTTAGTTATAGAGTCAATTCTCATGTGAGGAAATACTTTTGAAAGCTTTAATTTCCACTATAATGTCATGGGTGAATTTTTTTTTATGTCATTAAAATTGTACCCCCCAAACATTCATAGTACACCAATTTAAAAATAAACCTAGTTTAAAATCACCGTTTATCTGATAGTATATCATTAAGTGGAAACCCCCTCCCCCCCCACACACACACTACCACCACCAAATATAAATAAGGTGTGCATTTTTTAGCCTATTGCGAAACTTTCATGGTTTGTTGCTGGGTTGGGGGGGGGGAATGGGGTTGGATGGAGGATGGCAACTGGGTGCACTTACCCCAGATACGCCATCGATAACAGCGGGGTTCTCAATGTAGCAGCAGCGGGACATGACAGTTCACTACCACAATTACAGCGCTGATTGCTGCATGGTAAGAAATTAACCCAGTGGACTGTCAGCGTTTATGGACTTTGCTCACCCCATGGATCCCATCCAGAATGACTTTACATGTGTGGCGTCTGAAAACCCTTCAGTTAAATAATTTGCCATTCGAACTTATGTCAGTAGCCCGTTGAGCGAGTTATCCCCGCTGAAAAACAGGCCATAGGTAAATAAAGCAAATACGAAAGTCAGACACCAGAGTTACCAAATAAAAGACCGAGGTTCGTGGGTAAAATCCCTGATCGGACTTGATGCATGTTGTGCTTCAATGAGCTGCATCCTGGAGACGGCGGGTACTTGTCATGCGTATCAGGAGGTGGATTTTGTAAACTTGCTATGACAGCACACAGCTTCTGTCAACCTCAGTTAAATTAAAATATATGAGATTTCTTAAAAAGAAACAAAATTAGCTTAATTGTATATCACTATTCTTGTGATGTTCAGATTTAGATTTCTTTGATCAAGGTTTAATTAGTCTTTGTCAATTCAGAGTTATGTGCTATATTTTCCTGCTTCATTCTTCTCGGTCTAAAGATAAATCATGATTTTGGAGTCTTTCCCCTTATGCGGAGTTCTCTCACCCAATCCCTTTGCAACTCCACGCTCAGATGTTTGTGCTTACTGACTTACTGCAGTGGAGACGGCAAAAAATTCCTTATTTGCCATCTCATTAAAATCTCGTTCAGGTATGATCAGCTTAGGACGATAGGACTTAGGCATACTTTGGTGGCGTATCGAAAAGGTGGGACAAGCAGTGTACACATGTTTTCGGTCACCAAATTATACATGGGCATAGGCCTGTCAACGGGTACCCGGTAACCCAGGTACCCGTTGCCGAGCAATTACCCGGGTTGTGAATTGCGCCCGGGTACCCGTGAAAATGTTACTGCAATGTCTATACCAACGGTAGTCGAACTACGGCTCCTCTGTGTTCACATTTCGGCTCGCGAATAATATATATTGTGAAATACGTTTAACATGGAAACGCTTAAAATCTGTCACACGGAAATAAAACACTGTCCCGACGAACTACAATGTATTTTGACGCACTTTTGTTATCTTTGAACATGAAACAAAAATCAGTTAAAACAAAAAAGGTTTTGTTTCTTTGAATATTTGAAGTTATGAAAATAGAACACAACGCCGATAATTAGGAAGGGCCGGGAATGACATCGGCTTTGGCTTTGCAATACGCCGCACATCTTTGTTACCGATTGAGACGAGCCAATGTTGTATATCTAATCCCCCCCCCCACACACACACTCACTCCTTTCTCCACTCCTATTCCCACCATACCTAAAAAAAACGCGAAAGCATCTGCTACATTCGTGGGTTAAAAAATATTACAATCGTTGAATGATTTTCACTATAATAATAAATAATAAATGCTGGGGATGGGTCAACTAAGTAGGGGCAAGTCCCGGAAGTTTTGGTTAATTACAAGAGTTGTCAGCTATGAACTAGAAATAAACCGCAATGTCATCCTACGATTACCACCCTTTATCTTCATAAGACTTTGATTACCCCCCCCCCTTCCAAAAAAAATCACATTGGCACCCCTCTGCTGATTGTTTCTTACACCACTGTACTATAGTAGCATTTCAATGTCATCAATTTTACATCGCTCATTCATTACATCTAAATTTGCATTTCCATAATAAATAAAGAAGTATAAAGGGCCATCCATATATTACGTACGCACAAAGGTCGTATTTTCGTACCCCCCCCCCGTTGCAACCCATACATTTTCGGGACCCCCTTCCATATGCTTACGTACAAATTTGCCCCCCCCCCTTTAAAATGCTAATAACGGGCACGACTGCGAAAATTTTGAGGCATTTCGAACTCGTAACCAGGGTACCCTTTCAAAATTTGGACGAGTACCCGGGCAGCTTTTTTCAATAATATTGACAGCCCTACATGGGCACCAAACTAGAAAATCATTTTAAAAAATATACTATACGAGCAAATAAGCAGGGCAATTTTTAGTATTCTAATTTTTTACAGGTAAAGGTATTTCTTCAAAATGGTTTAGGATAAAACTCACGACGTGCATATTTTTAGATGCGTTACGGTAAAACTGACTGGCAAATGAACTGACAGTGCTTTGTCTTCAAGCAAACAATTTTATCATTGATTTATTCCAATAGTGCATTCTAAAATGACACGGTGGATGCATGGAATTATCTCAACGATGTAAGGAAAGGGGTGGTAACAAACCTAAAATAATTTATTGAAAAATATAACACGCGATAAAAGTTAACTTTTGCAGATTTATAACGTATCCGAGCATTAAAATGAGAGTTTTAAACTAAAGGCGCACCCAAAACTCATTTAGGTAAAAAAAAGTATCAAATACAAAGTTTTCTTTGCTTTCAAACATTGACAAGAAATAGCTTTCAGAATTTATCCTTTCTAAAATTTCAATGACTCGTACACATCTCTTTTTACTCTTCAATAAAATACATTAAGCAAAGCGATCCTGACAGACTACGTCAGTGGTTGAAGAACATGTGAAGTTTTTACTCGTCTAAGTATGCTTCACAATATGTTTTGTTTTTGGTGAAGTAATTGCGACAAGAATATCTTTCAAGTTTCTCCAGGTGGGAAAAGAACATGTTCGACATCAAGTATAGATACGCCGCAACATGTTTAGTTAATCGGGATTTTTGCTACTCGCCTTTCACACGAAGTAGCACATCGCTGTTAGTTTAAAGTAACGCCATTAGTTGGGTCCCTATACCTTGAAACACTAGAGCAGTGGTGGCGAGCCTTCTTGGGGGCCACGTGCCCAACATTCAACCAAAACCCACTTATTTATAGCTAAGTGCCAACCAATGTTCCCTCTAAGGTTTATTGGTCCGTATGCAAAGTGAAAAAACTCGTGTGCAATGTTGCTCAGCATCCATGTTTTGAGCAAATTTTTTAAACAAAATTTGTTGCGCGGTAATTCTAAACTGCTGTGCGGCATCGGTCAAATATCTGCGCGGACGCGCAGCTTAAAGAAAAATTGGTGCCAGCACTCCAATGAAACCCGAATATGGGGGATTAGCTAATATGGTTTGATTAAGGAAGTAATATTTTAGTCGCGTGCCGGCTGATGAGGCTCTGCGTGCCGACTGGGGCACGCATGCCTTAGGTTCGTCATCACCGCACCAGAGGATAGACCAGCAAAGAAGAATGGCATTTAAATCTAACTTGGAAATAAACACAACAATAATCCATTACAACTTTCAGATAGACATTATAGTGATAAAATCCCTTTTCTTGTTTCGTTAACAAAAATGAACATTTTAGAATTCTCCTTCTTCCCGTATGACATCCTGGCGTGGAATGGGTTGCCTGCAACAAACCCATGCAGAAAAACCAACACAGTATCTACGTTAAAAAATCTAATAAAATGCAATAGTAAATGTAAGCCATGGATAAGTGTGTCATGCAAAAATCTTCTGTATAGAAGTAAAGTCTGCAATGTCTAAGATAAGATAAACTCGAAGCTGGAAAAAAGCATGATGTTGGTATGCCGAGGTCAAGACCACTTTGAGAGGGTTTTCTCTAGAGAAACACTTTGTCACAGATGATATAACAGATAGAATCAAAAGGCAGGGTTGTTAATATTGCAATATTGTATTGGTATTGGTAGTATTGCCAATACTTTTTTAAGTATTGGGAAGATATTGCAATACTTCTTGAAATTTGATATTGGTATTGGTATTGCCAATAATTATTTTTGATATTGGTATTGATTTTTAACCAATACTAAAAGCAATATTCAATAAATTCTCTACAACATTGGTTGTGAATAAAGCTGAATATAATAAATTTTTCTTTGGTGTCGCCATCTTGCGAGTGAAATTGCCAAACAATTTTTGAATGAGACTGATCGATGAAATGAATGATAATAGAAATCAAATCATATATGATATCTTTGGCAATGAGCATTGACCAGTGACTTACCAAGGCCAAGGCTCGATTAAGGCTTAGGCACTTTAGGCACCGTGCCTAGGGCCTACAAACAAAAATAAGGCCAAACAAAGAAATTTAAAAAAATAAATTTATATAATATTAAATTTGTTGTAATTAGAATTATTTTTAGTAGCGTGAATGCGTCGTTCTATTTCGTTCATAACTTTTCAATGATTGCGCATATTATGGACTGATAGGTAATACTTTCAAGATCTTGATGCCATTTTTTTGTTTGGTCAATATTTTCTTTCCGATTTCCTTTTACAGAATTTCTTGCTTGAAAGTGGGTCAAGTTAATGTTTTGTTTCATCCAATGCCAATGTAGACAGATTTTAGATATAACTCATGAATTTAAATTTTAAACGTATTTGCGTTTTATTAGTCGAATGACCCAAATATTGGTATTGGTAAGGCAATAATAAATAAATATTGGTATTGCAATACTGGTTTTAAAATTGTATTGGTATTGGTATTGCCAATAGATTTTACAGGCAGTATTGGTCATAATTTACCGGAAGTCTAATAATAGACTCGATCTATAACTAGGTCACCGCCTGAGGTGCCGTAAGGTCAAGTAGTGAATATTTATTCATAACTATTAGAGAGAATGCGCTCATTGAAATTATCTAAAACTTGTTCAAAAGCTTGATTTTATAGAATTTTAAAGAAAAATATAAGGTCATATTATTTGATATATTATAATAATGCGAAATAGAGCTTCCTTGCGAGAGTGAATTTAATATTAATATGTAAATATACAGACTATACTTTTTTTTTACTTTTAGTTCATTCGCTCATTCGTCCGAGAATTTTATACATTCAAATACTATTTACTTCTAAAACGTATGATGTAATTATAATTACAATCATAATCTTAGTGTAAAATCTTAATAAATACTAAGGCATATATAATTTATATGAACCAACGAAAACAATTTATATTAAATATAAGTTTGTTAGCACTAGTGACTAGTACTAGTCTAGTGGCGACGGCCGGAACGACCGCTTACACTTTCACTCATCTTAAATAAACTCTTAGGCCTATGCTTATTTATTTAAATATCAATAGATGGTTATAGTTATATCATGTAATATTATATTATGCGAAATGGAACGTCCTTGGGAGCATGAATTATGTAAATGAATTATAATTAGTGACTCTGCATCTGCTGAGGCTCTAACTCTATTATCTAGTAATAAGTTAGTAGTAACTAGTTCTAGTTGCTCGTTCTAGTCTTCCATGAAGTTTATTCTTTCATGCTATGATGTAATTATAATTAAAGTCATAATCTTAGTGTAATTTTATTACTAATAAATACTAAGGCATCTATAATTTATATGAACCAACGAAAACAATTTATATTAAATATACGTTTGTTAGCACTAGTACTAGTAGTAGTAGCGACGGCCGGAACGACCGCTTACACTTTCACTAGTTGCTCGTTCGTCCATGACGTTTATTCTTTCATACTATGATGTAATTATAATTAAAGTCATAATCTTAGTGTAAGTTTATTACTAAAGGCATATATTTTTATAAGGCAAGGGCCAAGGAAAACAATATTAAAATACATATATGTTAATAATTGACTACGCTAGGACTAGTGTTTACCGTAGTTACGAATATGAACGCTTACACTCATCTTTAAATAATTTAAAATACTATGTTACGGCTTATTTATTAAAGTTTTAAGTCTTCGACATTTTAATAACTTTTTTCGGCTGCAAAACTGAGTGAGAAGAAATATTTTTTTGGTCCAAATTAGCACCTGGAACATCGTTTTCAGATAGCACTATAACACTATTAAACACACTGTTGCTAGCCATGTTTGAGAAAGTTTGACCTTACTGACAACGAAGAGCCTAAAAATAGATATGACCGAATGGCCTATGACGCGTTGGGGTCACAGAAATGATCAAGCCTATAGATTTTACAGGCAGTATTGGTATTGGTATTGCAAATAATTTTTTTCAGTATTGTTAACAAACCTGTCAAAAGGTACAGGGGCGCCAAAATGAAGCTTATATAGTCACATTATAATAAGTAAATATGCGTAAAATATTAATTATTTGGGGGGGGCACCAGTTTTCCAGTTTGTTTCCGGGCGCAATATATCCTAGATAAGTATGTGGCCCACTTATCATATTTATCAAAAAAATACACCAACAAAATGTTCGGCACTATTATAAAGTGTAGAAGTATGGCCCCCCCCCCAAGCTATCTTAGCCAGGCCTCTGGATATATGTGAAGGTTAAAATATTACTGCAACCATTTTTATAGCGTATGGCACGTTTATTTGGAGGTTTCTCAATCTACTTGTAATTATAAATAGCTTCAACTAAAAGATAAGAATCCTACATTTAATCATGCAGACCTAAGTTAATGTATACAGTATACACTCCCACCCGCTCTTGAAAAGAAACATCTACTTATACAGCACGATTAGATTACATAATGAATTATACTCCCCCCCCCCTTTTTTTAGTCACATCAGGTTGCCAATGGTGTTATTATTTATTTTATGTTTGCCACTTTCCGACAGCCCTGGCTAATACCTCTTCGCCGAGGAATGCAAACGAAAATGGTGTTAAAAGTAAACAGCCCCTATTGTTGACCCTTTCTGTGTTTATTCTTGATCAATCTTCACTCTCGGCTGCTCATTGTGGTCACACGTTAAACGTTTAACAAAATTGTTCTTTGTCTAATATGTTGAATACAAAGTCAAATTTTGTGGGAAGGGTTTTTAGATCTATGACTTGTGGCATTATAACAAGAAGCTACTCGAAAACTAACTCTAAGCCTCATCAATTATTTTATGTCTACAAATTAAAAACAAAAACAAAACAACAACAACAAAATACAAACATGCTTCAACTTTAATTTATGAAATTTCATTTTAGATGTGGGGTTGGATCCCGCGAGTGCAGATCCGAGCGAATTTTGAGAAACTTTCCAATGCGCTATCACTGGGGGAGGGTGGGGGCGTAATAATACTTACATATCCATACAAAAAAAAACAACACACACACACATGTGTCGGAGGTAGCTGTCAGAAGTGGCTGTCTCGGAGGTAGCTGTCAGAAGTGGCTGTGTCGGAGGTAGCTGTCAGAAGTGGCTGTGTCGAAGGTAGCTGTCAGAAGTGGATGTGTCGGAGGTAGCTGTCAGAAGTGGATGTGTCGGAGGTAGCTGTCAGAAGTGGCTGTGTCGGAGGTAGCTGTCAGAAGTGGCTGTGTCGGAGGTAGTTGTCTGAAGTGGCTGTGTCGGAGGTAGCTGTCAGAAGTGGCTGTGTAGGCGATAGCTGTCAGAAGTGGCTGTGTCGGCGGTAGCTGTCAGAATTGGCTGTGTCGGAGGTAGCTGTCAGAAGTAGCTGTGTCGGAGGTAGTTGTCAGAATTGGCTGTGTCGGGAGGTAGCTAACAGAAGTTGCTGTGTCGGAGGTAGCTGTCAGAAGTGGCTGTGTCGGAGGTAGCTGTCAGAAGTGGCTGTGTCGGAGGTAGCTGTCAGAAGTGGCTGGTTCGGAGGTAGCTGTCAGAAGTGGCTGTGTCGGAGGTAGCTGTGTCGGGGGTAGCTGGACCGGAAGTAGCTGAGTCTGTGTGACCCTTATTACTGCAGATAACAGGAATCACGTGACTTTTGAACACCGGAGGTGTTGGCGTGACGAGGGTTATTAGGAGCCGAATATGGAGTCAGTGAATTGGCGTGTGATGGATTTTTGGAATGTTATATTCACCAATCTTTTCAATCCCTCGTCCCTTTGAGGGTATAATGTGATTAAACGTGTTTATACGGAAATCAAGTGAGTTGGTGACTAATTATACATAATTATACAACGTACAGTATGGTACTTTGGTGTTTACAATAACCAGCCGAGACTCTGTCGGAGTTGCCGACGCTGGTTACTATCTGTGGCCAAGGGCGGACCTCGATCCCACTAGATAATGAATCCGCCACAACACACATATAACGAATCGTTTATTGATGAAATATGAAGGGGGGATCCTTGGTCAGACTTTGTCCTGGGCGCATTTTCTCACCGTCATCACCTTGGTCCGGGTCCGTCTTAACGGAAATTGAGGATGAAGAACGGTTCTGGGTAAATTAATGCACCGAGGTGGCGTTTCCTCTTACACACAAAGTTATAATTGGACCGTGTGAGTTCTTTTCCGATTTTCCTTCAGATACAATCATGGGTGGGGAATTGTATTTTTATTTTTGGACTTTTGGGAAGGCAAGTTGGGCATCTCTCAGTGACATATATAATTATCCATGTTCTTGCCCAGATATAATTTTGGTCCAAGAGCCCCACCAATATATTATGAGCTTCCCCCTTGAGTGTAAGCTTTTTAGGTTCAGGTTATCCCATATTCCCCCCGGAATCTAGATTCTAGATAGTCCCAAAAAATGTATTTGACAGTATGAAACAAAGAAAAAGTTCTAATTACTAACACCCAATGCTTTGGAGAACAAATCGACTGTTTAAACGCTGAACATGTTTGTATTTATTTATTGAATAGTTTTAGCAGCAATTCTTTAATATAATATTGTTGCAACTGAAACTAGTTTCAAAACGTTTTTCACTTTGTCGATGAAAACAGCATTCCTAGGCTGTTTCTATCTAATAATGTATGATGTAATATTTTTAAAAAAATTATTTAAAAAAAAAGAAATAAAATTAAAAAAAAATCAAAATATGTATGTTTTTCTTTTGAAAAAAAAACAACAACCCGAAAACTAAATAAAATAAGTTGAAGTGGGAAGAATTATGAGAAAATAAATCTTGAATCTCTCTTTTAAGATATTTATCATGTTTTCTTATACTGTGACGCCCTGTTCCTTGGCGCACAGGGCCTTAAGTACCCCTTTCCCCCTTCCCCATCCAGGGCCGTCTTAACGCATAGGCCCGTTGGGCATTTGCCCGGGGGCCCACAAGCATAGTGGCCCCATGGGAATATGTTTATTTATATATATTATGTATATTTATTTTTTATTCCTGCGGGGAAAGGGCCCAACACTATTTCTTAGCCCAGGGGCCCAAACTGGTGTAAAGACGGCTCTGTCCCCATCGCTACGCATTTGTAAGTATATAACATATACAGTCGGACCTCGCTAAGTCGAACTTCCCTAGGAAAAATCTTAATCCCACTTTGGGAGGGAGTCAAGTGTGTGTGTGTGGGGGACGGGCTTTCTCAGGGGTGTCGGTATGTCAAAGCTAAATTGGCTTCCTTTCATATGAAACATCAGACACCCGCCTCTCCCTCCTGTCAAGCCTTCTCGCTTGTATGGCTGTCCCCCCCCCCAACCCATCTCAATATCAACATTATCCTTGATTAATCTGTGCCTATAACTTATAGTATAACGCCAATTTCCCTAGCTCGAAAACTCCGTAAGTCGATTTTTTTTCCCTGGTCCCTTTGAGTTCGACTTAGAGAGGTCCGACTGTATTACATATCCCTTTCAAAATCTCAATACATATTAATAGGGGAAGGCAAAAATATTATACATATTATAAACTATTATAATATATATAGGAATATACGTTATTTTAAAACCATAGTTTTCTGTTAGAAGAAGGTGGCTTCCGAAGAGAGAAAAGCTCCCACAGTTTCAAAATTTCAAAGCAATAAATATTAATTTTGAATTTTCTTATTCGAAACATAACATGGGAACCGCCGTCTAAATATTTGCCTGTCACCAGTGCGTTTAGCAGCTATCACGCTGCCGCGCCCCTTGAACGATCAAACCAGTGATTTGACTACCCCTCCCACCTCTCGCCTCTCCTCGCCACTGGGATACACGGGGCTGATCTGGTGTATCGAAGCTTCACGTTTCACCACTGTCTCCAAGAAATTCCAATCATACCATTGTCTGCTCCAGAACTCTCATCGTGCAAGTGTGTTGATTTTTTTTTAGCCCACGGTTTGTGTTTGTAGAAGGACAGTGACAGTGCACATAACAGGTCGGTAACAATGAATCTTAACACAGCGCTGTTGGTAGCGCTGCAGACAACACAGCCAAGGGGACTTCTCTAGTAAAGGCCCAGCACTGCACTATGGAAGGAAAATTTCTGTGTTATTTGTGAAATCAAGGCAACACAGGATACTTGACACGGTAGGCTCCGGTAGGATATCTTGGAATTTAAAAAAGTAAGTAAAAAAAAAGGGCCAATACTTATATTTTAAATTATTATTTGTATAATTATAAACTGATACTCTTATTGTAAAATACTAAATAGCCATATTTGATTCACATGTCTATGTCAACAAGCAAAGACTTAAACTTATTTATATTATTTTTTCAAAGCGGGCTTACCGCCCGAGGGTGAGTGGGACTGCTGAAACACAATCAAGGGATTACCCTCAAAGTATTAGTATTAGTTTACTAAGTTTAGCCGATTAGGATTATCTACCTAAGGCTAAGGGCTAAGAAAAGATAGTGAAGTTAATGAGATTCTGATGGTAAATTTTTAAAATAATGAATTAATTTAAACATTTTAAATTTCATCAGTATAAGTAATTTTTTAAAAAAGCATTCACCAACAATCAAAAATTCAAATTTAGTGAGTTAAAATAAAAGAGCTAAACAAATAAAAACCTCAGAAATAAATTGATTATTAAAATTAAAAGTAAAGGCTCCTGCATGATTCACAAAGAACTGTAAAAGGATCTTCTAATTCTAAACTATGTTAAATTTTTGCATATGCCCACGCCCCATGGGTGCTTTTCCTTTAAAATTACAAATTATTACATTTCAAAAGTTGATAATAAAAATACTGTATTAACTGTATTATTTATTTATAATTTATATATCTGATCTGCATTTTATACCGAAATTTGAAATACTGAATTTTAAAAAAAATATTTCTTTCAGATTTTCATTTCTCTTAACTAGACATTATCTCATTGTATTTACGATTATAGCAATAGATTTAGATGTATTGGTTTAATAGCGTAAAATTAAAAAAAATCATCTATTACACCTAGTCATTTGGTGCTCAGATGATCATGTTTTATGAAATATAATTAAACAATTCCCAACTACACTGTAATACTAATACTAATGTGCTTTTTTGGTGTGTATTTAACACTGTGTAAGTGTCATTTGTGCATCCACCAAATTTTAGGGCTTTAAATTATAACCAAAATGTTACAAGAAGGGCTTAAAAATAAGATTGTAGATAAACATAATAATCAATTGACGCCAACAAAAAAAATCAAAAGTTTCTCCTATAGATAATATAATGAAAGATTATCGTGTGTCCAATGCAGAATACATGACAGTACTCATTACAATTTGAAATTTGTGTAAGTCATATGTATTGGAAATTTTGAGTTCGAGTTAGGGTGCTTAAAAAATTGTCTATTCAGCCTATTCATTCATTGAAAAAAAAAGTTAAAAACAAAAAATGTTAAATATATTGTAATCATAATGTATTATTATCATTTTGTATTGGTGATGGAGGCCAAGGAAAAATTATGAATTGGGTGGTAGTTGTATTTGAATTGGATATTAATATTACTATTACTACAGATACTACAGAATAGGACAACATTATTTCAGCTCTTTATAATTTCAAGGTTTGGTGATCTGAAATAGCTCCACACACTTAAGCTCCACACACTTAATTAATGTAATTAAAATTTAGTTTCAGATAACTGTCATGGTAAAAAGGGCTGAAACCACAACAAAAATAATATAATTTTAAAAAAGACAAGGAAATTTCAAGGGAGAGAGAGAACAACATTTTAAGGGAGATAAGCGATTACAACTTTTTATTAAAACTTTCAATGAAAACATCAATTGTTAATTATTTTAATAATTGGTTTAATAATTAGTTATTAATTTTAAATAGTAAATTTTTTAGCTTTATTTTGAGTGTCTATTCTCTATTACACGCACACTTATAGATTTAATTTTGTTATTATTGTCACTGCTAGCATTAGCGTTAATATTAATATTAAATTAATATTAATATTAACGCTAATGCTAGCAGTGACAATAATAACAAAATTAAATCTATAAGTGTGCGTGTAATAGAGAATAGACACTCAAAATAAAGCTAAAAAATTTACTATTTAAAATTAATAACTAATTATTAAACCAATTATTAAAATAATTAACTAATTAATTAGTATTAGCCCCTTTGAAAGTTACTTAAACTTACCTTCTAAATTTGGAAAGGCTCCGATACTGCCATGATAGTTTGCTCATCCTACCTGAAATTATTGAGGTTCATGATGTTCTTTTGAATGAATTACAGAACAAAATAATTAAGGTGATTCCTCAGATGAGCAGTTTTCAGCCATACTGCCCATACATAGCTGCCACAAATAATAAATATATTTTGTGCAGCAAACTAAAATAATACTGGTTGTATCAACATTGACAAGCAGTTAATCTTTGCTTTCATCTCTCTCAGTATCTTGTTCCAAAGGGAATTTAAATTCAACAACAATTATTAACATATATCATTGGGGAGTAAGTTTCAGTGCATGTACTGTGCAGCCTTTGTTCGTTTAAAAGTGACTAATTAGTAAATTAAAAAGTAATTTAATGACTTATAAAAAGATTAAATAATAACCTATTAGAATTTTAAAAATGTATTACTTTAATGACTATGGGCCTTACCTTTTAATAGAAAACAAATTAATGACTTTTGTTAATTTACTTCATTAGGGCAAAACATCTATTTAGATAATATAATTAATTTGAATTGAAATCAAGAAAGCAAATTTAATTAAATAAATGCATAAAGATTCGACCTAATGAGGAAAACCAACAGTCTATCAACATTTAAAACTCTAATAAAATATGCAAGATTAGATATGAACCACAGATGTGGACACAATTATCTTTTGTGTAGAAGGAATGTCTGTAACAGATACAATAAGATAAGACAAGAGGTGCTATTTGGCTAAATATTCAATCCATTGGACTTAAATGACTCTTAAATTGTAGTGAACAATTCTAAGGAGCAAGAGCCAACAAAATTTTAAAATATTGTATAATGATAATTCATTAAACAATGTTTATTCTTTGGTCAGCTGTAAGTTAATTGAGAACTAAAGTACATAGCCAATATAAAACACCAAAACTTTGATGCATATGTCCAGTTCAGTATGATCACTTGTTTGGGTTTATAATAACCTAGATTCAAAGAGTATTTCAAATACCTTTTTGAGAACAAAAATATTATTTTTAAACCAATAATGTTAAAACAGTTGAAATAATCAATGAAATAATGTATTTAGTAAACTTTGAAGTATGTGCTAACAAATATTTAAGTAAGTTTTTAAATTTTTTATCAATAATATTGAGGAAATGTAAAAATGTCATTAAAAAATCTTTTTTGAGACTAAAAATTGATGCCTGCAGAATACACCTGCACTGATGCACTAGTTTTTTTTAATTAGCTGTGTACCATGCACTAGTGATTTTAAATAACTGAATCTAGACTTGGCTACACATCATGTGTAGCAGATAACCTCTCTGATGTGGGTTTGAATAATCTTCATTGTCAGATGTAAATTTAGTTTGTACATCCTGGTTAGATGCTTTAATTTCCAATTTTTATCAGTATACCACCCTTAGGTGATTCAGCTTTTCCTCCTATAAGGTTGATGTGTTAGTTAGCTAGTGGTGTTGAAGAATACCTATTATAATAAGACTATGTGAAGTGTGTTAGATATTAATATTTTTATGTTAAAGGTTATGTCAATTTTTAAACAAAAATGTTTATTAGTCTGCTTAAGTAAAATTTTCTGATGATATGTTATTTAGAAACAAAAAAAAATATTTTCTGGAAAAAAAAAGACTAGGTGCATGTTATTATGTTTTAATTGGAAGTAGGCAGTTGAGGAAACTTTTACATTTGTATACCCAACCCTAAATTATACTACAAACTTTAAGAAAATCAATTCTACTTCTTTATATTTATAGTATTTAGATAATGATAGAAATGTATAAGCTATAGGCTACTTCAAATAAAAACATTTATCTCATAATTTCAGTGGGACGTCGGTAATCAAGTGTGCCATGGGACAAGAGGAGGTTTCTATTCAACATGTGGGCACCAAATAGAGTTGTTGCTCTTATGTGTATTGTCTTTTATCTACCTCTAACAAGAGTACAAGGTCAAGGTAAACTTGATTGGATTGACATTTTTTTAACCGCACCATTCACAATATCTAATAAAAAGTATAATTCATATGAAACTAGATACTAAAATAAATTAAAAGATTAAACCCTCCACTGCTCTCACATGGTTTGGTATCATTGTAAAATAGACATAATTTTTTAAAAATTGTGATTGTAGTCTGATTTTGTATTCATCTTTATCATTAATTTAATTAGAAGCACACTTTCAATTAATTTTGAGATATAGGAATCCTTTGCTATTTTTCTTGAAAAAGACCATCATATAAAGATATTTTAAATACAGTTTTAGCTTGAGATACCAAATTAATTTGTTCCGGAGTCGCCTTCATATCTCATATTTTTTGTAATACAAGTCCACTTTGACATGTAAATTGCCTAATTCATTCCAAGCCCTACAAAAACACTACTTTTAATTTTAAAATAAAACTAATATACACTGCGTTGTGTATAGTAGTGTATACAGTATCTATCTGGAGTACACCAAATCATAAATAACCTATTGTATACATTGCATTTAAGGCGGCTGGATAGCGAAGTCAATAGTGCACTCGCCTCACAAGATGAGGGGCGTGGGATCTAACTCACGTTAAAGCCATAATAAAAATGATGAATGACTAACGCTAAGAAAGTCCTCCGCTGACCTGGAAGGGAGTTGGGGCGCCCACCATGGTCTACCAAGCCCCTAGTAAGTTCTAATGGAAACATTAGGACCCCTTACGACCATCGGTTATGGGACTTTAAAAAAAAATACATTACAGAACCTGTAAGAGAAGTATCATAAATTAGACCTCTTGGTGGAATCTTGAGAACGAGGCTACGCCTTACAGGCATGGATAGCCTTGAACTCTTGATTTAATTGTGTGTATTTGTCTTATTATTTCTGGATCAGGATCTTCATCATGGATTCCTGTTTCGCTAAGGATTGCTCCATCAAATTAACAGTCTACGACGGTGATGCATCCATTTCTGAACATTTATATGAAATTTTGTGTGTTTAACTATGTTTAGGAAGATTTAAAGTGCAATGTGTTTTATGTAGTTGTTGAACATGTTTGTAAAGCGCTGTGAGCCCAGCTGTGAACAAATAATAATAGTAATAATAAATACAATAATGCTTACAGAACATGTTAAAAAAATAAGTATAATAACTAAAATGGATAACTAAAATGCTGAAGCTTAACTTTGGAGTGAGGGGATGTCCGATTGTTTAGAGTGGCGGTAGAAGATGAGGAAAGATGCCAGAAGCATTGAAGTGGTAGAGAAGGAGCACTTATTGTAACAAACACTTAACATTCATTCATAATGGCAGTAAACAAGTTAACTTTAATTTTAGGAAAAACATTAAAACATGTCAACAAACTTTTACACAAATTTTAAAGAAAAACTAAATTTAAATTTAATTTTTTGTGTACCATTTTCGAATGGTCTATTTTTTTAATATACTTTTTAAAACTATAAAAATTTAAACAATTTATTCATCACTTCCACTTTTCCATTTTTTTTGGATCTCTTTAAGCTTCCTCCTCACCTTCTTATGGCCGGAAGCAGAGATTGATCCACTGTGCGCTGACACCTCCTTTCGTATTCTAATATATATTTTTTTCGTATTATATGGTGTAAAAAACATGGAATCTTGTTTTGTAAGAAAAGTTTTTTTGCCGGATAGGGCTTTCAAGGTACTACTGTACTCAATTTTAACACTTAAAAAATAGTATAAATTTTTCATGATTGGTGTAAATTGGAATAAGATTGGTTGAACTATTTGAATAACGAACTCATTTAAAAATCACATCACATTTTTCAAAACTTCACTTGTGTGTACACTTCTAAACCAAGGAAACAGAAAAGCATGTTGAGTTGTCATCATCATATCAATATTGTTGTAGATTAAGACATTCTCTGTGTTTAAAAGTAACTGTATTTTAGAAGTACTAAAAATTAATCTGTTTACTTTTTTTGTTTAAGCTAAAAAGTTATACTCTTTTTTTTCCAACTTTTTTTGTTTTTGTGTTCCATAACCTTTTTTTTTGGAGGTCGTAGGGGGTTCTAATGTTTCCATTAGAACATTCTCGGGCTTAGTAGACCTTGGCGGCACCCATCCCTCTCCAGGTCAGCAGACGACTTTCTTAGCGATAGTCATACATCAACATTTATATAGTTGCTTTAACGTGAGCTAGATCCTACACCCCTCAGCTTGTGAGGCGAGCGCACTATTGACTTCGCTATCCAGCCACAAAACTTTTCACCTTATCACCCTATAAATGTTATTTTACAAACTTTGCATCTGGTTTAACCTATCTTAATAAAGTGTACTTGTGATTACATGTATATTCTTGATACCATTTATGTGATTTTTTGAGCCTACGTTAATCATTGTGAAAGTAAATTAACTTAAAAGCTCTTTAAAAAATGAAAAACACTATAAAATATATCTATTGCTTCTTAATAAATATCCCTAATTAAAAATAATGTTTCTCTTAATTTCACTTTTGGTATATTTAAATTATTGTAACAGTGTACAATGTATTATAAAGTCTCTTTATGATATACATGAAGTTTTGAAAACCATGACTAAAAACATTTAAATAAGGTATTTGAATATGTTAATTGAATAATTAATATTAAGATCTACAAATGAATTTTTCTGGTTAATTTATTTGTCTCCTATGCCCGTATGACCCATTTTTTAGTCCTTTATTCTTAAATATTATTTTAAAAAATAAACAATCAAATAAGAGATTTTTGATTTTAAAAAAACGTTAAAAAAACAAGTTTTTGACTATAAATCCATTATGTACGAGAAGTAACTAAAAGAATGTTCATTATAATACGCAGCGCAAGACCATACAAAATTGTAATTGTGTCGTAAAACAAGTTTAATATAATGCGCACCGATCAGGAATATGTTTATAAAAAGTGTTGTCAATAAAATACGCACCTTATTGTGCGACAGAAAGGTTGTTCAATATAATACGCACCGTGACACTATCTCAACAAATAACATGATACATATAGGATAAATAAGATAATCTAAAAATTCAATAATTTAATGACAGTACATGCGATCGATCTGAAATTTTGATACATCGTTTTTATTATCGGCACGAAACAGCCTGCTAAATTTCAGCTCGCTAGCTTTCGGGGAAGTGGGTTAAAATCGATCCAAAGTTTTGGCGACAAGCATGGGCGCAACCAGACACCACGAGTTAATATAAAGGATTTAAAAATACAAATAAAATTATACTTATTTTTTTTATCAGAGTCCTGTAGGAGTGGTACAGATTGTGGATGGAAGGCAGAATGTAAGGACTCAAATTGTTCATGTCCTGCTGATTATGTCCTGCATAATGATGGCAAGAACTGTAGAAATGGTAGGTAGCATTTAGAGAAAAGATTCTGTGATAAATCCTAGTAAAAGAAAATTTATTTGAGATATATTGTGAATATTCATTTTCAGCACATGAATAAGTACTCGGTGACTAATTGGTGACTTATTATTTTTTTTCCCACCTCAAAATGATGAGAAATTAATTAAATAATTATTTTGTGTGAAATTTAAGTGTGATGAAACATATAATTTAGAAAAGTTTAAATGATGAGAAATAATATTTTTTTTCATCACTGTCTAACATAATATGCTTAGTTTTATTTGTGAGACATTGCCTATTTATCTCTACGTTGTACAGCAATCAAAACCAGTATCATTTTAAAAAGAGTTGGAATGGTATTCTCTATACGCATGGCTAGGTCATCTTATACTAAAGCTGCAACTCTTATCAGGCTACAGTGATTATACAATTTATAAAACTACGATAAATCAATTATGTTATATCTTCTGGAATAAATCTAAAGCTGGGTAGTGCTACAAAAATTTAACCATAATATCAGTTTTAGTTGGTGTGAGAATGATAAATAATAAATCATGAGAAAAGGTGTGAAATTGTTCGGGTGACATTTTATGGGAGTAATTATGCTGTAAAGTTCAGTGTAGCCTTGGCTTAGGCTTGAGGTCTACTGCATGCTTAAAAAAACTTCTATATTGATTTTTTTGTATATGTGATCGGGGGCAGACTTGAAATAAGTTTAATTGATTTGTTTGCTTTACACATGATTACCACAGCTCACAGGAACTTGAGCCAAACAATGGATGCATTAGCATCTTCAATATAACAACTATACATGCTATTCAATACCATTAAAATGTCAGTAAGCTTATAAATAACTCAAGCCTATTTATATTGTCTTAGATTAAGCACTCTTCATGTCATTAATTATAATTAATGCAAAATAAAGATGCAAGGAGGAGACAAACTTTTCAGTCGTGAGAGAAGAGAAGGGAGTTATGTAACTAGTAATATTATTTAAGGGTTTAAAAAAAATTATTTATAGATTGCAAATTGTTCTTAAATTTTTTTTTAAACATTGTGTATTCTTGTCTGTTTATTTTGATCAGTTATGTTCAATACCGTTTTCAATGATTATCTTTTCAGGTTCATGTACCATCCCAGACTGCCTACAGTGCGACCAGCCAGATATATGCATTAAGTATGTATTAATTTAAATACAACTCAAGATTTATATTGATAATGATGTTATCATTAGGTACATTTACACATTTACACTGCTGATTTGTTTATTGGATTCTGAAATGTTTTTGACCAAGTGGTAGGCTACTTGAAAAAAAAACAGTTGCAAAAAGTAACAATTTAACTGGATTGTTTAAAGTTACACAAATAGTCACCTGGCTATACCTAACAAAAGTCACATGATATTTTTATGCTCCTGCGTTGTCTTTATCTGGCAGGTAAGAAGCATAGGAAACTGTTAGAAATAGAGTTAAAAGGAGTATGTATTTTTATCACATAATCACATAACTTCTTCCTAATATTAATTATAATTAGTTTTATTCAATAGTAGCCATATTAATTCTTTTTAAAAAATCTAATTGTTAAAATTTTACATTACATTGTTTGGGAGGATTTGTGAATTTTATAATATTTAAAAGATAAAAGCCAAATTTCTAATTGGTTAGCAGTTTGCTGACCCCCAAAATTTTTCAGCAGTTGTGAAGACACATAATAATGTATATAAAATTAATGAATGTACGCAAATGTTTTGCATTAGATGTTATAGTTCCTGCTTAGTGTGAACACCTATATTGGATATCTGTCTCAAGGGATTCTTATCTGTATTCACTGCTGATCTATCTGGCTTTAACAAATCCCCACATACAGATTTAATTAAATGGTTTTGCCACTGACATTCTCTTAAAGCATATGAAGCTACTAGAGCAGTGGTTCCCTATCTTTCTGATTCAGGGAGCCTTTTAAGAACCATTTTTCCGTGGGGGAAACCTTTTAGGCAATGCCAAGGCTTCACTTCTGAAGGTCCCCTACCGCTTTTTATTCTTGTTAAAGACTTTTTGTTTGCTAAGAAATGTATGAGCTTTGGCTGCTGCATATATTTTTCTCCCCCATATGACCCTCCCTCTTGTGTTATCACATCTCACCTGTGCTGCATGTTCAGGTGTTACTCAGTAGAAAACACAGAATGTTTGTTGTAATAACTTTAGCAAGTTTTGAAATAAATCATCAATACCACACATACAATACACACACAATACATGCTCAGCATATTGATATTGTATATTGCTAAACATTCTGTGTTCCTGCCAGTAGCTGCCTCCTGTTCCAATCCACCTTTTGTAAAAATTACTACTGTGTCCATCACTGTTTTCAGCCCTCCTTTTGCTACCAATTCTGTAATTATACCTCTTTTACCAATCTCTGACTTAAAAAGGAGCTGTGAGTGGTCATAGCTTTAATTTAACAAACATTTTTTTTTCAGATGTGTTTCCTTTATCTCAAAATCAAGTGGAGTTTGCCTGAAGTTATGTGTTGGATCAGCTGAGCTAAAGGGAGACAATCTAGTTTGCACAGGTTTGTGCTCCTATATTTTAAAAAGCAGCAGTAAGCCGATTGGACAATAATGAACTTTGTAATTACAGTAGAACCCAGTCGAGATAACCGATCATCGAGTAAAAAGAAAAGCAATATGGCGGTAAAATATTAACATGTGCTTGAAATTTCTTTATGTACATTATAAGGTTTTTAACGGTTAACCGGTTAGCCATAACTTTGGTATAAGCCTATTACGCGGAGTTTATATCTTTTTGTGTTATGGCAGAATACCAGAACCAATACGCAAGCGACCATGACATCAACGCGTTTTCTTACTATTCCGGTCTATAAATAATATACACGTCATCACTATTAGTTTAGTTCGCCTACGGCTGAGGAAAGATTAAAATTTTTTTTTACTTTGCTTATTTGTCGAGGCTCTGTACGAGAGCTAACACACAGTGCACGTATGATATTAACAATGTCAAAGTCAAGGCCGCGACTGTTACTGTTACTATTTATATTACAAGTGTCATTTCAAATACTTAGCAAAGATACAGGGTGATTAATTGGTCCTCAAATTTGAGTTCGGTCTTTTAGTTAAGGGCATTTGACGTAAGATTACTACATTAATATCAAAATTTTTATTAGCTTTAAAAATGCGTACGGCTAGTGAACGAGTTTTTAAATAATTTTGGTTAAACTCTCTTAGTTGACGAAGCATAGTACGAGAACTAACACACAGTGCAGTGATGTTAAAATGTAAACAACGTTACTATTCAGCGCAAGATAGCTGAAAACAAGCGGGCTGTGACGTCACATGTTTTTTGAAGTCACCATCAGACGGCGCGAGGCGAAAATTTGATCATTGACACACTCTTTTAGTTGCTTTTTGCCCGTGATGACATACAAAACAAGGCCCCGCTTCCCTCTGCGTGTCTTCATTCTCGACACACGCTGTGTGACCCAGTTCTTCTACACACAGGGTCAGCAGCAGGGCCTAAATGGGGACAAAGTGTGTTTTCGCTGGCATGTTGGCTGGCTGTTAGTAATAGTGCAGTTGAACCCGCAAAAATACGGTAGTGAGATGGTGAAGTCGCATCGATAACATTTTCAATAGCTGGCGATTGGTTATGTGGATCGAGATAACCAGCGTTAAGTGGCAAATTTGGCCCTCTTTTGTGCTCGAGGTATTAGGGTTTGGCAACATAAAAGAATCGACATAACCGATTAGAAAATGCTCAGACAAAGAGAGAATTTGGCGGTTCCAATAAAAAACGTCGACTTAATAGGGTTGGCGAGTTAAACGTGGTCGAGGTAAGTGGGTTCTACTGTAATGCTAAAAATGTATTCTACTATATTCTATTTAAGCTAAGAAACGTCCTTATTAATGCTTTGATTCCTACTGTACTTCTCTATGAAACAGAATCTGTTGATGATGAAATCAAAGTGAGCCTAGTCATTGCTATTGTGTCCGGTGTCGGGGCTGGCCTAGTTATCTGTGTTGTGGTTATCATTGTGGCATGTGTGTGTGTCCGGAGGAACAGGTAAGTGTTATTAGCATAAAAAAAAACTGTTATTTTAATCAATGGATATTCTAATACTGATAAAAGACTGGCCTACTTTTGGAGGATTTTTTTCCAATACGACAAACAATATCAATGGCCATTATTCTTACAGCTAAGATTTTTGTATGGCCAGGTGACTTGGGATTGTTTCTTGGGATGTTGTTTGGAGAATACTTTATTTGGGTTTTTCTAGAACTATTTTTGTCATATCCGTTTTAAAGTGTGAACGGTGGTTACCACCAATGTTTCCTTTAAGCTGCATGGCTACCTGGCCGTGCAGATATCTGACTGACTCTGAGCATCACTTTTTGAATTGCAGAGCAGCAAATTTTGATAAGGATAATATAATATCTTTGTTTTTAGGTGTACAATTTTCACAAAAAATGGATGTTGTGCAACTTTGCACATGAGTTTTGTTACTTTGCACACGGACCAACGAACCTGAGTGGGAACATTGGTATTCAACCCTCACCGGATTAGGGCACTGTAAATTTTGTATTGATGTTCAGCTGTCAAGTTTTCTCAGGCCAAAATGAGGGCTGACATTGTTCACCTGCCTATTTTAACACTACTATTTTAACAACTGTTCAGTTCCTAATTTAACTTGTGACAATACAACTCAAATAAAAAGCTTTATATTTTCCTATTTTGCTGCATTTTGTAAAATTTCTACTGTTATTTGAAATTTTGAATAGAAATTTAAATTTTCAGACGCAATGTCAACTTACAGAACAAAAGTTACACAGTCAGACAAATGGAAACAGGAAGTATTAGACAGGTTAATTCTGAATACTATTAAATTTTCTTCTCCATAAGATATTCTTGTTGCACCAAAATTTCTTGATGTTTTACTTCATTGAATATCATTTATTTATTTATCTATAATTCTATATCAACAAATTGTCATCCAATCTATAAATTAAGTTTTTTGCTATTTAATATATATATTTTTTTACAGCTTCCTGTGTATGAGAACAATGCTTATGGTAAGCTGTTTAAGACACTGTTAATTTGAATAGATATTTAACTAAACTTTGCTGCCATTGGAAAAACAATTTCCAAACACTTCAATATGGCATCATTACAAATCTCCCTAAGGACATTTTTAATAAAATTGCAAGTTTGATTTTAAATATAAAGAGTGCACATTAATGGATGAGTACACTTATTTTTTTTTCCATTACCTAGTTATAAATAAAAATAATTGCATTTTTTGAAAATAAATGGGTTTCTCCAGTATAAAATCTTTAACCAATCGATTTTTAGTTACAAAACATGGCTTATTTGTTAATTTAAGAATGGCAAATAATTCTTTTTTATTTTACAGAGGATGATGATTACCTAAAAGGATCTGGCAAAATTGACCCAGAGGTATATTTAGGTCATCTTGATAAGCTACGTCCTCACACGGATGCCCTAATGACCCTTTTGAGTCAAGTTAGAAGTAAAACCAGGGCAATGAATCCATCGGATCCCAGAGTGCCAACATACAAGTAGGATTTATTTTATTCCTTTAGCATATTAATTTCATCCTTGAATTAATTAATACCTTTCAATCAGCACAAACATCACTTCAGAACATTATTTACTTTGATAAGTAGGTCATACATATCTTTTAAAATATTTATATAACAAGTTCTTGAAGCCTTGCACAATATTCTGTTAGTTTGATCACTAAGTCTATGTAGTTATGTACATGGAGACATGCTTTTATTTAAAAAAAATTTCGTTGTTAAATTTCTATCTCTGAGTAAATATTAGTATTGAATGCGGGTTCATAAATAATTGAAATAGTGTAAAGGGTTACAGCAGGGGTCTGTGAACCTTGAGCCAGTTCTGGTTCTTAATTCATCCCTGTATAATCGTGAAAATAAAGTAGTTATAAAATTGTCAGATCATTAACAAAATTTTCCTATTGAAATATGTAGATGTTCATATTAAATATTCTGTTTTCTTGTCACTACAAATAAGATGTGTTTGGTGTTCATATAATTTTTAAAAAAACTTTAAAACCATATTCTGTCGCTTTGCCCGATTGCAATAAAATTGACCTCTTGTCAATTAAACAATTTTTCTTTCAAAGAGGTGTCATCCATCGTCTGTGTAGAGTTTTAGTTTTGCTTCACAAGAAAGATCCAGTTGTTAGTATCCCATCTGATGCCATAGGACTTATACAGTGGGCCCATCAAATGCTTGAAGATCAACAAGTAAGGGAAATTATTTATAGATATTTTTTTCTTAACATAGGGAAATAATGAAAATAGATTTACATTTATTAAATTAAATATTTAATTAATTATTGTCTTTAAGAAAAATGTGAGGATTTTAATGGTTTTATTTTGGGGTTTTAATATAACTGTTTCAAAGCCCTATTTAATTTTTTTACACAATTACCGCTGCACACTAAGTTATAATTATGAAATTCATATACAATCTCTTGAATTATTTTTTTTTGTGGGCATGGAATCTGGAAAAATGGTATATTAGTAGCTTATTTACTGTCAAGAAACAATCAAATATGAAAACGAGAATTTTAATATAAAAAATAAATAAATATTTTCAGTATGAGATTATATTCGCTATTACCCTTTTAAAGCCTGATACGGTTTTCTGTAAACTTCCGCCTCAGTCCTGTAAGGATTTCACGTTTATTGGGATCAACTGGTTATGGATTTTTAAAAAATTGCTGAAAATGTGTTTTTATATTATTATTGTCATAATGACTTCATCTTTTAGGATAAGAATGGTTATTTTATGTATCCAAAAGACCGTCTTGAGTTTAATACTATTTTTACCTGTGTTTTAGTACTATTATTTGTACATAAAAGTATGGCAAAATCACATCTTCAAAAAAAAACAACGTAAAAACTACCCCAAAACTTCGCTAACCGAGCAAAAACACTAGCAAAAGCAAACTCCGCCATTTCCAGTAGTCAACTAAAGCTTCTCTCACTAAATGAAGAGTTTCTATTTTCTATTATTTCATTACTGAAGAGAGCACTATCGAGGCACGCTTTACCACGCTTTGGGATTAGAGACAAGGCACGGATTACCGTGCTTTGAGGCTTTAAACGCTAATTTACATGTAAAATAAATGAACAAATATTAGGTAAACAAACCAGCCCATTATATTATATGTACACAAACCATAACAAAAACGCATGTATTTTTTTATATTTTCCAAATCCAGCTAACCCCATTAAATCACATTGTGAGGTTTGACAAGAAATTTCAGAAACTATTCTTTACTTTTATTGTTGAATGGTTATATTGTTATAAAATTTTTTAATACATATATTTAAATATTAAAATGATGATTTAAAATTATTTTTTTTAGAGGTATGTGAAAATCAACAACCCATTTTCATTTCAATTCTTTTTTAAAAACTAATAATCAAAGATTTAAACTTTTATTCTGTTCTCACGTTTTTAATTATCATAACAACATGACATTTCTTCCATTCAACTATTTTGTAATTGAAATTACAGATAAAGGATTGATTAAAACTAACTTATTAGATTTAAGTGGTCACCCAAAGCCTTGTTGCTAATTGCATTACATAATTCTCTTGGTAACATGTCAATCACTCTGTCAAAGCATCACTTGTATAAACAAACCAGATAAAGTTATAGATTTTTGTGCTAGAGATTTTTAAATACCACAAACACATTTAGTGCTTAGTTATTATTTTTTGCTGCACTGAAATTTCAACAATATAATAAATCTGTGTAAAGGAGGTAGTACAATTGAAAAAATTTCAAGAGCATTTAAAGGAGTGCAATGACATACCAATAAATAGGTGTTGGGGAGGCTTAGCAATAATTGGGATTCTGTAAAGTAAAGTGTATAATAGGAATACATGCTTTGTCAAGTAAATTAAGAGTAAGTACAGTTAACTCATTGCCAAAATTGTAAAGGATGTTGTTTACCTTGATTTACAGCATTTCATGCTTACTTGTTTCTCATACTTTTGAGACTAAAAACCTTTTTTTTAAAAAACCAATAACGTGTCACAGAACGCTATTACAAAGATTTTATTATTATGCCATATCATTTATAATTATATTAAACTTTAAGAATTGAAATTCATACCAATATTCATTCAAATAGTTAACAGATTATTTGAAAAATTTTGGAATAACACATTCAATATTTTCTTTTTCCTAAGCTGTCGTCGGCATCAGATTCCAATATAGAGCTTAACTTAGCCCAAATTTCTTCTGTTGACCTTGAGATGGAGGAACCGGTTGGCTCCATATACATGACACCAGGAAGTAACCAGCCTGGTCTGTATCAAGTCACAGCGACACCTTACAGCACAGTCCCAGTGCCACTGGCTAATCAAAACTCACATCAATCCAACACTCTCCCCAAGAAATCTGCTGAGAAGTCCTATCAGTCAAACACCCTCGGCAGGAAATCTGGGTTTGCCACCATCAACAGGGCCCCGTCTGTTACAAATGCTGCTCTGCTGTGTTCTTTGGAGGCCGGTGAAAAAAACATGTTGTCCCTTGCACCCTTAGAGCCTCCTTCACCCCCATCCACACAGTCCATCAGCAATGGCAAAGTAAGAGAAGACTTGCAGATATTTCTGATTAAAACGAGGGGTGTGCCCAGCACTGAAGTGAGTACCAATCCTGACGTTGTGGATGGGTCATACATTACAAGTGCCTATGATGTCAGTTCCGTTAAGACTTTACCGGTTCTTGGGAAAAAAAATTCTGCAGGCAATATCACCAAACCTGTTAGAAACTTAGGATCTAATTTCATCAATCAGACCAACACTTTTAGCCAACCTGCAAGCATCCAGAAATTCAAGCCTCCTGTAGGTGGCACCAGTCAATCATCGGCCAAGAAAAACATCATCACCAATCCAAACACGATCAACAAGTCAGCAACTTTAGGTAGTAAAAACTCAAAATATGCCGTCCCAAGCATTGGTTACTTTGCAAATGGACACTACTATGACCCTAACCCGGTGCCAGATCCAGAAACAGAGGTTTATGCTCCTGGAAGCACCTACAGTGACCGCAGTAATGTCATGTCAACTTTTCTTGGGGATATTCCCAGATCAATCTCGAGCAGTGACCAGTCAGAAGACGGGTGAGTTTGGTAACATAATTTTATTTCACTGATGAAACTCTTGATTCTGTTGAAATTTATTAGTACTTTAATTCTGCAGCTTAAAAATTAAAGCCTTATAAATTTTATGTCTATGATCATACTACAAGAACAATTAAATGTCCAACAACCCTTTTCGTTGCTCAAATATAAAGACTAACAGCAACAAATTTCAAAATTTCAATTCTAGAGATGATGGCTCAGATAACAGTGACGAGGATTTGGAGGCTTTTCCCTTTGACCCAAAAGAAGCCACAGAACCAGTTGAAGTTTAATCTGCAGTAGCTTGCTGTGCACTAAATAGTAATGTTATAAATGGAAGCAGCCTCTGTTTGCCCATTTGTTCAAGTCGTCTATAATAGTTGGGCAAGATTTAATGCCTTTTCAGAATCACAGTGATTAAACATTTTAATAAATCAAAAAATATAAACTAACTTAATGCTACTTCTTATATGGTGTCTTCAAAGTGATACATTCCTAAACTTGTGTAATAGGTGGTAACAAAGGGGATTATTTATTTATTAATGATACAGTCTTTCAAAATTATTTTAGGAACAAGTTTTTACCAAGTACTTAGACCCAGAATGTGCAATTAAATTATTCAATAATGTCATAGACATATTAACTTTTGCAGAATTTAATGCAAGTTAATTAAGTTAGATATATTCCCTGTCATTGCAATATCAATTTTTGTAAAAGATTATACATAAAACATATATATGTATTGAATTAAGCTCTTATTTAAATTTAAAGTTGACTGGTTATTTTAATGTACTCAAGTTTATAGACTGCAATGAAAATATAGATTTTTCCTTTGAATGCAAGAACAAAATTACCATTAAAAACTGAAATGCAATCTCTAAAAACTATCTTACCATCTTTAAAATAATTGGCATGTCTTTTGAGACTCCATATTGATTCTCAAATTTTATTATTTACATGCTACTTATTTATTTTAGCTGCAGCTAACTTTTTCTCATTGTCTAAATGAGCAAAAAAAGACACTAATTTAGAGAACAAGGACAGTGATTGCTAAATTATTTAAAAGAAGTTAAACTTTTACTTAAACTTACATTTATTTAAAATAGATTTAATTGATTAAAATATTTGGCTGTACTAAATTAGGAATTTAATTTTGTATTACTTTCTTCTTCTTAATGTTTATTTTTGTCTGTTTATAGCATTATTCAGTTTAGATAAATACTTCTTCAAGGGCACAGTAGAAGCAAAGTCATTATTGTATTGGAAAATACTTTTTTAAAAATATTTTTTTCCATTAAAATTTTGTTTCCCCTTGTTCATAAATTAAACCAAGAGCACAAACTGATGATTAAAAAAGAATTTTAAAATATATATTACATTGTACATTAATTCCTCTACTATAGTTTTATAATTAGTTTTTTTTTGGCAAAATCCTAAAATTCTAAAAGTTTTAATGCATTATTATTTATAATTCTTTTACAATGAATAACAAATTTAATTTTCTATTTCTCAACTACTAATTTTAGTTTAAATAACATTCCTTCGTTTATTTTCCTAGAAAAACGATATTTTTTTTAACAATGTCCACTTTTTAAATAGTTTTATTTTTAGATTAAACAATCTCTGACTGTTCTTATTCTGAGTTCATGGCATATAACCTTTTTGCTATGCCCTTGTTATTTATGCTTGTTCTTTATATAAACTAAACTCTTTTCAAACACATAATGCCAATACAGTTCATGGTATTTTGTGAATGTGAAGTGGTGAAAGATGCCTCTTAAACAAAACTGTTTATGTTTGAAGATTGTCACCTGTGTCTGCTTTAAAGAGTGCCAGTACAAATTCTCACAACTTTTATAAGCATTCCTCTTTTTTAACAAATAGAATCAATTTAGATTTTGATCTGTATACAATGTCTTAAAATCCTTGTACATCTATATTGTAAGATATTTTATCAATTTACACTATATACACCTTATGCACTTTATCTTTATGCAAGCAGTGGGTGGGTGCCAATTGTATGCCCTTGTTTATTTGCAGGTGAGCCAACCTCCTCTTTTAGCATTACTAGCATTATTGTGTCACTTTTCTGTTAATTCAAATGGAAATGGTGGAAAACTTGTTCATTACTTTTTTTTTCACCCCCACTCATTTTATTTAATTTAAAAGGAAGAATCAAGTTTTTTTTTGAATGATGAAAAAGTTTCTTTTGAAATGATGAAAATGCTTTCCAGTGCATATTCTACCTTCCCTTGCAGATGTTAACTAAAATCTTATCTACACATCAGTACTACTATTCCTTTTAGCCATCAGTTCATCAGTATAATAGGGAGTTATTTGATATCGTATAAAATTGAAATTCTCAAATATCAGAAATGGAATTTGCATAAATTCTAATATCTCAACATTTATTTCAAGACTCTTGATGATGCTGCAACAATAGACCATAAAATAAGAACAAGTCATCTTAAAATAAAATATCTCTGCTACCTTTAATCCTTACACTTACAGCCACTTTAAAACAATGTGTGGGATTTTCTTATAGCCATAACGTAAATTTCACCAGTGTTTTAATCTACCTTAGCTATATAAATTAGAAGGTAAAAAAACAATTGTGTGTATAAAACAATATATAAACAGATTCATTAATGGAAAAATAGTGGTGTAGATGTTGCGGCAAATGCCTTCAAGAGTAAAAATAAATGAACAAAATTCAAATTAAATTTACAACATATAATATTAAACCTACTTTGGAAAAACTAATCATGTAGAAAAAAAACTAAGAAGGGTGGGCACAAGTCACTAACAAAAACAAATTAAAACAGAATAGGAAGAAATAGAGTTAAAAAACTAAAACTGGAATTTTTTTTTACAGCTATGCAAAATTGTGAACTTGGTTTCAACCATATAGAGCCAATGTACCAAATCTTTTTATAATGTATTTTTCATTTATATTCTATTGGATGTATTGCTTGCAAATAGAATGCCAGTAACTGTAATATCCAAATCCCCATTGTGTTTATGACTGTTGACGTGTGTAGAGAGAGGACTATGAGCCTGTTCATTGACATTGTGTAGGTGTTCCCTTAAACGATCTCCCAGTTACATGAAGTGCTGAAGTGCATAGACCTTAAAGATTTTAAGGCTTTATAAAATCTTCTTATTTCAAATATCAGACGAAAACTTTCTGAAGGAGGTTAATCATTCTGTTAACTTTTCGGAAAATTTATATGTCCCTTGAAATTTTATTTTTCACAAATAACTATACAACTTACATATCTTGTGACATGACAAATCAATACAGCTGTGATAGTGTATAACTCGTAGTTTTTACTACATCCTGAACTTCACCCATTATGTTTGTGAATATAAAATTTATGCAATATTGTTGCTCTATTATTGCGATCCACTTGATGGTGGCAGCAATATCCATTTCATCTGTAAATTCATGATATTCATCTGTACCTTTGTTGTCAGTAAATGCAATTGTTATTTCAATTTTAAGAAAAAAACGGATTACCTTTACTATGGTTCCATTTGATATATTTTATGGTTAATTTTTATACATAGCATACACTTGACTGTGAACTTACCAATACACAATGAAAATGTTGATATCTCTACAGTATAACTATTTGTGCCTGTATCTCTCTCTCCATGCCACTTTTAATGGCCAACTAATATTGACTAAAAGTTTCTTGCCATTGTTTGGAATCTAATGTTAATTATAACAACTATATGATGTCTCTTTTTCCTTCTGTCAAATATTTTTATAACCCTTACTAGCGTATCACCCGTCAAAAATGACGGAAGTTTTCAGCTGAAATCTATTTATTTTGAAAAAATGCACTTTTTTTTAGGGCGACTACGGCGCCGACCTTTTTCAAAAGCCCAACTAACTTGTCCTTGTTTGATAAATACGAAATATTAAACTTTCTTAAATGTACACAAAGTATTTTATAATAGGGGTTGCAGGGCGCCTACGGCGCCCCCTTTGTTTTTTTATTTTATAATTAATCATCATCAAATCCTCTTTTTACATTGATCCCTATTCCAAAATTAAAATATCAGCGAAAACAATGACGTCATATAATATTTTTTTACAGCCATCTTTAATTTGCACACCTTTTGATGCATTGGTGCAGTAAATTGGTTTTCCCTGCTTTCTAAAATTAATAGCGTCAGGACTGACAGACACTACTTGCGTGACAATTGCAAATTATATTGTTTAATAATAATTCTTTTATTTTGAATTTGGTCCCATTTTTTTCTTTTACATCTAATTCATGTCCCAGTTCTTTTTTATTTCAATGAAATAAATGTCGTCTTTGTTATTATAATTTCTGTGTATTTTTTTGCAATGAGAGATACATATCATCATCATTTCAACTTTGACCTTCTTAATAAAAAAAATTCAAACTTATGTGATGAACTCTGGACTTCATTGAGAATTCTGAAAGGATTTATTTAAAATGGCCTGATATAAAAGAATATTAAAATTATATATTAAGCTCAGTGTAAACTTTTTAAGTTGCAAATAACATGATCTATATATATAAAAATCAAAGTATGTATGTATGCATGTCTGTTATAGCCGACTAAACCATTCATCCGATCGCCATGAAACTTTTGGAGACTTTTTGAGTACGCTCCAGGGATGGAAATAGGCTACTTTTTTTTCAAAATTTAACACTCATGGGGCGCCGGGGGCCCATAACGAGAATTTTTTCTACTATGAGCTATATAAAAATTTAGTTTAGGGCTTAGCTGCTTGGAAAATGAATGGATCTTGACCAAACTTGGTACATAACAACTTGATAGCCTATATTAAAGTATCATATGGCATTGAACTCCTAATGTCCGTTCCTTCGGGGCCGGGGGCCCAAAATCTTTTTTTTTGTAAGCGTTAAATACTTTATTCCCGTTATGATTTACACGATCTTGAAAAGCATTGACTAATATATCTATCATGATCCAGATTGAAATGAACAGGTATTTTAAAGTTATTCTCTTGCACCGATTGGGCCCGGGGGCCCTTAATGTCGTTTTTGTTAATCTATATATATAAAAATCAATGTATGTCTGTGTGCATGTCCTTTATAGCTGACTAAACCATTCATCCGATCATCATGAAACTTTTGGAGACTGGCAACTTTTTTTCTAAATTTATCACTCATGGGGCGCCGGGGACCCATAATGTCATTTTTTGCTTATATGAGTTATATAAAATTTAGTTTCAGCGCTAGCTACTGTGTAAATTGATGGATCTTAACCAAACTTTGTATATAAAAATTTGATAGCCAATATTAAAACACTAAAGGGAACTGAACTCCTAATAGTCATTCCTTCGGGGCTGGGGGCCCAAAAAATTCTTTTTCTTAAACGTTTAAGATTTTATTCACCATTCAATTATTAACAATATTGACAACTAATGACACATGTATCCATCATTATACACATTGAAATGAACAGGTATTTTGAACTTTATATCTTGCACTGGGGCCCTTAATGTCGTTTTTTGCTTATGTGAGCTATATAAAAATTAGTTTTTGCGTTAGCTACTGAGTAAATGAATGCATCTTAACCAAAATTTGCATACAAAAATTTAGTAGCCCATATTGACATAATTAAGGTTTCTAAACTTCTAATGTCAATATATTCGGTGCCGGGGGCCCCAAATGTCTTTTCTTCGTATATGTTTAAGATATTTTTCCGCATTCAATTTTTCACGATCTTGAGGAATATATCTATGAGGAAACTGAATTAAATGAACAGGTTTTTGAAATTGACACCTTTCACTAAAGGGGCCCCTAAATGTCGTTTTTTTCCTTATATTAGCTGTATAAAAATTAGTATTCGCGTTAAATACTGAGAAAATTAATGGATCTTGACCCATTTTAATATATAAAAACTTAAGGGTCTATATTTTATTACTATAGGGCACTGAACTCCTAATTTTCATTCCCTTGGGGCAGGGGGCCCAAAATTTCATTTTTAGTAAATGTTCAATATTTTATCGTTCATTCAATATTGAGACATATAAATAAATGTATGTATTTTGAAATTTATTCAAATTAAAATGTCTTTCGCACTTTATTTCTTGCGATAATTAGGCCCTGGGGCCCATAATGTAGTTTTTTGCTTATATGAGGTATATAAAAATAAGTTTATGCGTTAGCTACCGAGTAAATGAATGGACCTTAACCAAAATTTGTATACAAAAACTTGGCAGCCGATATTAAAATACTATAGGGCACAGAAATTCAAATTTCCATTCCTTCGGGGCCTGGGGCCCCAAATGTCTTTTCTTCGAATATGTTTGAGATAGTTTTCCCCATTTAATTTTTCACGATCTTAAGGAATATATCTATGAGGAAACTGAATTAAAATGAACAGCATTTTTTAAATTGAAATCTTTCACCGAATGGGCCCAGGGGCCCCTAAATTTCGTTTTTTATATCAGTATATAGCTATAATATATTACTATAGGGCACTGAACTCCTAATCTCCATTCCCTCGGAGCTGGGGGCCCCAAATGTTATTTTTACTGCACGGTAACAATTTAATTCCCCATTCAATTTTACACGATATTGAGAAATTTAGCTTGAGTACAATGGCAATACAAAAATTAAATTATCACTCATTTTTTGGCTGGGCCTCTTAATATCGTTTTTCCTTTTGTAAGTTTTTATTTATTAATTTATGTAACAGTTTGCTATTAAACTTGGACTTTTTTTTTCTCACTTCCCCGAAGGTTTATGGCATAATTCTTTTAAAACATACCAATCTTTGGTTTCTTTCGATTTATTCATTTTTAAAGAGATCGTTGCAACGCACGACGGGTCTGCTAGTAATAAATAAATCAAAACTTCACATTAACATCATCTATTAATAATTTGAGAAATTATTGGTTTAGACTTCGCGGTGAATGTAGAAGCGAAACAGTTTTCCAAAGGAACATATTGTGATTTAGTTAAGACTTAATTTGAAATATCATACAATGGAGGAATTGTAATGACAAACATTAAATAAAGCAACAATATTTTGGTAAAATAATTTGTTTGTGCTCATAATGACAAAATAATTGTGACATAGTGTGACACTTTATTGTTTAGTTGTTTTATTCTCTGACCACAAGACCCCAATGTTTATTTATAGTTTCCTACTTTCTTTCTCTCTCTCATTCATATATATATTTTAGGGCTGTTAATGATTAATTTAAATTTAATCGTTAACTTTTGAAAAATAAACAATTACTCGTTCATTTCGATTAAAGCCAAAAATTAAAATTTATGATGTTATAAGTTACACTTATTAAACGTTCTTGTTGAAAATCTAAATAACATTGGCATGTCTCCTTTATATGTCATCTTTTAACCAACTACACAAAAAGACAAGTGTGTTGACATTATTTGGTTCAAGTGATGAGCGGGTCTAATTGACAATGTAACCAGCGAGCTGAACAATCATTCACATGGAACTGAGGTAACTGGTATGCACAAAACTGTCTTGGCAAGGAATGACATTATCGGATATCGGTGTTCATTAAGTTTCCACCATTATAGAGGGTTAATGAATTCAGGAACTTTCATCTCCATTTTGTAACGCAGTAATTCATCAGAAGTGCTGAAGTCATTTTCTGTCTCTGAATCAGACTCCATTACTACCATTAGCTTAATACGCTTTTCATTTGGTTTGATAAGTATGCCAAGTGTTCGAATCATGGTAGGCAAACTTTATCAACATTTTGAACATTCCCGTCAGTCAATAGTTTAAATTTTAAACCAAAATGTTCATGTGATGGTCAAGAAATTTATTCTTTATCGGCGGCTATTTTTTATTATTATTTTTTTTTACTTTATGATTTCCAATATATATAGGATAGGAAGAAAGTCTAATAAATCAATTTAAAAAATTATTAAAATACATCAAGACTATTTTAATAAAAATTTTGTTCCCTTTTGTCCACTTCACCATAACGGTCCTATTTTTCGATGGATACCAATATCTAATATGTTGCTGTTTTAATAAGGGATACAACTTTTTGATTATTTACGTTTTCCGATCAGACATTATATTTTGTAATTTGTAAATTATATCATTAAGCCTATTTTTTCTGTTCTTACAATTTTTATTTCTTTAAATTATATAATTTATTTGCCAAGTATATTTAAGATTGATCTATTCGCTTAAAAACATATGTGAAATATAAATATACATTTTAGGGGGGAAAAAAAGGATTTTGTATCGTGGACAGAAAGGAGTAGACATTAGTTATAGTTCTAATCGATATTACAATTACAACGAGTTAGCAGGTTCATGTATAATTCGAATGCATCAGTCAAGATAAAATTATATTATAGATAACAAGCAAAGATAAAGGATACATTTATTTTCATCATTATTTTAGATATTTGTCCAAGAAATTATAATCATAATAAATTAATTCTTTGCCACTGGGAGAAGGGGAGACGTCGGTCTGCTAAACATTATGAAGGCACCTTGCCATGGTCTTATTTTAAAAAAAATCTTAGTAGCTTGTTGTTCAATCCGGGCTGGAGTTTGGATGGAATTAAAGGTTAGCTACTAATTTTATATACACAAAGAATGGAAATATGTAATGACTAGTAATTACCAGCTGCGTAGTTGCTTACTTAATAAAAATACATTGGTGTGCTAAAGTAGGAACTACACTTTTATTTTACGTACATTGCTGTGCTAAAGTAGGAACTGTACTTTTATTTTACGTACATTGCTGTTCTAAAGTAGTAACTGTACTTTTATTTTACGTACATTGCTGTTCTAAAGTAGTAACTGTACTTTTATTTTACGTACATTGCTGTGCTAAAGTAGGAACTGTACTTTTATTTTACGTACATTGCTGTTCTAAAGTAGTAACTGTACTTTTATTTTACGTACATTGCTGTGCTAAAGTAGGAACTGTACTTTTATTTTACATATATTGCTGTGCAAAAGAGCGAACTACACTTTTATTTTACATACATTGTTGTGCCATATTGCTAATTTGCTAATTTCAGTTTAGTAGGACCTAAGAGGAGTTTCTTTCAGACTTAGATTTCTCTGTCTTAGCTGAGTTATATTTAGTATTTCACATGTGTAACATTCAATGCATTTAGAGAAATATTGGTAAGACACGCTCACCATACTACTACACACCAAACTGGACGGCGTGCATTGGTGGTTGTTATAAGGTGTATGCTGCATTTGTGTTTGGGGGATACTTTGATGACTGGATAATTGTCTGGAGTCTGGAGGCAAAGCTTGTGTAAATGCTGTAAGGGCAATGAAATAACTGGGTATATCGGAATGGCCAGTGTTTGTTTATTTATTTTTGTGGCCCTCTATAAATCCGGTCAACAGCTTTTGGCTGATAATCGTTTTTATTAGGTCAGTAATTTGGGGAGCTGGGGGGGGGCTCCCGGAAATTATGGAACATTGTTATCAATCCCCTCCACCCAGCAGCAGCATGCACATCCTTACCCCCCCTCCCGGGTCGCTCTCTCCCCCCCCCCTCCGCTCTCTCTCTCTCTAACTCTTAGTCGTGAGCCTAATGGGATTTGCTCCAGTTATCAAGCAAAGCAAGTTAATTGTGTGCTATGTCTCATTGATTCGTTTGCGAGAGCCGGTACTAGTGGTGGGATGGTGATGGTGAGTGGGGTGTGATGGTGAGTAGGATGTGATGGTGAGTGTGATGTGATGGTGAGTTAGATGTCATTGTCACATGCGGTGATCGAATTGGTGTAATGTGATAAGTTTCACCTTTTCTTGGCATGTTGTGTTTGGAGGTGGAGCTAGTGTACTTCATATTCTGCCTTATGGCATACATATGACACCTGTGATTGTGTTTGGAGGTGGAGCTACTGTACTTCATATTCTGCCTTATGGTATACATATGACACCTGTGATTGTGTTTGGAGGTGGAGCTAGTGTACTTCATATTCTTCCTTATGGTATACACATGACACCTGTGATTGTGATATTTGATGACTATTGCGACCTATTCCGTTTTCAAATTGTTTTTCTACTTTTGTTCTATAAATTCGTTGGGATTATTTTATATTGTCGTTCAGATGCCCCCGAAGTGTGCTCTGAGAATGAAATATGTTTTCTATGTGACATTAATCAAATCATCAAACAATTTAATTGCGTGTTTAGTTACCAATTAATCATGATTTCACCCATCAGTGGTGTGGCGTATCGTGTGTTTTTCTTTTAACAATCTTGGGTTTCCCTTAATTTCAATAATTTACCCCTCACCCACCCACATCCTAAACTATATACCATCCCTCCTTCTTACCTTGTTGAATAATATAATTTATTGTGCTTCATTTCGGAAGTATTTAGGTATTCAACGGCGCAGATTACAATGTACATTAGGGGTCGTCCATAAATGACGTCACGCACATAGAGGGGGGGGGGAGGGGGTCACACTTTTGTGACGATGGCTGACGAGGGGGAGGGCGGGGGGTTGAAGAAATGTGACGTCACATCAAAAGGGTAACTTTAAATAAAACTTCCACTGTAAGATTTGGTCGCTTACAATTTATTTAATGACTTTAAAAAAAAATTAAATATTAATTATTATTATTTTTTAAAAACCATCGGTGCTTCTCAAAGTGCCGGTCCATAGGGCATCAGACGCCGGTTGGCGTAAGTTATGAAGAAATGAAAATTAAATCTAATTATAATCCTTTAAGTTTGAGAACCCACAAGAGAACGTATTAAATTTCTACCCTCTGTCGTTTGATGTTGAAATCAAAGTATTTGTGATGTAACCGCAGCTCCGTTTGGTTCTCGGCGAACTATTTTGCCCTTACCCCAAAATATACAAGTTTATGTGTGCGTTACCCCCCCCCCGGCCCCCCACCCAGAATCGAGGTCCTGCCCACATGACTCGGGCGGGGAATTGGGGGAGCGTCGTTAGACCCCCCCCCCTAAAATGCAACTGGTGAGTTTTACAAGCATGATACGTGTCTAAAATGATATGAATAGGATTATGTGTACATATTTTAAGTCAAAACGACGCTGAATATCCATTTATTTTTTTTATTTATTTTATTTAAAAAAAGGGGGGGGGGTCTATTTGATACAATTATAAATGTTTTAAGTTTGATATAATTGTTCGATTGATTTTTGGTCTAACGCCCCTGGCCATTCTAGATATAATAGTATTCATTAACTTTATAGAATGCATCAATTCTTGACATCGCAATTCGAGAGTAGCACTGTAACACAAAACAAGGTTTCCTCTTAACTCAGTTTTTAAGGCATTAATTTTAAATATCACAGAAAGGATACTTGATACACTAAAGTCATGTGGAATAAGATTATTGTCACTCGTGTCAATATAAATGAAAGTAGTGTGGATTTAGGTGTATTCATATAGTACGTAGGTAAGAAATCTACATAGTTGTCACATTTAAAAAATGCATTTTCTGGAAGGAACCGGTTCAATAATAGGCATATGTTCGAAGCGTACACGTACAAATTACGGTACACATGACGTATTTTAATATATCTAGTGGACTGTAGTGGATGTTTTATGTCCCAAATGAGTCTGCATTACCCCCAAGAATTCCATTTGACCCCAGATGGGGTAATTTACCCCTGTTCGCCGACCTCTTTCTTACGGGATGCCCGACAGTCAATTGAGGTTTTTTTAAAATACATTTTAAAAACATTATATATATATATATTTTTAAACAAAGACGTTAACCGTGATGATTAATATTCGATGTTTAATTTGTATGCATTAAAATAAAATATAATCTAAGGATGTTAACACAGTTCGTTTTCTGAAGGCCGGTTAAACGTTTTAAAAAACGCGGGTTACAATATTACAATGTAGACCTTACTAAATAAATAATAAAAGATTAAATGACGATAAAAGTGATTTGAAACATACTTATTTTCAAATAGAAAATAAGTTTGGTTTTTTTTGGAGGGGGGGGGGTCTAACTTTTTGTGACGAGGGGGGTGGAGGGGGTAAAAAATCGACCAAAATCGCGTGCCATTACATAAGTACGACTGCTTGTTGAAACTATAAATCACGAAATATTTTAATGTGTTTGTCAATGATTCATAGTTCCAAACTGCCAAGCATTATTTCAGATAAAAAATGAGACTTGTCTTGACTTTGATGCTAGAAAAGGGTATCGTGGGGGAAAATTCATGATTTGTTTAGATAGTAAAGTAAACTTAGTAAATGAGATCAACGTTTGAATAAAAAGCAGCGGAATAATTCCGATAGAAGTTTAATGAGACTGCACACCATGATCCGAATGCGCTTTTTGGAAGCTGGTCCGCTGGTCGAACGATCGAATGTTAGCGCCTTTGGGCTACTGAAGAATGAATCACACATCCTAGAAGTGAAAGTTTCAGATGGTCATTATTGGTAACTATGACCCAATTCGCTTGTTAAAATATGCATGATTCTCTCCAGGCCAACGCACACCTCTTAAAGGTTAGAACTTTAGAAAAACACGTGTATGAAAGGCACTTTTAAAAATGGCAGCAACTGACACAGCGCTATAAATAACTAATAAGTGTAATTTGGCTCCACTTGATAAAAGTAATACGCTTTACACCACGGGAAGAATAATCAATTTACAGGTTGCTTCTTGTAATGTGATGATCAGTGTGATTTCCAGGGTTGTTAATATTGCAATATTGTATTGGTATTGGTAGTATTGCAATATTGTATTGGTATTGGTAATATTGCAATATTGTATTGGTATTGGTAGTATTGCCAATACTTTTTTAAGTATTGGGAAGATATTGCAATACTTCTTGAAATTTGATATTGGTATTGGTATTGCCAATAATTATTTTTGATATTGGTATTGATTTTTAACCAATACTAAAAGCAATATTCAATAAATTCTCTACAACATTGGTTGTGAATAAAGCTGAATATAATAAATTTTTCTTTGGTGTCGCCATCTTGCGAGTGACATTGCCAAACAATTTTTGAATGAGACTGATCGATGAAATGAATGATAATAGAAATCAAATCATATATGATATCTTTGGCAATGAGCATTGACCAGTGACTTACCAAGGCCAAGGCTCGATTAAGGCTTAGGCACTTTAGGCACCGTGCCTAGGGCCTACAAACAAAAATAAGGCCAAACAAAGAAATTTAAAAAAATAAATTTATATAATATTAAATTTGTTGTAATTAGAATTATTTTTAGTAGCGTGAATGCGTCGTTCTATTTCGTTCATAACTTTTCAATGATTGCGCATATTATGGGACTGATAGGTAATACTTTCAAGATCTTGATGCCATTTTTTTCTTTGGTCAATATTTTCTTTCCGATTTCCTTTTACAGAATTTCTTGCTTGAAAGTGGGTCAAGTTAATGTTTTGTTTCATCCAATGCCAATGTAGACAGATTTTAGATATAACTCATGAATTTAAATTTTAAACGTATTTGCGTTTTATTAGTCGAATGACCCAAATATTGGTATTGGTAAGGCAATAATAAATAAATATTGGTATTGGTATTGCAATACTGGTTTTAAAATTGTATTGGTATTGGTATTGCCAATAGATTTTACAGGCAGTATTGGTATTGGTATTGCAAATAATTTTTTTCAGTATTGTTAACAACCCTGGTGATTTCTAATAACATTCAACGATCAGTGAAGCATCAATTTCATTTTTAAAAAAAAGAAGGAAACAAGTTAACAGTCAATGGTGCGTCTATTGATGGTTCTGGACCTTCGACATCTAAGGTGCGTGCACAAAAGTCCACCCTTTACACAGCTCCATTATTTATCGCGTTCGCGACATGTACTCCAACACGTCTGATCTGTGTTGTGTATTCCTCCGCCCGTTTGTTTGTTCATCCCCAACCTCTTGGGTTTTCATAAACACAAGCTGTACAGGCTTTACGACACAATCGATACGAGATGCTCAGATTAAGATGTTCGGCCCAGGCTGTCCCGAGTTGAAAGGTCATCAGTCAGGATAGCGCTCTACGTTTCGAGAAGTTGGTGAGTCCTCTAGCGGTGGGCGCTCGTATGTCTACAGTGACAAATCTCTATGGCCATTAGTTCTCGCCACGAACTAATTAGTTAATCACACTTAAGTGAATAGCGTGATGCTGTAATTATTTTTTTGAAAATGAAGCATTTGATGACGGCAGGGTGTAGTGAACTTTTTCTAATATTAAAATAGGTTGCATTATAATTAGTAGCTGATATATCGCGTAAAGCCTGAACTGCGTTGTTGTTTTTTTATAATGTGTATAAACTTTCAACGGTATAACTATTAGAACTTGCTCCAACAATTGACCTTGGGGCGTGGGACGACAAAAGACTCACAAGCTGAAACTGAAGTGAAAGTTGCAGGGAAGGGGGAACAAACACGACACTTGTCGGGGGCCATAAGGGAAGGGAGCTCCCTCTCGTTTGATTTATTTTTTCAAAAATTATGTTGTACGCGTAAAAGACAGACGCACACATACATAACGATTGTCTGGAACCCAAGTATTTTTGGAGGCGAACCTGAATGGTAATGATGGTCTAGAGTCTAGACACTTCTTTTATTAGTGGCATTCAGGGCCATTCGAAGGGTGAAGGCCAACGGAGGAACACACCCCGGGTGCAAACATCAAATTGACAATTATGCTCATATATATATATATATATATATATATATATATATATATATATTTACACGCACACAAACACACACAACTTTTACTTCGCAACGCCCTAGTCTTTCAATCATCGTGCACATACACACATTGTGGGCTCTAAGCACATCCACATTTTAGTGTAATCTCCTACCCCCATCCCCGTTTAAAGTAAATGCATGTAATTGTTCTATAATTTCACACTTTGGGGGTTTACTTTCAGATTTGGAACCTTGGTGATTTATACGGTTGCCTCGTCCTCCGCACGGTCCAATAGTCGTCATCGACCATTTGTTTCATAGGTGTTCCAACCGCACGGTCCAATAGTCGTCATCGACCATTTGTTTCATAGGTGTTCCAACCGCACGGTCCAATAGTCGTCATCGACCATTTGTTTCATAGGTGTTCCAACGTTTCCGCTTTCTGCCCCAAAAAATATTTTGTTGTCCCAACATGCTCCGTGTTTCCCCATCAATCAAGTTCAAAGCCTCCGATTACTCTCTCATTACCTAAAAGTGCTCTTCACTCACAGGACTCAGTTGCACATGGCCGTGGTTTGCACCCTGTGAGCAGTCCCAGAGGTGAGAGCAATCAATCGTGAGGGGAGGGGTGGGGGGGGGAAAGCGAGCCTGTGTCGTCACACGCAAGCACCGTCCTCAAACTGGTGGACACTGAAGACCACGGTGCATGGCGGTTTGGCCTCGGTTTAACAAATCGGCTCGCCCCACGCGCGGATCGTCTATTCCCTCCCTTCCCTGCTTTTGTTGTCTGATCAATGCTATCACTATCAGTTGCGCCACAGATTGCTTCTAGTGTTGTGGGAAAGCATTCTTTCTTCTGATTGCTACGTTTTGTGATCACTGTGAAGATATCAAAGCTCTGGTCATTTTAGGTACATGAGACGAAAATTAGAAAAAAAATTCTTTCGGACTTGCCTTTCAGTGTTGTCGAAAAGTAGCTGTCACTTCCGGTGCTAAAGGGGAAGAAAGCACCGTGTTGATATTTGTTTCTGTAATCAACTGTGGTCACGTGAGTGTTTGCATTTGATCACGTGAAAGACAGGAGTACTTGAGTCGCAACAACAGACACTATTCCACATCGGCACTGAACCATCAGTTCGTGCTTTTGTATGCCGTGGGAGCCAGCACCTAAGTCAGCTGTAACAACAGTCCAGTGGGAGCGGTAAGTTTTATTTGTTTATTTTCGTTCAAAGCAATGCATTAATTCTTTTGGTGTGGGTTGGTGGTGTGGGGGGGGGTCATTGCCTTTATAATACCAAATTAAGGACAGTTCTGGTTCGACCCGCATTTTCAAGTTAATTTAACATTAATTTTGTCTTTATATAAACCTTGTACTTTTACTTTTAGCAATATTTTGGAATTGTTTCTGCCGTTGGAAGTTTCCCTGACTCTATTTCAATTGAGTGTGTTATAAAATCATTTATATACAATTAAAAGAAACCAAAAGCACAAGATTAGTAGTTTAAAAAAAAATGTAAACAATATTATGTAATTAAACATAGCATTGTGAAATCGATGATTTAAAACGCAAATCGACGCGTGAAATATTGAGGGTGAAGTAAACAAAAGATCTTGTTCGGGTTCAAATGAAGTATAACAAAGTTTCCTGTTCATTACATTGTATGTCTTATAAATCATGCAATGCGTGGCACCCATGCAAGACTGTGCTGTGTCTTGTTTTTAACGCATCACTATACAATTAAAAAGAAAACTGTGTGAATAACGCAGCGTCCTCTTATTTATTCAGTCGAAATACGTTTCGGGTGTGCTCTTCATCTGTTCCCACAAAAATACGCATAATAGTGAAAGAAGCAGCAAGTTCTCTCCGTGTGAAAAACATCGATATTTGTAGCTTGGGTGCGGTAACTGTTGAGATCTCAAGTCCTGTAAACCCCATGACCTCGCGCTAACAACCCCCCCCCCGGGGGGGGGGTAATCTTGCTGCGATGTGGGTTCAACATGAAATCAATGTTAACTATCTCGGTCGCCATTTGGTGTTATTTTTTTATTTTCATGTTATGCAAAACGTGTATACTTAAAATGAAAATTACAGATTTCATACGAGAGATTTTTAAAAAAATATTTTGGATAATCGCGGCCTGGGTAAGGAAGTACATTAGTCGAGATCTGACATACCCCAATTAGCTGTTACATACTATAGTTGGAGATTTTGGTAACTTACATTTACGGGAAATAAATTAACATTATCAATACATATTAATACAAAGAAATGAAATAACACTACTACGGGACACGAGTCGCTAACAAATAAAAGATTTAGAAGAACGGAAAGATGTCACCAAAATGTTATCAACTATTTATAAAAATTAAGGAATTAAAAAATCAATTTCTGTTTTACGACAGACGCTAGCTTTTTGTACAGATGGACACAATACTTATTGATGTTGAATATTATACCAGATTTTGGTTTGAATGTTTATCTGTTGATACAGTTGTCTGAGGAATTATTAAGCGTCGTAGTACAAATGATCAAAAGCGTCATCGAATAAATTTAAATTTACAACGCAGAATAATTTGACGAGGATTAATTCTTTTTTGTGTTATAAGGATATATGACTTAAATTTCAAAACACATTTTTCAATTCATTTTTTGTGAGGATGATTTGTAAAGTTATGACTTACTATCGAATTCGACTGACTGTACGATCACGATTAAACCCCGGGAGCTGAAAATGAGTTCATGTCTTTGTCTGGCTACAAATTTTAATATTCCGTCAGCATATTGTATTCTGGCAACAGTAACAGGCCTTAGCCTAGCAATACATTTGAGGCGGTCAAAATATATTAGTTTGGTAATATTTGAAATGTTTGTGTGTGCGGGCTGGATAGGGTGGGGGTGATCTACGATTACGTCTGGATGATTTGAGCTCGTATGAGTACACAACAAACAAACGGAATACAATTTTAAAAAAAACAAAACGAAACGATCTCCTCGGGAATAGAAACATGAAATATTTTCCTAACGTCCCCCAAATGATGACCTTTTAACCCAATGGTGGGCGTGTCACGGCATCAATAATTTATCGCTTCATAAAACAATTTCAACATCAAGGGATGGAATTTCATGCACAAAATGTCACAACTCGCTATCATGTACAAGGCTGCGAAACATAACTACAAATTTATATGAATATTAATAAACATTTAAAGTTTCACAACTTTGATCATATACATGCTACTATCATATTAATGAGAACAATTTATCTATATGCAAAAGAGTAGTTGCAATAAGAAATGAGTTGTGATGGGCGCCCCACGCTTTTATGTGCAGTCGATAGGTTCACGGATTGAAAATTTTTATTTTCTTCTTTTTAGTGCACTTTCTATATGTAAATAAAAGCGTTTCCTTTTAAAAAAAGATTTTTTAAATATTTTATTATAAATTTTTACTTTCTACTTTTTAGTCTTCACATTTATTTTACCAAACACCTCATCAGCGCCCGCCCAACGACGATGAGGTCACGGGGTGACCTCGGCACGTGAAATTTAACTACAGCAGACGGATACAGATGCTTATATAGAGATAAACTAAAAAAAATGCAATAATTTAATTGCGGCACATTCCATCGATCTGAAATTTTGATACAATGCATTTTCATCCAAGATCTATCTGTGGTAAAATTTTCAGAATGATTGGATAAAGGGAAGGGGTTCAAAATTGGGATATTAAAAATGGTCTGATAGTCCGATTAAACTTACAAAGCAAACTAATATAAGACTAGTAAAAACAAAAACAACAACAGCACGTTTCAACCACTGTATCAATGATTGTTATTGTTGAGCAATTATCGTTTGGGCTCAGGGTAAAAAAACAAAACAAAGAGAACAAGAAAAATCTAAACCACTAACTGTCGTGGGATGGAAGGACGGATGTGTCACATTTTATAAAGAACAAGTGTTAAGCTTAAATTTCATACCAAATCGATGTATTTAAATGAACTAATAAATAACTCAAACACCGTAAATAATGGAATCGTGGTTGATTTATTGAAGTGCTGAAATGTTTATGTTAAAATTTAATTACTTAATGGTATAGTTTAAAATGTATTAAAATGAATACTCTATTAATTAGGGCTGCTAATGATTAATTTAAATTTCAATTTAATGATTAACTTTTGAAAATTTAACGATTAATTAATCGTTAATTTCGATTAAAGCCAAAAATTAAAGTTTATGATGTCATAAGTAACACTTGTTCTTGTTGAAAATCTAAATAACACTGGAATGTCTCCCTCAAATGTCATCTGTTAACCAACATCGCAAAAAACAAGTGTGTTGACATTATTTGGTCCAGGTGATGAGCGGGTCTAATTGACAATATAACCAGCCGAGCTGAACAATCAATCACATGGAACTGATGTAACTGGTATGCACAAAACGGTCTTGGCAAGGAATGACATTATCGGATTTCGGTGTTCATTAAGTTTCCACCATTGTAGAGGGTTAATGGATTCAGGAACTTTCATCTCCATTTTGTAACGAATTAAGTAATTCATCAGAAGAGCTGTCGTCTTTTTCTGTCTCTGAGCTTGACTCCATTACTGTCATTAGCTTAATACGCTTTTCATTTGGTTTGATTAGTAGGCGAAGTGCTAGAACCATGGTAGGCAAACTTTATCAACGTTTTGAACATTCCCGTCAGTAATAAGTTTAAAACCAAAATGTTCGTGTAATCGTCAGGAAATTTATTATTTATCGGCCGCAATATTTTTTTATTTTTAAAAAAATGTTTGACTTCCAATAATTTGTAAGTGATGGGTCGATTAATCGTTAAAAATAATTTAATCGTTAACATTTTTTAACGATTAATCGAGAAATTAATCGTTAATTTCCACAGCCTTACTATTAATAAATACCTTATTTTTGAAGCCCCTAAAACCTAACAATGATTCCCCAAAAATATCAGCTTGCGCCACCAAAAATGTCTATTTCGTATTTACCTGAACCTAATAGTGCGAGCATCTAACTTCGAGGAGCAAAGATGCATTTTATTAATAAAAAAAACCCTCGTGTAAGCATTAACATTAAATTTATCTGTAACAAGATTGTTGGTATATCCTCAGAGTTACATCTGCTCCCCCCCCCCTCCAGACTAGGCGCCTATGTTGCTGACTAACTTACCTTATTTCCAACTAAACGCCCATTTTCTGGCGAACCATCCATGTTTCAGTTTAGCCGTTTCTTATCTCCATTAACCGCCCCTGTTTCCCACTAGCTTTCCCCTGTTCCTTCCAAGCTCACTATTCCCTGTTGCCCGCCCCTGTTTCCCACTAGCTTTCCCTGTTCCTTCCAAGCTCACTATTCCCTGTTGCCCGCCCCTGTTTCCCACTAGCTTTCCCTGTTCCTTCCAAGCTCACCATTTCCCTGTTGCCCGCCCCTGTTTCCCACTAGCTTTCCCTGTTCCTTCCAAGCTCACTATTCCCTGTTGCCCGCCCCTGTTTCCCACTAGCTTTCCCTGTTCCTTCCAAGCTCACTATTCCCTGTTGCCCGCCCCTGTTTCCCACTAGCTTTCCCTGTTCCTTCCAAGCTCACTATTCCCTGTTGCCCGCCCCTGTTTCCCACTAGCTTACCTTGTTCCATTCATGCTCACTGTTCCCTATGGACCGACCCTTTTTCCCACTCAATTCAAGCTCACTATTCCCTGTTGCCCGCCCCTGTTTCCCACTAGTTTACCCTGTTCTCATCAAGCTCACTATTCCCCATTGTCCGCCCCTGTTTCCCACTAGTTTACCCTGTTCTCATCAAGCTCACTATTCCCTGTTGTCCGCCCCTGTTTCCCACTAGTTTACCCTGTTCTCATCAAGCTCACTATTCCCCATTGTCCGCCCCTGTTTCTCATTAACTGCCATTGTTCACCACTCGCCGACCATCGCTATAAGGGCATGCGTGTGAATGCTCTGTTGTGATTGTCTGCATGTGGTAATTTATGTGTTTGTCTGGGCCGCGAGTTATTGTCTGACTTTATTGCGTATGCATGAAGCATGTGCTGCGTGTTTAATCGTATTTAATCAGGGGTATTTATGTGCTATGTGTGTAGAACCCCTACGCACAATGTGGGTATTAAAAATCAATCGACCAACAACAATAGCAACAGCGCAATAAAAAAATCATTGTGTTTTCAGTTGGTAATAACAGACTTCATAATTCCATAATATATATGTGATGTAAAAATTAAACTCAGTGATCACATGTGTTGTGTCGATAACATTTAATGGCTGCAGGCACGCTTAAAATAGATTTATTTGTCATCGTGTATTTCCCCTGGTGGCCGATGATGACATTGCCTTTATGGTGCACCGATTGGTTCTTTTATTGGTGTTTGATGTATGGAAATTATAGCTGAATTTGATTCTTTCAAGACCAGGGGTCACCAACATCTTTTGAGGGTGGGCCGGATAACAGACAAAATGCCGACAAGCGCGGGTCGCATAATCATTTGGTATAATACGTGCCAACCCGGATAAATATTCTTGAAAAAGAAGACGAAAAAGTAAGATTAGTATTAGCATTCCGTGTTAATGAGGAATGAGTGGCGTGCAGCGCATAACAAACAAAGACAACCAAAATACGAGTGTTTATTTACTAAATCAGAAATCGACGTTAAGGCGACGTCGATAAACAAAATATTGTTACACAAGACCTTGTGTGCACATACCCAAGGCCAGGGGTGCGCAACCTGCGGCCGTACGGCCGCATGCGGCCGTGGGCACGAAAATGTGCGGCCGTGGCAATCTGTTTAAATTATAATAACCTGCGGCCGTCAAATATTTGCAATTGGGCAATATATTATGTAAAGTTGTAAATGCAATATTGAATATTCATTTACACCCTTAAGTACTAGTTATTGCGAAACAAATTACGACTCCGGCAGCTGTAGCGTTAGCTGCAGTGTTAAGCGCTCCTTGACATTGAAGTGGCTTTTGGCCGCTCTGGTGTTAGGCTGCAGCTTTAGCTAATGAGGGCAGGCAGAGAAGTTTAGCAGCCTAATATTGAAGCAGCCCGAAACCTGTGATGCGCTCATTCGCGGTATTGTGCTTGCGCTGTGTAACCATGTAACCCTTCGGTCAACTTCAGTAGCTGCTACAGTACACGCAAATACCCAGAGGCCTGTGTTCAAGTATCACTCTTAGCTGGCAGCTGCACCAGAAATCCAGACATATTCTCGACATAGCAGTGAATAAACATAACAGTATAAAAGCGTTTAATGAAAACGATTTATTTTATCATGGTTATAGAGCTAGACAAAGCAAAGGAACAACAGTTTGCCTCATGCACAGAAGAGTAGGGATTTCTGTGATGAATGTCTTCTACTACAAAGTCATATCCAACAGCTCAATCTCTATCATTTCCCGCAACTCACCGCTCTAATCGAGAGCCATGAAATAAAAGATGAAATCCGGCTACATCCTTTTCAGGCGTCCTCGAAGTGCTGTTGTTAGAATTCGCAGAACGTTTTCAGGATTTCGACAAGAGCTCAGAAAATATGAGACTCGTTGCTTCTCCACATTTGGTTAGTGCGCCGTTGGATGTCCAACTGATCGAACTAAAAAAAAACTTGCAGCTTATAAAGAAATTCGAGGACAAAAACGATATACTGGAGACATGGAAAATAGCTGTGGAGTATCACGAAATAGCAAGAAACACTGTAGTGCTGTTTGGAAGTACTTACATGTGCGAAGCATCATTTTCACGAATGAAATATCTCAAGAACAAATATCGAACCCGACTGGTGGACACCAATCTGGCGTTAGGAATACAAATGATGTTCTCCAGCAATTGCTAGGACTTTGCGCGACTCTCGGCAAACATCCAAGAGCAAGGCAGCCACTAATTTCTGGACTCTGGACTGCTAAGTTACATGGGAAGTGTTAGTGAAGCAGCTTATCACTTATTCAATTATTGTGTTCTCAGTGTACTAATGCCACCTAACAATATACTCATGTTGTACGTGTTTGACATAATGTTAGGTTTACATGACCATGTTCAATAATGTAGAAATATAAGAGAATATCGATGGAATTGTTCTTGTTTGTAATTAAGCACTGTGTACAATACATTATGATTTATGATTTTGTCATTAATATCTCGCGTTGACTATCACGAGAGGTAAATGTTTTAAAGTGACCGTTTCGTTTTTCAGTGAAAAAAATTTTGGCGGCCGTAGCAAAAGTAATTTTTTTTTATGCGGCCGTCAACAGCCCAAAGGTTGCGCACCCCTGCCCAAGGCACACAAACTAAGCAGAATAAAATAAGGAGATTTGTGAAATTAGCTTTGGGATTTCAAGGCGTCATCGGTGTTTAATTAAGATTTTCCGCAAACATTCAAGGGAGACCTTTCAAATATGCACCTACCTCACAGACGTGTGTGGTTCAAAGCACTGATGCCATATCAGCGGCAAATGTTACCAGTTTTGTAAACTCAATATTAGTTAAAAGGAGTTGATTCAACAGGTTTTACCTCGCCGTGCTTCTCTCTCATCAACATACGATAAGACAGATCAGTTAACTCCAACTGTAGTTAAATTGGAAAATCATTGAAGTTAAATTTTAAAGGTTTATGGTACAGAAAAGATCTCTTTTATTTAGTCTGTAAAGATCTGAAAGTCTCTCCAAAATGCATTTTGAATTCACAAAAACTTTTGGGAGCAAAATGAAGGTTGATATTTTTGACGATTGTCTTACAAAATTCTTTAAAACAATAAAAAGAAAAAGGAATTGTTCTTCAGCAAATGACAGCTTTCTCCAAAGTCATGTGACATGTGAAGATTCTGTAGAGACTTCAGAGGAGGTTATACTTTTCTTTTATGTTTTTCTTATATTATGTGGGGGCCTGTATACGCTTAAAAGACAATAGAGATAACTTTATATTTATTTAGTATGTATTTCTTGAACCAGCGCTCCCCGGGGTCCGCAACCCAACGCGCAGACCCTTTTCAGATTATTTTTCCTTGGCAGGTTGGCAGGTCTGCACTCAGGCGACGATTTTTCATTCAGCAAGCTTAACACATAGAAATAGAAGCTGACTCCCTCCACTTTATGGTCTTTCAAAATTGTTTCACTTTATATCAATGTCTTTTCGAGTTGTTCTTCCATGCATGCGGCAAATGGACACCATTACTTCCTTTATTTGAAAGTCCCAATTGACAATTCGAATGAAAACAAGAAGTTTTTACTTGCTCGTGAGTTCATTAGACTCATCCAACGCCAGGGAATACCCCAATAAGCCAGGGAATACCCCAAAAAAGCCAGGGAATACCCCGTAAAGCCAGGGAATACCCAAACACCACAGGGAATACCCCAACACGCCAGGGAATACCCCAACAAACCAGGGAGTACCCAAACACATCAAGGAATACCCCAAAAAGCCAGGGAATACCCCAACAAGCAAGGGAATACCCCAACAAGCCAGGGAATACCCCAACAAGCTAGGGAATACCCCAACAAGCTAGGGAATACCCCAGCAAGCCAGGGAATACCCCAACAAGCCAGGGAATACCCCAACAAGCTAGGGAATATCCCAACAAGCCAGGGAATACCCCAACAAGCTAGAGAATACCCCAACAAGCCAGGGAATACCCCAACAAGCTAGGGAATACCCCAGCAAGCCAGGGAATACCCCAACAAGCATCGCGCGAATATAGTGCCATCCTGTTTTTATACATTGCCCTTTGTTCTTCTTATTACTGAACTTGTCGAAAGTCTGACACTTCCAAACATATTGGCTATCTTAGGCCACAAGTTATTTGCTTCCATCATACGCCCTTAGATGAAGTTTCCCTCAGTGAATGGTTGTCCCCGCTCTGTCATATCATGCACTATTTTTCAACTTGAGCTCCTAAAGTGTTTTAAACGTAATATTTAAATTATTTGGTATAACTGCTTCTCATGTTCCATATACGTTTTACCAAGATAGTTCAAGTAACATTCACGAGCCGTATCAAATCACTTCACGGGGCGGATCCGACCTTTGGGAGGCCGTAGTTTGGTGACCCGTGTACCATAGGAACTAGGAACACGTTCAGAGGTATGGAAATCCAGGAAAAAAAGACTGTGTGTTAATTTCTCAATATATTTGATGCATTTAATTAATAATTTGATTCGAAATTTTTCATGCCGATGATTCAAATAGATAATAGTAAATAGGTTGTTGACAAGTTTTGCAAAAGCAAATATTGCTTTTCGAATTAACCTTTGACATTTTCGGAAATATTACATAGCAATTACATTGATGGAAGTCCTACATGTCCATATACTGACTTCTCACGTCGATGTTTTGGATTTATGAAACAAATTTCCAAATATAAACTGTGCACATGGACTACTCATTTCTCACGAACCTTTCTCGCCCTAGAGCTATTGATGCAGGACAATATTGTGTGAAGTGTCACATTCGCCGCTGTTGACATATTACTTAAGCCACAATATAATTTATAGTTATATGAAATAGGACGTAGATTACAGAGATAAAATCAATAAACATAACGCAGTGTCAAAACACAATGACAACCCAACAAAAAGCTTCGTAATTAATCCAATCTGAGAGTCAGAATGACAAGCTGAAAATAGGCCCCATTTTTCATCTTCCGACACGTGTTTAAGACAGGCGGACATGAGGCCATATATTCATCTTAAGACACGTATTGGAGACAGGCAACCATAAGGCCAAATTGTTAAGGCAACACGACAGAAAGACAGAAGGTTGATGAATAAAGGAAACGTAATTTGTGATTGACATCCGGTCTTTGCTTTTACGAAAATAATGGTTGTACTGATTAACTGATCGTACTGAGAGGCCGTCCATAAATGACGTCACGCACCTAGGGGGGAGAGGGGGTCACACTTTTGTGACGATGTGTGACGAGGGGGAGGGAGGGGGTTGAAGAAATGTGACGTCACATCAAAAGGGTAACTTTAAATAAAACTTCCACTGAAATATTTGGTGGCTTACAATTTATTTAATGACTTTTTCTTCTTTTTTTAAATTTAAAATCAGTGCTTCTCAACGTGCCGGTCGGTAGGCCATCAGACGCTGGTTGGCGTAAGCTACCAAGACACAAAAATTAAGACTAATTATAATCCTTAAGTTTGAGAATCCAAAAGATAACGTATGAAATTGTTACACTGCGTCGTTTGATGTTGACATCAAAGCATTTGTGATGTAGCCGCAGCTCCGTTTGGTTCTCTCATGGCAGGAGTCGTCGAACTTTTTTGCCCGTTAACCCAAAATATACAAGTTTATGTGTGCGTTATCCCCCCCCCCAACCCCCAGACTCTAGGTCCTACTCACATGACTCGGGGATTTGGGGGAGCGTCGTTACCCCCCCCCCTTCGGAAAATGCTACTGGTGAGTTTTACAAACATGACAAGTGTCTAAAAATGATCTAAATAGGATTAAGTGTAGATATTTTAAGTCAAAACGACACGGAATATCCTTTTTCTTTAAAAGGGGAAAGGGGTGAATCTATTTGAGAGAATTAAAAACGTTTTAAGTTTGAAATAACTGTACGATTGGTTTTTGGTCAAACGCCCCTGGCCATTCTAGTCTTCTAGATTCTAGATATAATGGTAAATGAGCCCATTTAAAATTAGTCAAGTATTCATTAACTTTATTGAATGCATCAAATTCTTGACATCGGAATTCGAGAGCAGCACAAAACAACTTTTCTTCTTAGCTCAGCTTTTAAGGCATTAATTTTAAATATCACAGAAAGGATACGTCATTCAGACAAGTCATGTGGATTAAGATTATTGTCCCTCATGTCAATATAAATGAAAGTAGGTAGATTTAGGTGTCTTCGTATAGTACGTAGGTAAGAAATCTACATAGTTGTCAAATTTTAAAAAATGCATTTTCTGGAAGGAACCGGTTCAACAATGGGCATATGTTCCAAGCGTACACGTACACATGACGTATTTTAATATATCTAGTGGATTGCAGTGGATGTTATATGTCCCAAATGAGTCTGCATTACCCCCAAGAATTCCCTTTTTGCCCCCAGATAAGGTTATTTACCTCTGTTCGCCGACATCTTTGTTACGGGATGCCCGTCAGTCAATTGAGGGATTTTAAAAAATTACATTTTAAAAATGTTTAAAAAAAAATAATTTATAAACAAAGACGTTAACCGTGATGATTAATAGGCAATGTTTAATTTGTATGCAGTAAAATAAAATATAATCTAAGGATGTTAACACAGTTCTTTTTCTGAAGGCTGGTTAAAGTTTTTTTTTAAATGCTTCACGCGGGTTACGATATTACAATGTAGATTTTGACTAAATAAATAATAAATACTTAAATGAAAATAAAAGTGATTTGAAACATACTTATTTTCAAATAGAAAATAAAGTGTTGTTGTTGTTTTTTTTTGGGGGGGGGGTCAAAGATTTGTGACGTATATTTAGAGAAGGGGGGGTCTAAGTATTTGTGACGACGCGTGACCAGGGGGGGGGGAGGGGTAAAAATTGGCAAAAATCGCGTGACGTCATTTATGGACGGCCCCTGATCTATATTTATTGTATTTGAGGTGCGATCAAATATTTTGTTTTTGTTTTAGATACATGAGAGTAACGCGCACGGTCTCTCTTTAATTTTATTACCAATTTTAAATATTCGTGCATTCGATTCTCAAACTAAAAATTAACTATCGTAAAAAAAAACAACTATAATTAATAATTACTTATTATTAATGGGGCGCGATGGTCTAAGTGGTATCGATCCGATGCAGATCCCGAGTCGCGGGTTCGAGCCGAGGTACTGGCACATTCCCCTGCTCGTTAGTGGTGGCTAAAAACTTGTGAACGCTACATCACTTGCCCCATAGTCCAACATGGACTGGAAAGGGGCTCATTTCATTCATTTATTATTAATCATTAAATAACGTTATAATAAATACAGGAGAAATGCCTTTTCTTCACTCCCTTGAAATATCATTTGTGTATCCAATTTACGCTGTTAAGAAAAATATTTTGATTAAATTTAATTAGCTTGACGCCAAAATTTATGTTCTTAATTTAATCACAGTAATTTAGAAGAGTTATACTGTCTTTATGTATTAAAAAAAATTCTGTCATTTTTTGTAAATCGTTGTAAGTCTTGGAAACGTCAAAGAATTTCAAGACACAATAATGTTGGCCTTATTTATAATTAACAATAATATTCGTCTTACATAAAATTTCTGAGAATTTTTAGCTTCTGATTTACCTAAAATCTTACACGATTTAAAAAAAAATGTATTTTACTATTATACTAACACAGTGCTCTATAAACCGCTGTTCGAGTGTTTAAATACATGACGACAAACTTGTTTCGTGAAACAAACAGATACTTTTATATAGTCTGCTACCAATGAATGTAAATTTATGTACATTGTGTTGTACGCTGGCCCTATCTTTCCAGCCCGCTCCCTTCTCTTCTCCAAGTGGACTTGAATAATTAATATGTAGCATCTTACCCCAGAGAGACGGGAAGTTACATATTTCAAAAGGTCCTTCACCTTCCTCTTCCGCGAATCGGCGGCTAGCCTGTAGATTGCATTCTTAAATGTAATCACGAGGGATGGGGTTGAAAGGGGTTGGGGCAGGGCCGTCTTAGCGCATAGGCCCGTTGGGCATAGGGGCCCCATTAGAATATGTTTATATATATATATATATTATGTTTATTTATTTTTTACTTCTGCGGGGGAGGGGCCCAACACTATTTCTTTTCCGGGGGCCCAAAATAAAAGTGTGTAAAGACGGCTCTGGGTTGGGGGGGGGCTTGTTATACCCCCCCCCCAATATATATATGGAAAAAACCTCTTTTCAATGTTAAATAACTGACCACCCCTATCTGTAGGGGTAAAAGAAATCTTTCGAACGTAACGGTCATTTGTATCGGTTTCACCCAAATGACACCTCGTCACCACGAATCACGTGGGACAGTAAAGCATTGGTTCAAAGGTGTGGGGTTGATTTGGTCGGGGGTTAAGGAAGTTTGAGTTAGAAGGTGTTGTAGGGAATATGGATGTTAAATATAATAATAATTGATAATTTATATAGCGCTGTATCCCAGCAAGGAACCGGGCCCAACAATAAGTTTGCGACTTGCGATAAAAGCATTTTAAGGTTAGTACAGAATAGGACAATCGGGTTCTCAAGTGAGAAAGCTTTTTTTATTGTGGCCCAAGTGCAAAAAAAAATACTCAGAAGTTCTGATAATTAGAAAATTTAAACATACTGTTTTGAGACGGTTTTTTTTTAAAAAATACTTTAAAAAAGTCATGTAGATGTTGTCTCATTGTAATTGTGGTGGTGGAGCGGGTTGGTTTGTTTATGTTTGAGTATTGTGATTTTTGAAGTTTGGGTAACAGAGATTTGCTAGGATTCGGTTAAACTTGCTAGTTACGTTAGGCTGACATATATACTGCTTTTGGTTTATTTTATTCTGGTAAAATCGTTATTCTGTATAATAAGTTTAAGTTGAGATTTCCTGCGTTTCGTATAAATAGATTTGTTACATTTCGTTGAGACTGAAATTAGGAGTTGCCTCGAATGTAAGTTTGTGTTGAGCACGCGATGATTACTTCCTGACTGAAAGAGGAGACCAGAAAAAACATCTGACTTCATTGCGGTCCATACAAGGAAATAGAAAGGGGAGAAATACCACGGGCCATAGATGATTCATGCAATATGTATGTCCACATGCTTTTTCAGCTATTTATAGCGTCACGGGTAGCACGAATCAATGCCTGTTTCAAAAGTTCACTTGTAGTATTGATCATTTAATTGATTGGTATGGTCGTGTTTAAAATAATAATACGTCTTGTTTGTGTTAAGTTCGATAGTGTGTTAAATCAATGACTGATTGTTATAATCGTGGGTACAAGTTAACATAATGCTATATAAACCTTATTAAAAAAAACAATCCAGTTGTCATACATCATTGACTGATTGTTTAATCGTGGACACAAGTTAACGTATTGCTATATAAACCCATTTAAAAAAACAATCCAGGTGTCATACAACATTGACTGATTGTTTAATCGTGGACACAAGTTAACGTATTGCTATATAAACCCTGTTAAAAAACAATTCAGGTGTCATACATCATTGACTGATTGTTTAATCGTGGACACAAGTTAACGTATTGCTATATAAACCCTGTTAAAAAACAATTCAGGTGTCATACATCATTGACTGATTGATATGTACGGGTGACAGAACAACAACCCAATAAATAACTTATACTTTTCTAAATCTCCACAACTTAGGGGCCGTGCATAAAGTACGTCACGCTCCAGAGGGGGGAGGGGGTGTAAGAAAGTGTGACAGTTTGTGACAGGGGGAGGGGGGGGGGTTCCGGCCATATGTGACGTCACGGTGTTTTATATTAAATTGAAATTATTTTGTTGATAAAAAAAATGCAATTTTTGTTCGAAAGTATAAAGTACTTTAGGGGGGGGGTGTCCGAGATTTGTGACAGTTTGTGACAGGGGGGAGGGGGGAGTTAAAAATAGTCAAAATTAGCGTGACGTACTTTATGGACGGCCCCTTACGGACATCTTCATATTATATTACATACATGATTTTATATTGTTTTAAATGTAATCTTAAAATTCTGTTAAGATGTATCCTTTTTTAAAGTTTCGTGTTTTATCATTCGTTAAGTATGTTGGTAGAAAATAACACTATTTTTAATTTATTTATTGGAAACCAATAGTTATTGTTTTTTTCGGATGAAGCGCGAAAACCATAACGATTCAGATATCCGGCCCAACGTTAAACGGAATCAAATAGAATAAAAAATTGAACTATAAACAGAGCTGTACCACTTTACTGTAAGGTGTGAGAAAGAATCATTAATGACTTTAAAGAAGACAAACAGAATATGTGAAACACTTGTCAAAAGTAACTATGAGCTCCCCTTTTCTCCCATTTCTAATAATAAATTAGACGCTGTCAAGAATGATAACTTAAACGTATTGAAAACAGCTCATATAAAACAAACTAATAATGTAAATTAGAAGAAAAAAAAGATTATATTCCAGTTAATGCCACTCCCGATAGAATATGGATTTTTTGATTAACATTTCTTTAAAAAAAATTTGTATTGTGTTTTGTTTGTAATTTGGTGAACACTTTCACTTTACAGTTAGCATCGAATCACCAGACAGATGTGTAGCTCTTGGCTTAGCTCACACAATTTGTTCCACGGCATACTGGCTGTGGAAATATATATATATATATATATATATATATATATATATATATATATATATATATATCTTATTTGAAAGCTCACAATTCGTTCACAACACGAGAATTGTAACAGTAAGAGTGGGGACAAAAAACTTTCGAGAGCATTATGGCAGCGTCTCGAACTCTTTCCTCGATCCGGCCGTATGAAATTTCACATAAACATCAGCCTACAAATTGAAAATGTGAACTCGTAACATTGGATAGGTTGTGCTTGGCTGGACAAATAACAAACGGAATAATTTATGGCTTGAATGTCGGGAACATGTGTGGATCACATGCGAAGTTATTGTTCTCCCCACACCATCGCCACCCTCAAAGCAGGGAAGTGACGTCACAACAAAGCGGCGGCAACAGTAAAATGTATACATTATTTCTCTGTAATTTTCAAAAATTTCTTTTTGATTTTTTCTTAATTATACTGGTCAGCGAAAAAGGATTCTTGCGTTTGTTCCTTTAAAAAATGCAACTTATATTGCGATTCTTAAGAGGGACTTTGAAAAGAAAATTATTTCAGAAATTCGTTTGAAATTGAATTTGTTAAACAGATATTTCGTTAACTTTTTCGGAACTTGTTTTTAAAATTGCGTTTATATATTTGAAATGTCCGTCCAGTCTGTTCGAGCTTTGAACAGTAACTCCTCCTGAACCATACAAGATTGAGGGTTCGGGTCTTTGCAAATATGTTAAGGAGGACCCAAGGATGTGCACGGGCCAAAAAACAACAACAACCGAACATGATTACTGGATTTCCTGGAAAATAAAAAATAAATAAAAATATATCAGTATTTTGTCAATTTCTCGCCAACCATAACATCTATCGAGCTAAAACAAACGCCAAACGATAGCTAATAATAGTTAGAACAATGTGGGAGAAGGAATTTTTGAAAAATCTCTTTTGGTTCGACTCACGTAATTTTAGCAGCAATTTGTGATAGCAATTGTTTTGTGTACTTTCAGAATTATTGATTTGAAATAACTTTTAATGTAATCTAGAATGATAGTTAATGGGGTTTTCCCACTTTGTGAATGCTAATGTTAGATTGTTTCGCGGTGCGCATTATATTGACACATTCTTGGTGTGATGTAGCGTGAGGGCATATGACGTCTTCGAGAAATATGCGATTGTGACAGTTTGTTGCTGATAGCGAGGAGAGCATTGATATTGCTGTGTGTAGAAGGACTTCTTTGTTAAAGACTGGAACAGATTAAAGTAATTAAACATATAGATTCTTCTGATCTAGAATGATTTCCCTTGAATAAAAATATCGTAAATTCTTTGTACTTTGTTGGAAATTGCGTTTAAATACTCATTCGAGTTTTTATTACTTGTTGTTTCATGGGAGATAGGAAAATTGTTAACCTATTAAATACTTTTATTTATGAGTGCGAATGAAATTATTTTTAAAATAAGAATACATTGATAACCTAAATTTTCAGAAACAACACTCTAATCATTGTCTATTGCTTTCTTGGCCGAAATACGTTCTTTCATAAATGTCGACAACAATCTTGACAACAATATATTATTTAATGGACTTTATCAATCTTTATAAAAAATATACGCTATCATTGCTTTGTCAATCTTGACATCAATATTCTAAAATTGGCTTTATCAACCCTCGACGGAAATATTTTCTATCATTGACTTAATCAATCTGGGCAAAGTATATTATATCATTCGCTTTATTAATCTCTGCACAAACCTATTCTATGATTGACTTTTTCAATCTAGACAGAAATATACTTAAGCATTCTTGACCCCGCTCTGGGCTAGTTTATTGATGAAGTCTAATTACTGCAAGAGCTTTTGACACATAACACACCACAGCGTTTACTCGTTATTCATTGCTCACACTGAATACAGCCAGTGCTCTCAGGCTTTCATTGCTATTTGGAAACCACGGGCTTCCCTGTGCCATCTTCCTGCAAGCTGTCTGACAACGAATATCTAGGGGTTTGCTTTCCCGGGAACTCGAGATTACGCACCCGGCTACCTCCAGCTACCATCTCTCTATACCGGCTACCTCTAGCTACCATCTCTCTATACCGGGTACCTCCAGCTACCTCCATTTTGCTTTCCCGGGAACTCGAGATTACGCACCATCCCGGCTACCTGCAGCTACCATCTCTGTATTTCTATTTCGGCTAACTCCTGGGATCATCTTTCTATTTCAGCTACTGCCAACTACCATCTCTTTATCCCGGCTACCTCAAGCTACCATCTCTTTCTCTCGGCTACCCCCAGCTACAATCTCTCTATCTCAGCTAATACCAGCTACCATCTCTCTATCCCGGCTACCCCCAGCTACCATCTCTCTATACCGGCTACCTCTAGCTACCATCTCTCTCTCCCGGCTACCTCCAGCTACAACATCTCTATCTTGTCTGCCTCCAGCTACCATCTCTCTATCTCGGCTACCTCCGGCTACCATCTCTCTATCTCGGCTACCTCCGCTTACCATCTCTCTATCTCGGCTACCTCCGCTTACCATCTCTCTATCTTTGCCACCTCCAACTAACATCTCTCTATCCCGGCTACCTCCAGCTACCATCCCGGCTACTCCTAGCTAATCCCTCCTTGTAGTCCAACAATAAATGCAGTTTTCCATTCAATAAATAAAATAAATAAATATGCATTAATGTTTAAGAGGAGCTCATTCATAAAGGACGTCACACATTTTATATGACGAAATTTTTCTAGCGTAGGTTTAATCAGAGAGGCATCACATAAAAAGTGACATTATTGCAAAATTTTCACTTTAAACTCATTAAATAACACACAATTTAACACAACCCTTCAGATAATGCTTCAATATCTTGGCCATCACAGACAATTATTACTGAATCAAGTGAAAGAGGTCCGAAAAATGTCCCCGATAAAGTGAATGGACGCTTCAATAGAAACGAATGAAGGATATGTTACATTCACGTCAATTCGATCCCTATGAATTGGCTTTTTGGTATTTTTGACCCTAGCAGGTCAAACCAGATGATTTATTCACAGCATTCAGTCGCGAAAAAAAGCGCACAGCATTTATAACAATAATAGTTTGTTACAGTCATGAATAAATACAGACTGTAACATATTGTGTAACTATTTTTTAAATATTATTCTTCATTGTCTCCCAGAGGCGTCACTTGAGGGGTGCGGGGGTGCCGACCGCACCGGGTGACACCATCAAAAGCGGTGACACCATCAAAAGCGGTGACACCATCAAAAGCGGTGACACCATCAAAAGCGGTGACACCATCAAAAGCGGTGACACCATCAAAAGCGGTGACACCATCAAAAGCGGTGACACCATCAAAAGCGGTGACACCATCAAAAGCGGTGACACCATCAAAAGCGGTGACACCATCAAAAGCGGTGACACCATCAAAAGCGGTGACACCATCAAAAGCGGTGACACCATCAAAAGCGGTGACACCATCAAAAGCGGTGACACCATCAAAAGCGGTGACACCATCAAAAGCGGTGACACCATCAAAAGCGGTGACACCAAAGGGTAAAATTCTGTATGTTCCCGTTATTTGGCACTGGCAGACTCGGAGGAGGTCTATGGGGTATGTTTTGTGGGGGTGGCACCATGAGCTACCGCACTGGGTGACACAAAGCCTAGTGACGCCTCTGCCCCCCCTATTTAAAGATCAAGTTGCACCCCCTCCCCACTGTGGTGCGTGAGCTTCAAGTCAGAAAAACCCAGTCTAGATGGCTCAGCTATCTCTGGCCTAAACGCGGGGTTTTAAAATTGCAATCAATATACATAATTCCCGTCGTCTGTATGTATGTATGTGTGGATGTAACGCTATTTGTTCAATAGTGCGCACCAAATTACTGCCCCAAAAATAACTCTTTTCGAACGTTCCGCATAAAATTGTTCAATATGATAATAAATGACTCAAACAAAAATAAATAAAATAAATGAAAGTTCTGTATTACGTTATTTTTTAATCTGATGTGTATTTAGTATTTATTTTGAAAACTTCCGTCATTTTTGAAGGGTGATACGCGGCGGGTCTCTCCAGAGTTCCTTCTTTTCATTCACTCATCGTCGTTTGTCCAAACCCACCCCCATTTTGACAACTGTGTCTTTCAGGAAGTCTTCCCCCGTCACTAAATCATCAGCGGCGTAGGCCTATGTTACGCCGTGGGTCAGCTAGTGATAACATAATATGGCCTCAACAGATTTTAAAAATAATTTTTATATCAGCTTTTCATCACCTGTTTTATTTATACTTCGTGTAATAAAATTAGGGCTGGTACTGATAAAGAAATTTTTTGTTCGATTAATCGGGAGGAAAATTTAATCGATTAATCCATTAATTTCTATTAATTATATTTTTGTAACGCATATATAGATCCCGTTAAGTTGCGATTATTTCGCGAAATCGGCTAAGTCGTGGTAATTCCGTGGCACCCAAATTTTGCGACGTAACACAGCAAAATTTGTTTGCTATGCAAGAAAAAAGGAAGAAAAACCGTTTTGTTTACGTATGCACTTCTAAATAAATAATGATAATACGTGGGGGAAAGTATGTAAGTAACACAAAATATAAATCATTAATAAATTGGAAGAAAAAAAGAAATATTTCTTAAATTTTAATCGAATTTTAATGGATCAAATTAATTTTAATCAATTAATTAATCGTTAATTTCCACAGCCCTAAATAAAATCATTATTCTCTAGCTACAATTCATTATTTGTTTGTTGAGATGCCTCCATAACGTCGTGCAAGTGACTTTTTAACTAATTGGCCTGGGCCACATTCTGTTTTCACATGACTGGCCATGTTTTCATATGACTGGCCACATTTTTGTCACATTACTGGCTGTGTTGCTGTCACGTGACTGGCAATACCATGAAACTTACAATCAAACTTTCTGAAGAATCACAATCAATATTTTTGACTTTGACATGAATCAGAACATCATTATTGTATATAATCACCGTGACCCGAATAATTACCCTGTGTTCTTGATCACCACATCGCGACCTTAATTAGAACATCTTGATATGAACTGACAGCAAGTTCCGCAAAATAATGACGTGCCTCAGGCTCAACTTATTTGTTAGTTCTTTTTGACATAAAAGAAAAGATATTTTGATGTGAAGTACCGCATGCGATTTTTATGTTACATCGACTACAAAAAAAGTGTGTGTCTTTTTTCAAATTACAAAAGATGATCCAGCAGAAAAACTTTTAAAATTGCTCGAATTATCCATTTTAAATAACGTGTGGGGGGAGGGGGAGGTGGTGTCTTCACTGGCGCTTGTTTAAAACCGCTTGTCACCACTGCCAAGTGTCTGCGTCCTCGGTGGTATTTTACCACAATAACACGCTCAACTGACACAGTTACGGTGATCACCAGAGCGTGTCGTGCCACATGACAGGACACGGGAGCTCAGCCGTGTCATATACCGTTACGGTTTAGCGTCTTTGTGTGTTGGCCTTGTATATCAAGTCCTGAGATGTAAGAAGCTACACGCCGATTTTATGACAGCCGATAGCACACAAGGAGGACGCAGTACACATACTTCTCAGGTGAGTCTTCTGATCATCTTTTTTTTGAGCAAAAGGAGAACGGCCTGGTTTTGTTTGATTTAGACATTCTAAATAGTGAGGGGTTAATGTCGAGGCACATAGTGGATTATCGTTTCAGAACAATATAGGGTTGCCAGGTGGCTGTCTCAAAAATACCGGACACTAGTGTCAAATTTTGTCGATGGCACAATATTTCAATGTAAAATGTCCGGTATTGCTTCCATTTTCCACTGGACAAATAACGATAATAACGGACAGTCCTGTACAAAACCGGACATCTGGCAACCCTAGAACAATAGTAAAACATGTACATCGCGAGATATTACCTCCAAGTATCAAGCTGAACTAATTCATGTTATATTCATATTGTCTATTGAAGAAAAGCATGATATTAAATAACATGTTTATAAATACATGTACGATGTCTTATACAATTCAGTTGTGTTGGTCTTAAAACGTAAAATTCATGTATTTCAGTGTTATATTCAATTATAGCTTTAAATTATCTTTTTTTTGGTGAATACATTTTCTAATGGATTAAAATGAAAAGAAAAAAAAAGATTATTAACAGTCAACAGGAATTTAATTTATCTTCAAATACTCCCTCTCTTAAGACGCCTTATACAGCCAGGCACCTACTGCAGTCTGATGCATACACCCCCCCCACCCCACAGCCCCGCAGTTTTAACAACTGTTTTGATTTACCGTTGATTTACTTATAAAATATAAAAAGAAGCAGTCATCCGATGCAATGAAGATATTATTTATTTTTGACGTTACTTTTAAAAAGTCGGTAGAATTCAATGGCCAGGCAGATTGCCGGACGTTATCGATGTGACATCAGCTTGAGACTTGGGAGAGAAGTTCAACTCATTTGCAAGTCCAGGGGATCAAAGCATCGACTTTAAAAGGGAGATAACGAATGCGTGCTTGAAGGGGCGAAAGCTGAAAAACCCGCATCTAATCAACAGCTTTTTCAGATCTGTAATAAAATCCTATTTAGCAATTTTCAAAATTTCGTAAAATAACTAACGAGGGAGAAAGGATTTAATTTTCTAAAAGTACATTGATATTATTTTAATTATGTCAACGTTTTTAAAACTTTCATCAGAATATTCCGCAATTCAATCTTTTACATCCCTTATCGCATATTGTGTGTGCTTTATTCAACCCATTGTAATTCCATCTACCAATCATTTGAATAACAGATGTACAAATTAACTGGAAAAGTCTATCAAACCAATGTATGTCACCATCTATATTCTGTCTTTTGCAGCCCCTCCACCGTCTTCTGCACTGTGAGGAAAGATGACGCGACGCAAAGAGAGTAGGTGCCTGCTACTTTACGTCTATTCCTACTGCCTCGGTCTGGGCGCCTGCACCATCGCGGTCATCTTCACCTGGACGGAGACGAGCCCGCTGTCCACCCGGGTCCTCCTGGCCATCTCCATCAGCCTAAGCGCCGGCGTCCTGGTGACGCAGACGCTCATAACACGGGCCGTGGCCCAAACCCGGAACTGGGCCCTCGCCAGATCGGCGGTCATCGTGACCGGCCTGTCCCTGAGCGCCGCACTGACCGGGGTGGCCGCGTGCTTCTACCGAGAAGCCCTGGGCCTGTTCTTCGTCTGCTGCGTCTTCTCGGTCGGACTTCACCTGGTGGCCTGCGTGGCCCACGTCGTGAACATCTGCAGGCGACGGGGCGCCTCTCCCAGGGGCGGAAACTCAACGGACGCCGAGGACGGAAACGGTCGGGAACTCGACACCTTCCCTGCCATCATGGCCGTATCCGCCTTTGTCAACGAGAGGCTTTCGGTCAACGCGTCGCCTATGACGTCACCGTGGCTGTATCGCGAAAGCTTGGATTCCTATACCCCGGACAGACCTTGTCCCGGCGTCTGTGCAGCCCAAGACGAACTCCGGCTCTCATTACGGCAATTTTTGATGCTTGCCGTCCCTGCTGACGCCGTTTTGCCGACTTATGGCGATATATTCGACACCAAACCGCCCGAATATTCGGAAGTTGTGGCAGGAATGACGAGCCAGAGGTCAGGATCTCCTGACCATTGTGACCCACAACAGGAAGGAAACGTCTCCATGTCAGCCGTGACAGAAGCCCCGCCAAGTTACGAAGACATATGCTTGGATTCGATAATGAATCATGCGTGCTCAGTTGAGAGAAACGGCATCCCATTAAATCAGAGAGATGATATTTGTTCACGTGAGGGTCATGACATTCTTTACCGTGAAAAAAATGAAATTAACCCAGATCACGAAAATGAAATTTCACCCGCTGAGATAAATGCCACAGGTCAATTCGAGAGAAATGCCGTAGGTCCAGTTGACATAAATACCGATTGTTCCGCCGAGAGAAATGTATTATATTCAGATGAGAGAAATTCAGTCATTTGTTCAGACGACAGAAATGCCACAATTCCAGATGAGAGAAATGCAATGTGTTCAGACGAGAGAAATGCCTGAACTCTAGATGCGAGAAATACAATTGTTCAGACGAGAGAAATGCCATAACTCCAGATGAAAGAAATATCAATGTTTCTAAATGAGAGAAATGTCAATTGTTTAGACGAGAGAAATGTCATAATTGCATAAAAGAGAAATGCCATTTGTTCAGGCGAAAGAAATGCCATCAATCCAGATGAGAGAAATGCCATTTTTTCAGACGAGAGAAAATTTTAATTTCATTAGATAAATGACAAATTTTCAGATGAGAAATAGGACAACCTTTCAAATGCAAAGAAAGAAATTCGTTCAAAAAGAGACAAATGAAATCCTTTTATACGAACTATAATCAAACTCGTTAATGCCTTAGTAAATGACATTTATTTACTATTAAAAACACCATCTGAGTGGATACAAGAAATCCTGACTGATGTACGTGTCTTCATGATACATGATATCAGAGGATGTTTTAAAAATAGATGACATGGTGGTCAGGCATGAGTTAACCATGAGTGACGTTGCACTTCCAGGGCCCCCATGGGAGCTCAGCATCTAGTTAAGCTTGGATCATTGAACCGTTTTTGCTTTCAATCAAAGTTGTTTAACTTATGGTATATGTGTCACCAAGCGCTTCTTCAATGTAACATCTTTTATCTTACATTAGTGCCGTAGTCTTGGTTGCACCGATTATAGTTTAAATTGGTTGGGTTAAGACGTAAACCTTTCAGTGGATGTTTCTGCTACGAAGTAGTATACTGAGTCTTTAAAAAAAATATTTTATTTGAATGCTTGAAAATTAAGGGGGTGTGAATTAAAAAAAAACACCACGAAACAATATTATTGTCATAAATTAAAAAATATGTTTTTAAACATGGTATATACAGGCTTTTCTCTAATTGCCTGAATGCAGTCTCACCCATATTTTGTACTTTTCATAAATCACCTTTACTTCATATTTTTTGGGGGGTAAAATAAAAAGGTATTTTAAATTTATCATCCTCGTGTAGAAGATGCAGTTATTAATTTTGCAAAATTAAAAAAATGCTGAGGACCCCTGACTTAACACCACCCGATCTACACACTCAACCCATAGAGCCAGTGTGTTGCCTTTAGAGCATGTGTGTCATTGAATCAGAACATGTCTTTGTGACGTCAATCGGCTTAGAGGGTGCGATTTAAATTGCGCACCGGTGAAGTCTAAAAGTAGAATAATTGCATAAACTTGTTACAGTTAGGACCAAAGAAGTTGTTTATAGAATGTTGGTGTGTGTGTGTGGGGGGGGGTGGGTCCTTGAGGATTAGGGTCTGAAGAAATGACCCCTTCATTGAAAAGAAACTTGAAAAAATACATCTTATCATTACCCCCTAGGCACCCTCTCCTTTAAACATTAAACGTCCTAAAGACACATGTATAACAGAGCAGACGATGTTTTCTAAGCTAGAATCGCATCATTTATCAATTGAAATGTTTGCCGTAAAGATCAGAGAATGATGTTTTTGTAGTTGACTGCAGTCCACTAGAATGTAGACACGGGTCATTTATTTATGGTCATTTAAAAATTGCTCCCCATATAGTCTACGTCCACTTAACTAAACTGATACCGCGAAAATTTATTTGAATACCATTACGAATCCAATGGCCTTGTTTGTAATTTCTTTAAATGAATTGAAAATATTTCATAATAAGATTTTATGGAGAATGTATGATGAATGTAAGTTAAGAATTTCATCATAAATTTTCTACCAAGACAACGGAAATCAACCAAACGGATGGAACCAAGAAAGTTGACAATTATTCTAAAAGGACTTAAATCACTAGGCTGGAGAGTGTGTACTAGAGATCGCTGATATTTGACACGAGATAAACTCTTTAAAACTGATGTTTTACTGTGCTGTATAAATACTGCGCATCTTGTGTTGTGTAATAAAGTACAGTTATACACACAAAAGATGTGCTACCACTGCTTTACTAGTGTAAATGTGATATTAATATACAATCGTATGCAAAATGTAAATAATTTACGCAAGAAGTAAAGTTAACTTTACAAGTTTTTAAATCCCTTGTATTAACTCAACCGTCTTATCGTGGTCCCACCCGTCCTCGGAAAAAAAAACAAGTGTCAAAAATGACCCATTTCCCGTGATTCTATCGAGCTGAAATTTTGCATATAGATTTGTGTCACCTAACAATGCATTGTATGAAATTTTCAGATCGATCGAATGTACCGTAATTAAAATATTGAATTTTTAGTTTATTGCTATGTAGCATGTGCAGCCGTCTGCTGTAGATGACCTCCACGGGTCACTGGAGGTTCACTCCAGCCCTCGATGTCACAGGGCTCTGTCACGCGGTGCGTATCATATTGAACATAATCAATATTTTTAGTTATGTCTCATATATAAGGGATTTATAGTCAAAATCTTTGTTTTTACGGGTTGTTGTATCCCATGTCAGATGTTACAATGACATCAACATAAAGCATGTAATAACTGGAAACAAAGATAAATAAAGCTGAAACCCTGTTTCGTTTCGCTTTTGATATTGGATAAACTACAACTAGAGAATGTAAAAAATAGGACAGAAAATCGAACCTACCTCGAGCCGAGATACCAAGACAGTTATTTTCTTTATTTTATATGAAAGTTTTTACGAGTTATACAGCGCCCACCCCTTAAAAAGCCCTAAAACATATTTTGACTTTTATCCTATCTAACGATTAGCTTATCCCGTGTGTTCAGTTCTGAGACTAGCTTATCCCGTGTGTTCAGTTCTGAGACTAGCTTATCCCGTGTGTTCAGTTCTGAGACTAGCTTATCCCGTGTGTTCAGTTCTGAGACTAGCTTATCCCGTGTGTTCAGTTCTGAGACTAGCTTATCCCGTGTATTCATTTCTGAGACTAGCTTATCCCGTGTGTTCAGTTCTGCGACTAGTTTATCCCATGTGTTCAGTTCTGCCACTAGCGTAATCCGTGTTGTATTTGCTGTCACTAGATGATGCCGTGTGGTTACTTCCACCAGTTGCTTATCCCGTGTGGTCAGTTTTGCCACTGGATGTTGGAAAGGAATTAAAATAATCTTTTCAACATGGTATAATTTGTATCGATTGGTCTTTTGGATTACATTGAATTATTTTTTTCACTTAGTTCAAATGAGCAAACCTCAAGAGTGCCTCATACTTCAAGCTTTAGATTAAAATAAAAATTTCTTTCGTCATCAAGAATTGAAGAAATAAGCTGACATATTTCTAGGGTACCGTCTAAATTCGTCTATAACTTAAGCTCCACCTGCCAGTCTGTCTCGCCCCCTTCATTCTCTCCTTAACATAACATAAACCCTCCATTATGTCCCTAAAATTCTGCCTCAGACTTGTGGAGGCACACGTAGCAAACATACTCAAATTGTGATGAAGATGTCGCCAAATCATCTGTTTTTATGATGATGTTAATAAATTAAAAAAAATATATATATTAAAAAAAAATAACTCTTTCATTCAAAATCCATATATAAAATCGATTCACGTGCTTGCAAATTCAAAATAATACCAAAGAAAATTTAACGATTGTGTCTCTCTGGCATGCACTGCTGGAATCCTTTATTGTGAGCTACGGCTATTAAAAAAAACATATCGGCCATCCTTGCCTGCGTGTCATATTCCTCCACATTTTATGACCGGTCCAGTCACATGTTTCTGTTTGTGTTTATGGCTATATTTAAGTGACGTTTCGTGGACAACAGATAGATCCCATTAATGAAATTGCGCGTGGAAATATTAATACATTTTTAAAATCCATTTATTTTTAAATCCCTTATATTAACTTCACCGTCTTGTCGTTCTGTCTCTCTGTCGTGGTCCCGCCCGCGGAAAAACAAAGGTAAAAAATCACCCACTTCCCATGATCCTATCGAGCTGAAATAGACTTGTGTCACCTAACAATGCATATGTATCAAAATTTCAGATCGATCGAATGTACCGTAATTAAATTAATGAATTTTTAGTTTATCTCCATGAATCTCTATGTCTGCTATAGTTGACCTCCACGGGTAACTGGAGTTTTACTCCAGCCCTCGAGATGTCACAGGGCTCTGTCGCGCGGTGCGTATTATATTGAACATAATCAATACCTTTAGTTATGTCTCATATATAAGGGATTTATAGTCAAAAACTTTTTTTTTACGGGTTGTTTTATTAAATTATTTTCGGTGGGGGAGAAGCCATTACCGGTGTGTGTTACATGGCAATTGAATTTACTTCATAAAGTTTAAAGCATTACAACGTAACTTGGTACAATTTTTTAACAGCCTAAAAAATTAAAATGCTATCTTCAAATGGACAAAAAATAAATTAAAATGTGATTATCTCAAAATGCGTAATTTGTGACTTATTTACTTTTAGCACTATGCTCTTCAATTTAAACCCCTGTCCAGATTATACCAGGGGCTATTCAGGCCGTGGCCTAACTATATCCCGCAGGCCAGAATATCCCCCCGCAGGCCAGAATATACCCCCACAGGCCAGAATATACCCCCACAGGCCAGAATATACCCCCACAGGCCAGAATATACCCCCACAGGCCAGAATATACCCCCGCAGGCCAGAATATACCCCCGCAGGCCAGAATATACCCCCACCAGTTCATAATATAGATTTCTAACCTCCCCCCTTTTTCTACATCATAAATTTACTGTAAATAAAAAAAGTACTAAATCATAAGTAATTCTACATTTTAGGAGTGTTAGCATTGTAAGGGAAGCTGATTAAGAAAGTGTTGAAGTTAAATTTTAAAAATTTTTTACACTCTGAAATTTGTAACATTTATAAATCAGCAATTCAGTTACAAACATATATAGTAATAAAAGGACACAGTTTAAAGTATTAAAGGTTGTCAGTAAAACTGAATCATTTGAATGATTTGCGTTTGAATAGTCAATGATAAAGTTTTAAAATACAACTTTTAAAACAATCGAATAACAAGCTACGAAATTCAAATAATGATAACAAATGAAAATATCCAGCAGTCATTATGGGTGGACCAAGCATAATAAATTATTGTCAGCCAGACCCACCAAATTCACTTTGTGATTTCATGGCCGAAATCTATTATTAGAAATGTCCGGGATATTTAGTAAGACCTATTTCATGTGGATATTAATCTAACATCAGGTTATTTATTCCCTTAGGACTTATATCAAGATAGTTAATTCTACGTTCATTTGAAACAACTTGGTGGACCCCACCAAGACAAAATACTTGTTGAAACTTTATAAAGCTAAACATTCAGCAAACCCATTGTTACATCTATGTTGATTTAAATTTAAAAAAATATATAAAAGAAAAAAAATCCACTACAAATAGTAATATTGCGAAATGAAATACGTCTTTTTTGGGTCTGAGAAATGACAAACCCTGTGGTTTTGATCTTTGTTACTGTATACCAGGGGTATCCAAACTACGACCCGCGGGCCAGATGCGGCACGCAAGATGCTCTCATCCGGCCCCTGGAGACCTTTTAATATCCACAAAAAAGTACTATTTTTACCGGTAGTTTACCACAAAACTGTTTATAGTCGGCCCCCAAACAGCTGTTTGACAGTTAATGCGGCCCTCCGGCAGAAAAGTTTGGAGACCCCTGCTGTATACTAATCCGTCACCACCAAATCCACACACACCATACACACGTTTATAGTTCAATCAATCCTCCCCCCGCAACACTTACTGGTTGGCAGCAATCCTTTTGTGTGGTGTGTTTAAGGAATGAATATGATTAAACCTTGTGTCCTGTCCACAATTCTTCCTGTTTTGACTCCGCATCTGGCCATGGCCATCAATAATTCCGAGTGTCGTCCGGCCTGCGGTATTTCCTTACAAGAGAAAGAAAAAAAAATGAAGCGTTTTTATATGACATTGAACTGAAAAGGTTCAATAACTATTTTTAGGGCCTACTCTTTGGTTTTTAAAAAGGTATTTAAATTATGTTTTAATGTTGTTTTTTTAAATGTATTTTTTAAATTAGCTCTTGCCTTTTTTGGGAGTGGGGGTGGGGTGGGTGGGTGGGAGGGGGGCGGGGAGATTAAGAGAGGGGCTATCATTATGAATTTTTTAAATAATTATGTCAATGTCTGCTGTTAGCAAAACTTTGATGTTTGAAATGATAATTCCGTAAAGATATGGTATAACGAACAAAATAATAATATATTTGTCATTTCTTCTTCTTATATATATATAAATATATATATATATATATATATATATATATATATATATATATATATATAACTTCTTTGAACTGCTCATTTTATTCACTTGAGGCTATAAACTATAAGGCTTGCTGTTAACTTAATTATTTTCCGATTTAGCGCTGAAAATTATGTTTTGAAGTATGCCAAGACCTATTTCATCATTTAAATGATACTTATTGGAGCTAAGACCTTTTAGACGCATTCTGCACGAAATGTTTGATAAGGACAATGAGGCTTGCTGGACGACTTCCTGAAGACAAGTTAGAGGCATTAAACAATAACTTATTGATGAAAAACAACAAACAACTCAACAAACAAACAAAAAAGCGCTGGAAGTACAGAACAATGAGACAATGACATCCCCTGAGAATGTTTCTGAGGAGATGAAAACTGGAGAAGACTACGAAGCTTTGTATTTAAAAAATACGAGTTGGATGGAGATTGGAGAGTTAAAAAAACAAGGACACACATTTTTGACGATGAATTGACTAAGGGATAGGGTTCGGGTTTGTGACAGGGAGGGTTTTAAGACGGTGGCGTGTTATAGTCTAATAGCCTAGGGAAAAATAAGAAAATGAAAAAGTTTCAGGTATACAAAAAAAACATAAATAAGAAAAAGAAAGTTTTATGATATTATAGAGACCAGACAGGCAATGAGATGTGCCATCTTGTAGGTAATGAGATGTGCCATCTTGTAGGCAATGAGATGTGCCATCTTGTAGGTAATGAGATGTGCCATCTTGTAGGTAATGAGATGTGTCATCTTGTAGGTAATGAGATGTGCCATCTTGTAGGTAATGAGATGTGTCATCTTGTAGGTAATGAGATGTGCCATCTTGTAGGTAATGAGATGTGTCATCTTGTAGGTAATGAGATGTGCCATCTTGTAGGCAATGAGATGTGCCATCTTGTAGGTAATGAGATGTGCCATCTTGTAGGCAATGAGATGTGCCATCTTGTAGGCAATGAGATGTGCCATCTTGTAGGTAATGAGATGTGTCATCTTGTAGGTAATGAGATGTGCCATCTTGTAGGCAATGAGATGTGCCATCTTGTAGGCAATGAGATGTGCCATCTTGTAGGCAATGAGATGTGCCATATTGTAGGCAATGAGATGTGCCATTTTGTAGGCTAGCTGCAGTAAAAAAAAATAGGTTGGGGGTGGGTAGCGACATGGAGCTAAGGATGTGGTGAATTTAAATGGATCGGTGAAATGTTAGGGTAAGGAACTGACCGTTTTATAATAATGGAAAAGTCACGTCATTAAGATTGCTGTTAACAGTAGAAATAGGGTATACAAAATGACAGAGCGAGGTGGAATTAACATTTGTGCTACAAGGAAGTGGTTTATACGAATTAATGGGATTAGAAAGCTTTTGGTTTAATTTTGTTTTGGAAAAATGTCTAGTGAAGTTAATGGGGATGGTGTTGAGATGGGGATGGTGTTGAGATGGGGATGGTGTTGAGATGGGGATGGTGTTGAGATGGGGATGGTGTTGAGATGGCGATGGTGTTGAGATGGGGATGGTGTTGAGATGGGGATGGTGTTGAGATGGGGATGGTGTTGAGATGGGGATGGTGTTGAGATGGGGATGGTGTTGAGATGGGGATGGTGTTGAGATGGGGATAGTGTTGAGATGTAGATGTTGTTAAGGCTGTACAGTTTCCAGTAAGATTATAGCTTTTAAAGGTAGGTGGATGCGGATGAAAGGATGCTGGGGTCGAAAAGATAACTCTGTTTAGACATTTGTGCTGAGAAGCTGATGGTGTTGAAAATGTGATATAACAGACAAAATATTAATATAAACATGCCATTTCTTCATTTTTAAAAATGTACTTTTTAAAAAAAACTGCGTTGTGTAGCTGTCATTTTTTGTATGTAAGTGATGGTAACAATAGTAACATTTTTTAATGTATTTGCATTTTTTGAGAAAATCGGTTTAGATTGCACTGACCTCCATCTATGCCTCTTATTTCAAGTCAAAATTTGCTAACCGTTCGATTTAAAACGTATCACAAACATATTAATTTAAAATGCTCACATTTTTAGGGAAAAAAAACAACAACACAAAAACACAACAAAAAAAAACAACAAAGGGAAATGAAAATGTCATGAACCAATTACGTGACATTATACTGATTAAGTTGTAATGAGTCTGGCTGTGCAGTGAGTCAGTCAGTTGAACCTCAGTTTTAAATTCTGGTGTAAAGTTAATGCAATTTCAACTCTATTCTAATCCAAACTTTCCAAAAAGAGTTTTTTGAGCCAAGTACACTAAGGATTCATTCAGTTCTAAGTGTAATGAAATTTAATCTTGTCGATAGACAAATGGTTCCTACTACATAATTGTCTTAAGTCCTCATGTTATTGGTGGTGAATGTTTGTGTCATCGCAACAAAGCAAATAAGTGCTTATTTATTTTTGACCCATTTTATTCTTGACCTATCCCTTGACTGATAGTTCACTAGTGGTATAAAAGTAGTATCACATGGAGCAACTCAATCCAGAGAGAATATATGGCTCACTTGATACTATGGCTCACTTGATACTATGGCTCACTTGATACTATGGCTCACTTGATACTATGGCTCACTTGATACTATGGCTCACTTGATGCTATGGCTCACTTGATACTATGGGCCAATCCAGAGAGAATATATGGCTAACTTGATACTATGGGCCAATCCAGAGAGAATATATGGCTCACTTGATACTATGGGCCAATCCAGGGAGAATATATGTCTCACTTGATACTATGGGCCAAACCAGGGAGAATATATGGCTCACTTGATACTATGGCTCACTTGATACTATGGCTCACTTGATACTATGGCTCACTTGATACTATGACTCACTTGATACTATGGGCCAAACTTGAGGACAAGAATCTCTCTAAATCTCACATTAAAGTAATGCGAGGTAAAATTAACAAACATCTTTCTCTTACCTGAAATAGAGTCAGTCGACAGAGTGGAAATTACAAGGCAAACGATGGCGAGAAGGAACCAAGTATAGAAACTGTGGGGAAGAACTCAGTACACTAGCTAGAGACCCAAAGGTGGTCAAAAGATGATATTGCATAGCCGAATCCTGATTTCTACATTCAAACAATGCAAACTAATTTGAACTGCCCACCTCCACTGCAATGGCAAGGGTTACAGGTACAGTGCTGTAAGTTCAAGTCAGACATGTTTGTTTAGTGGAAACTGACGTTTCTTCAAAAGCCCTAACCCAAAGTTCTGCGGCAAGAAGTTTGCTCAAGACATCTTTAATAGGCTTGGTCAGAAAAAATATGAGTAATTGCAATATCACAAGATTACATACACGTGAGATGAATGTGCTCCAAATGTCGTAAACAGCTTTTAATACTATTCAGTTTAAGACCGGTCTTTATGTCCCTTGCTATCGATTACTTATTTAATAAGTATGTTAAACATCAAGTTGCTGCGTGGGCTCAATGCATACAAATTCAATTGACTTGTCTTAGGTCAATGGGCGTATATTTTCTCAGATGGATTAGGGCACTTGTTGGTCATGTGCATGCAGTATTTTTTCATAGATGGGGACAGAAAAAACCAAGGGTGTACCGGATTTCTGCTCCGGCTCCGGGAAATCCGGAATTCGGCCATTTTTACAAACACGCCTCCGGCAGGATTTCACTTCATAACTCCGGTCAAATCCGGCTGTGGTCGGATTAAAATTTTTTTTAATCTGGTACAGCTCTAGAAAAACACACTTATGCTGCTCCTCCTCTTCCAAACACCACCTACGTCACTTGAATCTTTTGAGAGGATGCTCTGAATTGACGGCAAGTCAACAAGTTACTACAATCTTGATCTCCTTTCTTGGAAACGGATTGATATACAACAGGAATGCCACATTTCACCCAAAAAATTTGTTATTGCTTGATGATACTTGATGTGTAGTACATATTTATGAAGATTATATGTGACTCATAGTAAAAAAATACATTCTTATTTCATTTCAGGTTCAGATATGTTTTGAGTATGAACATACCACCTCTGTGAAGTTGTGTGTTCACAACTATTTGATTTGTCTAACATTTAGTTTAAAAAAAATGTTGTCATAGCATCATTAACTCATTTAAGATGGTCCACATTGTTCCTACACCCGATATAATGATGATGATGATGATGATAATAATAATAATAATAATAATAATAATAATAATAATAATAGTAATAATAATAATAATAAAAGTGAACTGATATAAAGCGTAACCCAAGCTTTGGGCTCTTCGACTCGAGGTTCACGTAAAAATACTGGCAACCCAAGGGTTGGCTGGAACCAAGAGTTTGAGATCGTATTGCCACATTGGCATGAGTAAACATGAGATCTTGATAGCCCTCGCCCCGAGACAAGGGACAATACCCTACTCAAAGCCACAGGCTGGTTTTGTGATAAAAAATCGATAATTTTCTTGATTGGACTTTTGGTATGTACTGATAGAGCCTTAAAAAAAAAGGAACACAACGCCCCTTCCCCCTTTTCGGAATCTTGAAACTATAAATTATCAAGAAGCAGAGCATAATATATTTACTGATCGAAGTAAACTTGATGACATACGATGTTGCTTTTTGCCCTGTTGAAAAAATTCTGAAAGGTTGAGTAGATAAATATGGATGACAATGATTAGCGTGCGGTCAACCAACAACTTGAGGTCCTCCGTTATTATTAACCCCACAATTATTTCGTTGACAATGTTACTAAGCTCATACTAAGCTGTTTATCAACTATATCTATATGCAAAGGCAGGTAGACCTCACCGTAGACTGCGCGCTAAATCGAAACTCAGATATTCTTTTCCATAAGAATATCTCTATTTATAAGATTAAAACACACGCGCACACACAATCTAAGAAATGACTTCACGGTGTTCCACCTATGACAGTGTTGTACAACGTGCATTTTGACGACCTGATCTAATGAAGACGTTGGACGACTTTCCTACACTCCACACTGCTACACCCACCCCAGCGTTGACAGAGACAATAAAACTTCAAAGTCATATTCAAGATGGGATATTAATTTTGTTTTTTAAATTTAAAAAGCATGCATGATAATAAATGAGCCAAGAATTATAAAAAATTATGGATTTTTTATTTTCCTGACAATATTCCAGCATTGAGAGTTGGAAATCCTTTATTACAAAAAAATAATAAAGTTAACTTAATTTATCTTTTAAAATTTAAATGACGGAAAGAATTAGGATATTATTTTTCTTTAAAGTTACAATAAACATTTTCTTTAAAAAATTGTCAAAAAATCATTATTTAAAATAAAATGGGTAGTAAGAAGCTCTATTAATATTAAGTCAAGGATTCCAAAAGAATGCATAATAAATAGGCAGCTTACTTTTTAAAAGTTATTTTATTTTAACAAATTTTTAAAGACATTATTTCTTTTAAGAATTTGGGTGGAGAGGTATAACAAATTTGCTCGATTAAGGCGTGCTGTAAAGACCATTGAATAAAGTTAAATTAACAAAAAGACCTTTAAAACACCGTCCGTCCGTTCAGTTCCATGGGAACCATGGTTGTGTTTTCAATCCCATTTTTTACATTCACCAAAAACCTCCATTTTTCTCAACCCACTATAAATGGGATGTTACTCTTTCCGTACAAAAATGTGTCGAAGAGAATATTTTGAAGAGATTTTAAAAAGCACATTAATGAATACTGTTCTCAATGGCCAATAGAAAGTGTATAAAAGACTGACCCACAGGCCGTAGTTTGGACATCCTCTGGTCGACCTAATAAACAGAAGACACAATAAAGATATCGTTCTGAAGACGTTTTTTTCCCCATGCAATAAAGAAATGGCTCCATCAATAAATGAAGTTATTAAGTCCCAAGCCCCGAGGCCCGACTTTCTTGCCTCTACATGAACATTAAATTGAAAATAACGAGAATTTATAACTGAAACAGATGGACTTTTATTTTGAAATAAAATTTATATTTAATTTTAAAGAGACTCACCCACCATCCACCCAAACCTTAAAACCCATTAGCCTCTAACCCAACCATCCACACCATAAAACCCATTAGCCTCCACCCCAACCATCCACACCATAAAACCCATTAGACTCCACATCAACCATCGACACCAAAAAACCCATTAGACTCCACCCCAACCTCCCAAACCATAAAACCCATTAGCCTCCACCCCAACCATCCAAACCATAAAACCCATTAGCCTCCACCCCAACCACCCACACCATAAAAACCATTAGCCTCCACCCCAACCATCCACACCATAAAACCCATTAGCCTCCACCCCAACCATCTACACCATAAAACACATTAGCCTCCAACCCAACCATCCACACCATAAAACCCATTAGCCTCCACCCCAACCATCCACACCATAAAACCCATTAGCCTCCACCCCAACCTCCCAAACCATAAAACCCATTAGCCTCCACCCCAACCATCCACACCATAAAACCCATTAGCCTCCACCCCAACCACCCACACCATAAAAACCATTAGCCTCCACCCCAACCTCCCAAACCATAAAACCCATTAGCCTCCACCCCAACCATCCACACCATAAAACCCATTAGCCTCCACCCCAACCTCCCAAACCATAAAATCCATTAGCCTCCACCCCAACCTCCCAAACCATAAAACCCATTAGCCTCCACCCAAAACTTCCAAACCATAAACCCTTTTAGCCTCCAACCGTTTCATCTCACACCCTCCCCCATCCTATCGCATTTATAGATTGAATTTCATGTTTCAATCCTATTAACTCTGAAACGAATTTCTTCTCCGCACTCACTCAATGGCGTCCAATCTCTGAAACCTCACAACCTCAAAAGAAAAAGAAGAAAAAAAAGAAGAAAAATAACAACAGAGGAACAAGAAAACTAAAAAAAGAAAGATGATTCAATAGTTATTGATCTGGCTTTTTGTAGGTGTATAGGACCACGTTCTGCCCGGTCCGTCTGAAATATCCCATAGCGGCTTAGACGGTGAATATGGAATATGTTCAGATATATTTCCATCTACTCTGGTTGGAACGGTGCGCGATTTGGCTTATTGATTTAATCCTGCTTCCACGCTTAACCAACACCCCACCCCCTCTCTTTTTATTCTCCTTCATGACCCCGAGTTCATAAGGACAAGGTTAGCGCGTGAGTTCATTGAAAAAGAAGCTAAAAACGTTTTTAAAAAAATAATTTCAAGTGAGCTAAAAATATCATGTGAAGTGAGACAGGCTTATATATTTTTGCCGTTGCATTGTTTATATAATATTTTGAAAATTTTCCAACTGTGAATCATAAAATTAATTTTAAATTGTTTATAATCTCTATGGCATCCGTCCATCCTCATGGGATGATGGCGTTTCCTCCTGCTCCTCTGCCCCCCTTCCCCTTTCTCCTGGCCCTTTTCTCCTCGCTCCTGGCTGTAAGGGAAGCTTCCGCGACTTGAATGCCCTCGCGCACTTTTGCCCGCCAGGAGGTGCGCTCCACAGCAATGGTCTCCCACGTTTTATGGTCAATCTGCGCCAGAGTCATGTCTTTCTTGCAGACATCATTGAAGCGCAAGCAGGGGCGTCCTCTCTTCCGCATACCAGTTGCCAGCTCGCCGTAAAGCAAGGCTCTTGGAATGCGCTCCGGGCTCATCCTGCGGACATGTCCCAACCACCGCAGGCGCCTCTCACTCAGGATTGAGTGCATGCTCAGCATATGACTCCTTCTGAGTACCTCGACATTCGTGATCTTATCCTGCCACTTGATGTGCAGAATCCTGCGCAAGCATCGTAAGTGGAAGCTGTTTGAGTTGCTTTGTTTGTTTGGCATAGGTCGTCCAGCACTCGCTGCCATAGAGGAGTGTGCTGAGCACGCATGCCTGGTACACAGTGATTTTCGTCCTATCAGTAAGCTGTGCATTGTTCCACACTCTTTGATTCAGCATAGCCATTAATGATGCAGCCTTGCCGATTCTGGTTTCAATTTCCTTTTCCAGGGAGAGTGTGCTTGTGATGTTACTGCCAAGGCAGGTAAAATCCTCGACGACATCCAAGTTGTTTCCCTCAATGGAAATTATGGGAAGCAGTCTGTTCCTTGTCTCATAATGTTGTCTTTTTGAGTGTTTCCCTCATGAAATTGCTGGGAAGCAGTCTGTTCCTTGTCTCATAATGTTGGTCTTTTTGAGGCTTATCGTTAGACCAAAATCCTTGCATGCCTCTGAGAACTTATTGACCAAAAGTTGGAGACCTATCTCTGAATGTGAGGTAAGGGCTGCGTCATCCGCGAAGAGTAACTCTCTAATTAAAACAGTTTCCACTTTTCTCTTAGCACGGAGACGGCTGATGTTGTATAGATTTCCATCCGACCTGGTGTGGATGTTTAACACCCTCGAAGCAGTCCTCGAAAGCATGACGCAGTAGCATCGAGAAAAAGATACCGAAGAGAGTTGGAGCCAGAACACAGCCCCGTTTGACTCCGCTACAAACTGGGAAGGGTTTTGAGGTGGCACCATCGAAGAGCACTGTGCTTTGCATATTGGTGTGGAAGGACTCGATGATGGAGAGAAGCCGTTTATAATAATTAATTAATATTTAGAAGTAATAAATTTTAAAATTATATTCGATATAGGTTTTGCTCTTTCACATTAAGACACAAGCCTATATTTACATGCGCTATATACTGTTATTAATAGTACCAATTAGCAGTCATGTGACAGTTACCTTCAGTATTTTAAAAAAACAACCCGTAAAAAAACCAAGTTTTTGACTATAAATCCTTTACGTATGAGACGTAACTAAAAGAATGTTCATTATAACACGCAGCGCAAGACCATCCAAAAATACAAAATTGCAGTTGTGTCGTAAAACGTGTTTAATATAATGCGCACCGATCAGGAATAGGTTTATAAAAAGTGTTGTCAGTAAAATACGCACCTTATTGCGCGACAGAAAGGTTGTTCAATATAATACGCACCGCGACGCTCTATCTCAAAAAATAGCATGATACATAGGAATAAATAAAATAATCTAAAAAATCAATAATTTAATTACGGTACATGCGATCGATCTGAAATTTTGATACATTGTTTTTATCATCGGTACGAAACTGCCTGCAAAATTTCAGCTCGCTATCTTGCGAGCAAGTGGGTTAAAAATCGATCAAAAGTTTTGGCGACAAGCAAGCAAGCAAGGTCGGTCGGTCGGCCGCAGACACCACGAGTTAATATAAAGGATTTAAAAAGGATTGACCGTGTCCGTATTGCACGTCAAACATATACATTAAATATTTAAGAAGATTACTGAACATATATAAACTATTTGATATCTTTGTTTTTGGTGTTGTCGAGAGAGGATCTACTCAATAAGTGTCAATGCTTGTGTTCCTTGTTGAAAATAATTAACTACCACGATCACCCCTTCCACACTCACACGTTTTTTGTTTCTTAATTCATTGTGTGCGGGTAGTACGGGAAATATTAAATTATGTTGGGGAAAATGTGAAAAGTTAATTTAAAAAAACAAACAAAAAAAAATACTACAAAAAAACACAACTTCAAATGCCCTAAATCAATACGGTTGCTGGAAATTTTAACGGAGTTAAAAAAAAGAATATCACAACTGCAAGTTTCACTCCGTCTTAATTCGTCTGTAGTTCGTGAGCACGACCAAGGCTTATACATTAATGCTAAGATTTATCTCTCAAGCGTTCATCGCTTTTTGCAATTGGTTTTTAACCCTGAGCCCCAGCTATTTTTACGACTTCTATTGAAATTCCTGCACTGCCGTGACTTTCATATAGTTACGTTATTCTACGTCTTGGCACATCTGAATATTAATGGGGTGCTGTGGGACTCTTCTCGGTGAAATCTCAAGCGGTGCGTCACTTAGTTCACCAATTTAAAACAAGGGAAGCTACACTATCGATTTAAGTTATCCTTCGAAGCTGTGTTCTCCCATTGAGCCGAACATTAAACAGAGTACAATTTGTCGAAAATAAATGGGGAACGGAGGGGCGGCGTGTGTATTTACAGAGGGCGAACGCTGCTCTCAAGGTCAGTGGGGTTAAGAAGATTATCGGATTTACGGGAATGTTCTAGTAAATAATGCAATGTGTTCAACTCAAATGATGGGCACCGGGATATGGTTGTGTCAGCTGACCCGGCACCGATGAATATCGTCGCCGGATCCTAATCTGACGTTATGACAGGCCGATAATTTGAGGGAATTCCTTGAGGAAAACTATGGAAAAGAGCTGTCGTGTAGACTTCGGGGGCGCTACGGTAATTGTATGAAACATTTACGATGTAACGTTGCGGTAAATTACACTTTAACACTGCTTGAGGCATCATGAGAAAAGACCAAACACACAAACGAAAGCATCGGCCAGAAGCATAAACAGTGACACAAATCAAAGTTTTTAACAGAGAATTGTTTCGGAGTGTTTTGAAAAAAACAACACTTTACTTTATTGCGTTTCATTGATTTCTTGCTACCCCGGCTGATTGCAGTCCGAACCAAAATTTTGTTTTGTTTTATTTCATCTGCAGTTTTTTCAAGTAAAGAAGTCGAACAATTATTGGACGGCAACAATCTAGCCAACACCACTTACCGCCCTTTAAGCCTACACTGTCATATAACCACACTACGCTTTTTTTTGTAATAAAGAAACGTTGTTATTGGTCATCCTACGCGTTTAGCCACAGTTATTTATTCGGTATAGTTAAGCTCCTGCCTAATGGCGTAGGCCTTATTGCTCCTAATGTCTGTGGCACTGTGGGATGGTTTGACGAGGCACGGATGTTCACGTGGCTCTCAGTGTTAATCTCAAGTGTGGCGCCAGAGGAATGAATAATTTCTGATACGTTAATGATCACCGATATACTGGCAAGACTCAACTGGGGAGTTGGTATGCGTTAATGGAGTTGCGGTGCAGCGCCTACGGTACATTCTTTAGGGACTAGCATTGGCTTTTTGAATGTATAATAACGTACATACTCTCTAGGAGTTGAGATTATCAGTTTTGTAAAATGGAGTAAATTTTGTGCCGTGCCATACAACATAGATAGATTGTAGTACCATTGCACCACCCATGGCTTCCTTGTTGTCCAAGTTGCGCTGTTCTTTCAACAATGTTCGGGTCCGCATTGTGGACTAGACTGTTAAAGTAAGAGTAGATACGCCGGTATTCTATTCTTACTTTAGCCACTGGTGTGAGCTTTTTAAGGTAATTCTGGTCAAACTTATCTATATCATACTGGGTTACTTGTTGTTGAGCCTTCTCGTCCACGAGGGGCATCCACCGATCATCGTCGGCGTCTGCGATTCCTCCAAGGGCATAGGCCACCGACAGAGACCTCCAGGCATCTTTATCCTGAGCCAGCTTCTCCAGGATCTTCCATTCATGGCCAATTCTCTTGATATCGTGCGGACTCTCCAAGCTCCAATGACGGTGGTAGTCCTGATAGAGATGACGGTTGTCGGCCTAATAGCTTCCAGGTTTTGGCTTTCACTATTAGGCGTCATATTTCCCTCCTCAAGGAATCCATCCTCTCGCAGGACTGAAATGTCTTTTGCTACTCTTTTCGGTGATTTTGAAACTATGTATTTTACACGGCAGGGTTGCTGGCCCTCCGCACAACCACTTGGGGGGTTCCCCCTCACAGCTCAATGGGTATCTGCCTATGTTCGGGTTACGTCCCTAGCCTTTGCGGATCCCTCCACTTCCTACAAGAAGATAACTCATCCTAGTCTATATTATTAGAAGATAACTCATCCTAGTCTATATTATTAGAAGATAACTCATCCTAGTCAAGCTAATCATAGACAAACTCATCCTAGTCAATCGATTCATGTTAGAAACTCATTCTGGTATGTCTTATCACTGGGAAAACTCATCATAGTGTATAGGACGAGAGGAAACTCATCATAGTGTATAGGACGAGAGGAAACTCATCATAGTGTATAGTAAGAGAGGAAACTCATCATAGTGTATAGTAAGAGATGAAACTCATCATAGTGTATAGGACGAGAGGAAACTCATCATAGTGTATAGTAAGAGAGGAAACTCATCATAGTGTATAGTAAGAGAGGAAACTCATCATAGTGTATAGTAAGAGAGGAAACTCATCATAGTGTATAGTAAGAGATGAAACTCATCATAGTGTATAGTAAGAGAGGAAACTCATCATAGTGTATAGTAAGAGAGAAAACTCATCATAGTGTATAGTAAGAGAGGAAACTCATCATAGTGTATAGTAAGAGAGAAAACTCATCATAGTGTATAGTAAGAGAGGAAACTCATCATAGTGTATAGTAAGAGAGGAAACTCATCATAGTGTATAGGACGAGAGGAAACTGATCATAGTGTATAGGACGAGAGGAAACTCATCATAGTGTATAGTAAGAGAGGAAACTCATCATAGTGTATAGTAAGAGATGAAACTCATCATAGTGTATAGTAAGAGAGAAAACTCATCATAGTGTATAGGACGAGAGGAAACTCAGCATAGTGTATAGTAAGAGAGGAAACTCATCATAGTGTATAGTAAGAGATGAAACACATCATAGTGTATAGTAAGAGAGGAAACTCATCATAGTGTATAGGACGAGAGGAAACTCATCATAGTGTATAGGACGAGAGGAAACTCATCATAGTGTATAGTAAGAGATGAAACTCATCATAGTGTATAGTAAGAGAGAAAACTCATCATAGTGTATAGGACGAGAGGAAACTCAGCATAGTGTATAGTAAGAGATGAAACTCATCATAGTGTATAGTAAGAGATGAAACTCATCATAGTGTATAGGACGAGAGGAAACTCATCATAGTGTATAGGACGAGAGGAAACTCATCATAGTGTATAGTACGAGAGGAAACTCATCATAGTGTATAGGACGAGAGGAAACTCATCATAGTGTATAGTAAGAGATGGAACTCATCATAGTGTATAGTAAGAGATGAAACTCATCATAGTGTATAGTAAGAGATGAAACTCATCATAGTGTATAGTAAGAGAGGAAACTCATCATAGTGTATAGTAAGAGATGGAACTCATCATAGTGTATAGTAAGAGATGAAACTCATCATAGTGTATAGGATGAGAGGAAACTCAGCATAGTGTATAGTAAGAGATGAAACTCATCTTAGTGTATAGGACGAGAGGAAACTCATCTTATTCATATTTCCCTCTACAACTCGTATTATTTAATCTTACCTTAGTTTTAAACAATTTTATCCTAGAGCTGATTATATTTTGTTTAAAGAAAAGTTTAATCAAAGATCTTTACTGCAAAGGATGATGCGATAATCCCACCATATAACCCCATCGGTCGAGAAGTGAGTGAAGTCAAACGGCAGTTACCGGAAGAGCGACAATTTGAATCCCTTGTTGCATAAACCTTTTGTTTTCATTTCTTATCATTTTATGGGGTAATAAGTTAATTCGGTAATTTCGGAGTGTACGTTCCCCGTTATATGGCCGCCATCTTTGTTGCTATGCAAACGTAACACGAAAATTGGAAAATTCAACTAGTAAAATTCTAAAACTAAACCTTACCCTAACCCTAAATTCACAATTATAACTAAACCTAACCCCAAACCTAAATTAACAAATAAAAATTCTAAAACTAAACCTAAATAACAAAGGAAGAGAACGCAGAATTCATTGCTATATAACTCATTTGGGAACGTATAATCTGATTCACCCGTTACTTCTTCCGCGTCTGTCTCGTGTTGACGTGAAATATCCCAGGAGTTGTTTACATTCAGGCGGCTAGGCTGAGTTGTAGATCTTGAATTGATCACTGATTTATTCAATGGTTGGAGAGCGCATGTGAGGGCTTTAGGATGTCGACCGGATTTGTCGCTAGTTGGTCGTGTAAGGGGCAGAAAAATGCCGTAAAAACTATATTTGGGTTTCATCTCAGAGGAGTATTAAGTAGTAACTAGTAATAATACCTTGTTCAAACATCTATTATTAAAGTTCTGCATGGTCATTTATACAACGGATTAAAAGTCAATACCAAAATTTCTAAAATGAATTAAAATTTATTGTTTTAAAGCCTGCTATAAACAAACACAAAATAAAAGCTAGGAAAAAAAAATAAACCAATGAAATAATATCGGTTTCGATTTCCAAGGGAAGTGAACATAGTGTAACCGAAACATGTAGCTTTCATCACTTATTTCCCCTTATCCTTTAAACAAAAACATTTTAATTTTTTTAAAAATTTATAGTAAACGTGGCTTGATTTATATATTTCATATAATGCTATACCATAAAAATCGTGACAGCCCGTTATATAAGAATCTAATTTTGCATTGTTTTTACAACCTTGATACAAAAGTTAAATTCTTTTATTGGAATAAAGAAGCCTAAAGATGGAGTGAAATATTTTATTCAAAATATATATACAGTGAAATACGTTTAACACGAATCGCTTAAGAAGAAACATCGGTTTACACAACATAAAAGTGCGGTCCCTACAAACTAATATGTCATTGTATTTTCATACATTTTTTCCTTCTTAACACGAAACAAAATCGCTAAACACGAAAATATTTCTTTTCTCTGATTTAACAAGATACAGAATACACCGCGGCGAGAATTAACAGGGGCTTAAAACGTTTTGAAAATGAAAGGTTTCTCTGTTAAACCATTGAGATGGTGAGACGGGCCAATGTTGTTTGTCTACCCCCCCCCACCCCTTTCCAACTCCTCCCAACGACAAATTAAAAAAAAATTCAAATCAGCTTATTTTCCGAAAAATCAATAAATATTTTGTTTCAACTTGAAAATTATGTATTGAAATTCTTTGAATTCTTGTAAATATTTTATTTTAAAAAAAGTTTTAATAATCAAATTCATGCTTACATACTTATGTATTAAAATAAAATACACTCTAATTAACGTTGTTTTTTTTTAAACTTATCTACTTTGTAGTAACAACCTATAAAACGAAATTCTTGAAACACAAAAGAAATATTTTAGACGCCCAAAATTTCGTTTTAAATGATTTTTACTGTAAATATATTTTTAAACTCTGTTTTCAAATGCATCCATATATTTTATTCTGTTGTTTATATTTAGAAAATGTGGCATTATCAACTGATCACACTCTTCACCTGAAACACCTAAAAACAATATTTATACTGTAATAGAATATTTTCACATTGCTTAAGTTATCACAGAAAATTAAACAACCCCGTAAAAACAAAGTTTTTGACTATAAATCCCTTATAGATGAGACATAACTAAAAGTATTGATTATATTCAAACATTTACAGACTGAATCTGTCTTAACTCAACTTTGCATCATAACCCTAGTGTGGGTGGGGGGAGAGGGGAAAAGTCTGGTCACCGATTCGCTTGACCGAGCTCAGAGTGACACGTAAAATGTAAACAAAAGCGCACCGTCGTTTCGTTGGGTCGCCTCAATGCTCAAACTTTCACGTGGCAAAAAAACAATAACAAATCGTGAATTAAAATTACATACCTCATATAAGGATAAACTAAAAATGCATTAATTTAATTACGGTACGTTCGATCGATCTGAAATTTTGATACGATGCATTGTTAGGTAAGACGGGTCCGTGTGCCAAATTTCAGTTCGATCGGATCATTGGAAGTGGGTCATTTTCGACTTTTGTTTTTCCGCCCGCCGAGCCCATGAGATGATGAGAGAGAGACAGAGAGAGAGACAGACAGAGAGAGAGAGACGGCGGTGAAGTTAATATAAGGGATTTAAAGACGTATTTTTCCTTTCTTTCAAGTGAGTAAAAGTAAAATCCTCCACCTGAACCCGAGTCGAAGGACACTATGGCCTCAGCTCACAGCTCCTTATCGCCCCCTGACGCTGGGCGCCACGGCCGCCACAACCGTCGCCACCATCACCGCAGTGCGTCCAGGTCACCAGCCAGGGGCGACAAGCCCAAGAGACGTGACGACAAAAACTGGAAGGCCAACAAGGAAGATGATCTGTTTATGACCTTGAACTTTGAACTACAGAACAAAGCGTAAGTAAATATTTATACTTGCTATTTGGGAAGTTTTCAGACAGTTTCGATATGATCAGGAGGCGACACTAGCGGGGTGCGGGGGATATGGACCGCAACGGGTTTACACCATCAGAAGGCGACACTAGCGGGGTGCGGGGGACACGGACCGCAACGGGTTTACACCATCAGAAGGCGACACTAGCGGGGTGCGGGGGACACGGACCGCAACGGTTTTACACCATCAGAAGGCGACACTAGCGGTGTGCGGGGGATACGGACCGCAACGGGTTTACACCATCAGAAGGTGACACTAGCGGGGTGCGGGGGACACGGACCGAAACGGGTTTACACCATCAGAAGGCGACACTCGCGGGGTGCGGGGGATATGGACCGCAACGGGTTTACACCATCAGAAGGCGACACTAGTGGGGTGCGGGGGACACGGACCGCAACGGGTTTACACCATCAGAAGGCGACACTAGCGGGGTGCGGGGGACACGGACCGCAACGGGTTTACACCATCAGAAGGCGACACTAGCGGTGTGCGGGGGATACGGACCGCAACGGTTTTACACCATCAGAAGGCGACACTAGCGGGGTGCGGGGGACACGGACTGAAACGGGTTTACACCATCAGAAGGCGACACTAGCGGGGTGCGGGGGACACGGACCGCAACGGGTTTACACCATCAGAAGGCGACACTAGCGGGGTACGGGGGACACGGACCGCAACGGGTTTACACCATCAGAAGGCGACACTAGCGGGGTGCGGGGGACACGGACCGCAACGGGTTTACACCATCAGAAGGCGACACTAGCGGGGTGCGGGGGACACGGACCGCAACGGGTTTACACCATCAGAAGGCGACACTAGCGGGGTGCGGGGGACACGGACCGCAACGGGTTTACACCATCAGAAGGCGACACTAGCGGTGTGCGGGGGATACGGACCGCAACGGGTTTACACCATCAGAAGGCGACACTAGCGGGGTGCGGGGGACACGGACCGAAACGGGTTTACACCATCAGAAGGCGACACTAGCGGGGTGCGGGGGACACGGACCGCAACGGGTTTACACCATCAGAAGGCGACACTAGCGGGGTACGGGGGACACGGACCGCAACGGGTTTACACCATCAGAAGGCGACACTAGCGGGGTGCGGGGGACACGGACCGCAACGGGTTTACACCATCAGAAGGCGACACTAGCGGGGTGCGGGGGACACGGACCGCAATTGGTTTACACCATCAGAAGGCGACACTAGGGGGGTGCGGGGGACACGGACCCCAACGGGTTTACACCATCAGAAGGCGACACTAGCGGTGTGCGGGGGATACGGACCGCAACGGGTTTACACCATCAGAAGGCGACACTAGCGGGGTGCGGGGGATACGGACCGCAACGGGTTTACACCATCAGAAGGCGACACCTGCGGTGTGCGGGGGATATGGACCGCAACGGGTTTACACCATCAGAAGGCGACACTAGCGGTGTGCGGGGGATACGGACCGCAACGGGTTTACACCATCAGAAGGCGACACTAGCGGTGTGCGGGGGACCGCAACGGGTTTACACCATCAGAAGGCGACACTAGCGGGGTGCGGGGGACACGGACCGCAACGGGTTTACACCATCAGAAGGCGACACTAGCGGTGTGCGGGGGATACGGACCGCAACGGGTTTACACCATCAGAAGGCGACACTAGCGGGGTGCGGGGGACACGGACCGAAACGGGTTTACACCATCAGAAGGCGACACTAGCGGGGTGCGGGGGACACGGACCGCAACGGGTTTACACCATCAGAAGGCGATACTAGCGGGGTACGGGGGACACGGACCGCAACGGGTTTACACCATCAGAAGGCGACACTAGCGGGGTGCGGGGGACACGGACCGCAACGGGTTTACACCATCAGAAGGCGACACTAGCGGGGTGCGGGGGACACGGACCGCAATTGGTTTACACCATCAGAAGGCGACACTAGGGGGGTGCGGGGGACACGGACCCCAACGGGTTTACACCATCAGAAGGCGACACTAGCGGTGTGCGGGGGATACGGACCGCAACGGGTTTACACCATCAGAAGGCGACACTAGCGGGGTGCGGGGGATACGGACCGCAACGGGTTTACACCATCAGAAGGCGACACCTGCGGTGTGCGGGGGATATGGACCGCAACGGGTTTACACCATCAGAAGGCGACACTAGCGGTGTGCGGGGGATACGGACCGCAACGGGTTTACACCATCAGAAGGCGACACTAGCGGTGTGCGGGGGACCGCAACGGGTTTACACCATCAGAAGGCGACACTAGCGGGGTGCGGGGGACACGGACCGCAACGGGTTTACACCATCAGAAGGGCTGACACCAATTTGTTTTTAAAAAAAATGATGTTCCCTTTATTTTGTACTCACACACTTGGAGAAGGTATATAGTTTTTTAAAAAAAGTCGTGACGGGTGACACCAGGAGCTACCGCACCAACCCTCGTGACGCCTGCCTCTGGATCGATCCTAATATGAGGACACTTCTACTACAACACATCTTTTTCGTCCTCACAATGCATTACCTTCTCAGTTTCAATACACTAATTTCTTCGTAAAGTTGATCAACTTCTTTAAAATGTTCCTCTCCAACCATCAAACATTTTGAATGCGGTTGACTTTAGCTCTGAATTATAATACACGGAAGTTATAAATTTTTAAAAACACGCTTATTTTATATCCAGCACCGTTAAATTATCGCTGAAAGATACATTTTGTCGAGTGGTGAAGATTTAAGATATTACATTCAACGCTCCGGCTGTTCGTGTATGACATCACCACGTACCTTGCTCGGGGAGAGGCATGTTTTATATTATAGCTCATCAATGTTGTGGGCACTGTAAGCAGCGTTATGTTAATTTTTAGACTGTTTTTTTCTATATTGGGTTACAATATTTTAGAACGAATCAAGCGGTCAATCTTAATTAAGAATAGAGTTGTTGACAGGTTACACGCAGATTAAACACAATACGCAACATTCTCCTAGAAGTACCGGAAAGCTGTTCAACGAAATAGCCAGAATAAACGGTATCCTACGTTTAAACACATTTTTATATGGCTTATACAAGGAAAAAAACTATATTTTTGAGTGGTAATGTTAAAATTCGATTTCGCCAATTATCATCGTGAGTGTACTCAACAATTTCCCTCAGTTTTATTAATATCTTTTCGTCATTTTATGAAATATAGAAAATGGAGATCCCGGATATTCTAATAATAGATTGCTACCATTAAACTGCATATATTTTTTCTACACGGTATATACCGAAGATTGTCAGCTTATGAGATTGAATTGTATAGCCATTAACGGGCAATTATGTGACTTATTTTTGGGAGTCTATGTTGCGGTTTAAAAAAAAACTAGTGATGAAGAGGTGAGAAGTATTTCTCTGAAAACCTTAAAATGTTTTGGTTAAAGATAGAAATAAACGTATATTTCCATTGCAAAAACTTAAATCTTATCAGGAGCGTTAATAAAACGTCCGGTTTGAAAATTCATGGGTATTCGCCCTTGTATGCTTCTTGTTTCTTTCTACTGACCGAATATCGGAATGTCACCATCAATCAATTTATCTTATGTTCAATATTTTGAATACACTTTACTCTTACACGACTAACAGACAGGCTCATTTCTCCTTGGAGTTGAACTTTTTTTTAGTCATTTCTTTGGTCGAACGAAACATATCACACCCATCCTAACCCCTCAACCACTCTTTGTTTTCCTACTTAGATAACGGACGGAGTGGTTTATCGAATCGGAGCTTGCTCAAAATAATATGGGTAAAATATGGCTAACAAGCAAAACGGTTGTTTAAAACAACATGTGAAAAGGAAACAATATAACAGCCAAAAATATTTTAAAGTTTTGATTTCTCAGTGCTGTGTCCATAAAACCAGCGCCGTCCTCCTGAGATAGAGATTATACTTGACATATTTTAGCCAGTTTAAAGATTGTGCAAGTGTATTGGATTTTGAATCAATGTTTACGATATCATATATATATTTACCCTAAATTATGTATGACTGACTCACTTTGGTCTAACGCTAAGGGACATCACTCTGCTTTTTTAAAAATTGAAAATATAGACTTAAAAATCATAATCATTTTGGGTTCCGGATTAACATTAACCAAACAACGGACGAACCTTTGACGTCAGCATTTGTGTTGTAAACAGTGCTGACTGACTCAAAGAGTTATTTTTTGGTGCAGTAATTTGGTGCGCTGCTTTCTAAAATTAGTTTAAAAATCGTGTTGCGATTAGCACTGTAAACTAATATTATATAAATACTTTGTGTACATTTCAGAAATATTTCGTATTTATCATAAAAGCATAAGTCACTTGGCCTTTTGACCCCCCCAAAAAGTGGGCGCCGTAGGCGCCCTACAACCCTTATTATAAAATACTTTGTGTACATTTAAGGAAGTTTAATATTACGTATTTATCATACAAGGACAAGTTAGTTGGGCTTTTGAAAAAGGTGGGCGCCGTAGGCGCCTTAAAAAAAGTGGTCGCTGCAGCACAACCTTGTTTAAAATATTAACATCAATGTGAAAATTCGAGTTTTCGGCCACCATTTCTGCTTTTCATTTTTCTTTTTAAATTTGATTTTTTTTTCAAACTGATTTATTTTTAGAATGCTTCTAGACACAAATTGAAATTTTTTTAGAATGGTCCCCACCGCAGACTCTTTTACAACTTCAAAAATTAAAAATAAAATTTCAAAGTTTTTTTTGTTGTTATAACTAACTAGTTAGGGAAACAAAGGCGGCAGGGCATTGTGTCACACAATAACCTCATAGCCGTGGCCTGTGAAAGCCGCGTCACTTGTGCGTTCTTTTAAGAACCTAGGACGCAAGAATCTTCTTCAAAGGTAATTTAATTTTTTAAAAATTAATGAATTAAAAAATAAAGTTTTTGTATTTTCTTAACATAATTTTTCGTGCGTAAAAAATAATTAGGTCCAAAAAAGACTTATAAGTTATTAGTCCATACAGATACTATAGATATCGACTTGCAGAAATTAATTGTGTCTAGTTATACAGAATTAGACGGCGATAAAGCTTTCAAATAAAAAATAATAAATTTAAACCATAAATTTAAGTTTTATTAATGGACAAATATGTAAGGTAACGTTTCGGCAAATTGCCTTCATCACTACAAATAAAGAAAAAAACCAAGTGTTTATATTAAAAATGAACCCCTTTCGAGTCCATGGCGGACTATGGGAGCAAGTGATGTAGCGTTCACATGTTTTTAGCCACCACTAACGAGCAGGGGAACGTGTGGCCATCACAATGCCCCAGGGGCCTTGCCAGTACCCGGGCTCGAACCCGCGACTCGGGATCTGCCTCGGATCGATAGTCCAGTGCGCTACCACTTAGAAATATTACCTACTGCAACCATGGGAAAAAATAAGTAGAGATTTTTTAAAAGCAGAAACGAAGGGAAGAAAGATGGACACGTAAAATTTAGAACTTGGTTCAATCCATGTGGAACAATCATACCAAATCATTTTCTTAATCTATTTTCAATATTAATCCTATCGAGTGAAATCTTATCTTATCTTATCTTATATGTTTACAGACGCTCCTTCTATACAGAAGATTATTGCGTCCTACGCTTATCTATGGTTTGTGTTTAGTCCTGCATTTTTATTAGAGATTTAAATGTTGATAAAGTGTTGGTTTTCCTGGATTCTTCAGGCAACCCATTCCACGCCCGAATTCCGGACGGGAAGAAGGAAAACTTGTATGTGTTTGTTCTTGCATACGGAATAAGAAAGGTGTTTTTATCCTTACTCGAAGTAGAATGGCAGTTACTGCAACATCTAAAATCCCGTCACTGTTGAAGTGTTTAGAGACAGAAAAAAGGGCCTGTTTATTTATATTTTATATTGTACAGATGTTCTCTAAAGCGACCCACCTGTCGACGACCTTTCTCACCTAACTAAATATATTACACTTCTTGCAAAGACTTTGTGCAAGTGAAACCGTCTTTTATTTTAAATTTCTCAAGGGGGGAAAATGAATAATGATAATTATTGCAACGGCAGTTAATACAATATAATTTTTCCAATCTGTGCATTTATAGTAGGAAGTTGATTTCTTGAAATATATATGGAAAGAAATACATGTATAACATTTTAACTGATTTCCCCCAAAAATATCTACGCTTATCTATGGTTTGTGTCTAGTCCTGGATTCTTATTAGAGGTTTAAATGCTGATAAAATGTTGGTTTTCCTGGTTTCTTCAGGCAACCATTCCACACCCGAATTCCGGACTGGAAGAATGAGTATGTGTAAGTGTTTTTACTTGCATAAGAATAAGAAATGTGTTTTTATACTTATATCTATCTGAGGGTTGTATTAAGTTATTTTTGTGTTGTATTTCTAAATTAGAATTAATGGCTTTATGTATTCTGACTACTTTACTCTTTGTTTTTATACCCTCTAGTGTTTCAAGGTTTAATGATTTAACTAATGGTGTTATTCTTGTAAGTTTTGAATATTCTCCAGTAATGAATCTGGCAGCTCTTTTTTGGATTTGTTCATGTTTATCAATGTTGTCTTTGGTGGATGGGTCCCATACAGAAGATGCATATTCTAGTACACGTCTCACCACAAGTGTGGTAGCTTTTAGTTTTATATTCTTATTACATCAGTAAACGTTTCTTTTTATAAAGCCTAAGACTCTGTTTGATCTTTTAATAAGTTCATGGGCATGATAGTTTCTCATTTATTATTACTTTTCAGTTCGGATTAGTTGTTTTCCATCAATAAAACATTTGACTTGAAACTTATTTAGTAATATGAGAATTATATATAAATAATAATTCTCCAATTTCCTTTTAATTTCGGAAATGTTAATATTGATTGTGTTTTAAAATCTAGTGCTAGAGCGTTAATTTATTTCGCGTTACTTAAATGCATGTTTTGTCCTACAAAGTGAGTAGATTGGAAATTAATAATACATATTTGAACATTTATATAGCTCATAGCGCTTCACATCAAAATAGTAATAATTTTTTTTTCTTTTCAATTTTTTAAAACGAAAGTGTGGCATTTTTAGCTGCGATTGTTTGAATTTTATTTATTGGATTTTTATTGTTTTTATTCCACACCTACTATAAGAAAGGGGGCGCGGTGGCCGAGTTGGTAGCGCGCTCGGCTGTCGTACCGAGAGTCACAGTTTCGAGCATCGGTGCTGTCTGAGACCGCTGAGCTCACGCAGCTCCCAATGGTACCCGACACACAATCCCTCAGTACCTGACACACAATCCCTCGGTACCCGACACACAATCCCTCGGTACCCGACACACAATCCCTCGGTACCCGACACACAATCCCTCGGTACCCGACACACAATCCCTTGGTACCTGACACACAATCCCACGGTACCTGACACACAATTCCTCGGTACCTGACACACAATCCCACGGTACCTGACACACAATCCCTCGGTACCTGACACACAATTCCTCGGTACCTGACACACAATCCCACGGTACCTGACACACAATCCCTCGGTACCCGACACACAATCCCTTAGTACCTGACACACAATCCCTCGGTACCTGACACACAAACCCACGGTACCTGACACACAAACCCTCGGTACCTGACACACAATCCCTCGGTACCTGACACACAATTCCACGGTACCTGACACACAATCCCTTGGTACCTGACACACAATCCCACGGTACCTGACACACAATCCCTCGGTTCCTGACACACAATCCCTCGGTACCTGACACACAATCCCTCGGTACCTGACACACAATCCCTCGGTACCTGACACACAACCCCTCGGTACCTGACACACAAACCCTCGGTACCTGAAACACAATCCCTCGGTACCTGACATACAATCCCTCGGTACCTGACACACAATCCCTCAGTACCCGACACACAATCCCTCGGTACCCGACACACAATCCCTCGGTACCCGACACACAATCCCTTGGTACCTGACACACAATCCCACGGTACCTGACACACAATTCCTCGGTACCTGACACACAATCCCACGGTACCTGACACACAATCCCTCGGTACCTGACACACAATTCCTCGGTACCTGACACACAATCCCACGGTACCTGACACACAATCCCTCGGTACCCGACACACAATCCCTTGGTACCTGACACACAATCCCTCGGTACCTGACACACAATCCCTCAGTACCTTACACACAATCCCTCGGTACCTGACACACAATCCCTCGGTACCCGACACACAATCCCTCGGTACCTGACACACAATCCCTCGGTACCCGACACACAATCCCTCGGTACCTGACACACAATCCCTCGGTACCTGACACACAATCTCTCGGTACCCGACACACAATCCCTCGGTACCTGACACACAATCCCTCGGTACCTGACACCACAATCCCTCGGTACCTGACACACAATCCCCAGGTACCTGACACACAATCCCTCGGTACCTGACACACAATCCCTCGGTACCTGACACACAATCCCCCGGTATGCCACTGCTAAAAAAAAACAAAACCTGTGAACGCTATTTCACTAGCCCGCATTGGTCATCATTGTCAGAAAAAAAGGGACTTTACTTTACTTACTTTGCCTACTATAACATTTTAAATTTTATATAATTCTATCTTATCGCACACTTTTAATTTACATGATAACGATACTGGTTATACTCATAGCTCAATTCAAATACACCACCTATAATCATGACCTATTTGTTTTAGGAGCTTAGCCTTTACCGTTAAATATTTTATCTCGTTGGGGACTTAATAATGGCTTAGCTTTCGATTCCATGATAATTCCATCTGTTTTGGTATGGCAGCCAAGATGGTTCTAACTCCAAGCACGACTTATTAAAATGCTGCTATTTTAGCGGTAAGAAAATCGGTAGCTGGCAAACATTCTAAAAGTCAATGCTAGAACCCACTCTAGCGCTTGTTACAAAATAATTAGGCTGGGAATGTATAAGTAATAGATTCGGTTTCCTTGAATTTTGTGGTCTATGATATAACACGTCTCAAATAATTTGTGGTCTTTCAGATATTTGTAGTCGAAGATATTTGTGGTAAATAATATATGTTGTCTAAAATATGGTGTGGTCTTTCAGATATTTGTAGTCCATGATATTTCTGGTCTATTATATTTATGGTCTATGACAGTGCTTCTCAAACTTTTTAGTGTGGTGGACCGACAGGAATTTTTCCATTGCACCGGGGACTGGTGAACTATTTTAACTGTACTGGCGTGGTAGCGAAATGTGATTTATTTTATTTTATTTGTTTCATTTTATGTGTTTATTAATGTAAAGTTGACATATTCTATAGGGTTACTATAAATTGTTGCAAAGAAGGGATTATAATTATAATTTTCTGTCCTTTCTTGATAACTTCTGCGGACCGGCATCGGATGGCCCACGGACCGGCACAGGTCCGCGGATCACAATTTTGAGAAGCACTGGTCTATAGTATTTGTGGTCAGTGATGTTTTTGCCTATAGAAATGACATGCTATTGTAATCATCATCACTAAACCAAATTGGGGGTTCCATGTAATGTCGTTAGAAATTAGTTGTTCAACATCGGCACGACGAAGTTCCCTGCTATCGACTGGTGATCCACCATCAGCATAAGTCATCATGGACTCTTGGCATGAACAATAAATCAATCAGTCTTGGGCTGCTCTAGAATGAATATTACATTTATTTGATCTCAGGCGGTCTTCGCATCTAATACTTGTTTTTTCTACAATAGTAGCCATAAATGGAAAAACCCAACCTGAATGTCATCATCAACCAATTAAAAATAACAACAACAAGGTTTCTACATGTTATTTGCTGTTTCAGCTGTCAATGTCTACAATTTTATATGAAAAAAATATATAATAATAATAATAATTGTACAGCCTCAGTCTGTCCGCTCTACTCCATCAATAAACCACGTGAGCTGGCTATTTTAGAGATTTCTCTATCTACAACACGGTTCAGGAAATGCAAAGAAATTGGTCGATAACGATGAAGAGAAATAAAAGATAAGGTCATAAAACAAACAGATAATGGAGGAGGATAGAGACACAATGAACAATTAGATAAAAGTGAAAGATGGCGCAGCAATTAACAAAAGGAAAAGAAAGTTAGGGACATATTGAACCACTGAAAGAGAAAGATAGACAGACTCAAAAGTTAAAAGACAAAGACGGAAAGAGAAACCTAACAAAAGAAAAAAGAAACAGAAGAAGACGAAACAATTAAAAGCTTTTGTGTGCCGGATGAAATCAATAGAAAGATAAACACTTTGAATGTCTTGTGCGCGCGCGGACCGAAGTACCCAAAGAGTGTGATGGAGAAAACTCATTGAAATCGAGAGGGTTTGTCTCTGGTGATCTGACGTTTGAATGATTTTTCCGGTATGGATTATCCGCTAACTCTGTTTATCTGTTTACTCGTTGGTCGGCGTTAAGCTGGGGTTCAATAAATTAAAGATCTCCATCCGATCTTTGAGTTTTAGTTGTGTGTTCCGGGGATACGACGTTGGCCTGAAGTTTCAGCTTACGTTTAAAGTTAATGAGAAAGTGGTGACGTCAAATTTGTATAGAGTCGCGTGAGTTTAAAATGGTAATAAATTAATCAAGCTGATTTCGAAACTCAAGCTTAGTTTGTAGAGTGTATCGGTGTTAAATTTTAAATGCCTGATAATTGGATGGGTCAATGGATGAGTGCAGAAAGATTCTCAACAAACTTGCGGTAAAACGTTGTATTAAATATGTACACCTGAATGCACCGAGCGACTTGTCATCTTTTATGGGCTAGCAGTCAAGCGTCTACTACCGGTACGGAAGATGTAGCTTCTTTTTGGTCTGGAACAAGCAACTTAGCTTCATATCCTCCATGTGCCTTTAAATTAATGAATTAGATTTTTGTCAATATAACTCAGCTTCTACGGGCCAGGGTACATGAGCGTCTCGACCAAACAACACAGTCTTTTGTTTTGGTTCCAGCTAACCGAATTTCTTAGTGTAATGTATTTTCTTTTAATCATGAAAAATATTATTGTTTAGGCCAAGGGCATAGTTTCTCTGGGTCCGCGAAAAACTGATTTTTTTTTGGCAAGGAAAGCTTAGCTTATTTTAATCAGTATAGATTATATTCTTTTGGTCAGCCAAACTTAGCTAATTTGAGTCCCTGCCACCGAACTTGCGCGCGTTGATTAGAAATTTTCATTTAACCTATTTTAGAGCTAGTCCGTGCAAAGAATTCCATAAACCTGCTGTCCCTTAATACGCGGGGAAATACGTCGAAACAGTATTTTCCCCTCTTGCCCGTCTTGATGAACGCAGACAATGCCTGTCATTAAATAACGTTACCCACCGAACCATTGTCCTGCCGTTGCCACTCCAGTCATACAGGTCCCAGGAGATTCCCGGTAAAGGGTGGGGCTGCTGTGGTGGGGTGGGTGGGGGGGGGGTTACTCCAAGATTTGAGCAAGAAACCAAATTGACGTCGATGCAAATGTCGTTATGTCGCTCCTGTACCGTGAGGCAACGCGCTGGAGCCTCGCGACTGTGGACCATGGGAGACAAACACTTAGATCTCTTGTGGCACTAACTGATGGGAATCCATGTTTGAAAGTGATTTTTGTGTGTAGGTTGTTTGTGCTTTAAAGGCTATCAATTTTTTGTGGATAATTCATGAATAATATTTCATTCTTTGATGATTTGTCAATAGCGCGAAATTGATGAATGTTACTGTGTATTGCCGAGTAATATTTCCGATGTGACATTAATATCTCTTGGCTTATCTCCTGGTTATTTTCGGTATTTCTGATGCAAAATTTCCCTAAATAATTAAAAATTAAAGTGATTTAAACTCTGAATTCAAATGCAGGCCAAAATTAAGACGTAGAGATTCGACAGGAAATTTTGATTAAAAAAAATAATATTATAATATGATTTTTTATGGCATGCATTTATTGCCCGTTACATTTAAGAAAGCGCGCAATTAAAAAGCGCGATACAACGTGGCAGAGCTCTGTACCAACCATACTGTCGAGGTGTTGTGCACATAACATTTTTCTTGTATATTTAGTGCGAAACTACCAACTTTTTTTAAACGTCATGACATTTCGCCAGCCTGCTCTTATTCGTTTGGGGTTAAATTTCGTCTCATGGACATTAGTAAGATTATCATTATTAATAGAAGTAAACACTACGTCACCGCCAAAATCGTGTGTAGTAAACACTGGTCGGGGGTTCAAGTCCAAGATGAGTCGATTTTAATTCATGCAATGGACATCTTGATATTTCTTTTGTGTCATTTCGTCGTAAACTAATCAGGAAGAGGTTTTAATGTACCTATACCTGCCTACCTACATACATTCAAATATGTACCTATACCTGCCTACCTACATACATTCAAATATGTACCTATACCTGCCTACCTACATACATTCAAATATGTACCGATACCTGCCTACCTACATACATTCAAATATGTACCTATACCTGCCTACCTACATACATTCAAATATGTACCTATACCTGCCTACCTACATACATTCAAATATGTACCTATACCTGCCTACCTACATACATTCAAATATGTACCTATACCTGCCTACCTACATACATTCAAATATGTACCTATACCTGCCTACCTACATACATTCAAATATGTACCTATACCTGCCTATCTATAACATTCAAATTCAATACATTCAACATGATGCTCTCAGTAGGTTTATTCACGTCTTACACCGGTAAACGCCACACCTTATTACGTTATGTCACTACTTTTAGGAAAGATTTTCCATAAACGATGTTGTTAGCATAAATATAAAAGCTACAAACTGTTTGAACAATTTTTGATAAATAATTGTTGTATACAATTGTTAGTCTTTGACACCGACTAAAGTAGAATGATCAAGCATCTCATGATCTAGGACAGAAATAAATAATTGGATATTTCATTGATTTAATATTAATGAAATTAGTCAAACTTAATATTCTATTTATAGATTAACGCCATTAAATGACAAAGTCTATAGGCCTTGTCATAATATGGCGGAGAGCTATTAATAGAAATATTGGGGCTATATTTATCTTTTTAAGGTCAGATTTCATGAAAATTTAATAAAAGATACGAGTCAATGTGTACAAGTTGGTATATGGAGAAGGATGTATTTTGTCAGCTATTTGTTAATTCTTAGTTAATTTTAGACAGCAAATTGGACTTGAAAATGGAAAAACAGTTTCGTAATTTTATTATGCTAACAATTTTAAGAACATAGTGATTCGACTTCATTTACGCTGTAAAACATTGTTCCGCTAAAATGTAATCTAAAGATAGAACATTACTCTTTGAGCTATGACGTTTTCCGGTCTTAGAAATGATCAACCCTATTGAATGAGTGAAAAATGTCAAAATCTCCAAGAGTCTTTCGCGAATACTGTAGTTAAGATGCATAAAAAACATGGATTACTAGCACGGAACAATCGATATGAAAGTCCCCGTCTCCGATGGTTTGCAATGAATTCAGCCCATCAAAGGAGTAGACCGGGGTATTTACCGTATGTACTCGCTTTCTAGTCATCCCGTGTGGTACAAGGCTTGCAAAAGAGGGGTGGGAGGAGGTTATGGGTTCTATGGTTTACCTCAAGATGGGGTGTACTTAAGTTTTAGACGCTGTAATTTTGGTGAGCTGAATCACACAAATGCCTCGTCATTAATACCATCGTGAATAAACTTTAAAAAAAATAAAAAAAATATGCAATTGATTTCCCACTGTTTCAGAGTAAACAACAGCAAGTGGAACAAAAACTCTCAGAACTTTCTGACATTGAGTGATCGTACATTAAAATCCTTTTGAATGAGTACAGCTCGCAGCTCAGGATATTGATATAAATTTTCGCCTAAGAAATTGCAAGCTGTACGAGAGTATGTACGGTAAACATTGCGCAAGTCTGTCTGCCGAGCCACGTACAGTAATAACATGTGTTTTAATGTCTACTTAAACCAGTCATTTTTTTGGTACGGCGCATATCTAACCCGGTCGTTGAGAAAACCGCATGTTTTTGTTCTCAGGCAACAAATCCACATTTACTGCTCGATGGCGTGACTGATAAGCTAAACGCGGGGGGAATTTCGCGATACTTGCATCTGAATGACTCTTCTTGGCAAGCTAATTTTTTTATTATTATTATTATTTTCTTCAAAAACTGTTGTTGCTTAACGTAGCTGAAATTTAAATTTTACATTGGACGAGAGCTGATGAACATTGTAGAGTAGAGTGGTAGTATTCTAAAAAGGTTTTTTTTACCTAATGAGATATCTGGATTTCAAATTATAGGGCAGTGAATTTCCAAGTATCATACTTCGGTGAATTTCCAAGTAAAGGTCGGTTGATTTTCAATTATCCAAGTATGGTTCGGTGTATTTCCAAGTAGAGAACAGTTTATTTCCAAGTATCTAAGAATAGATCGTGGATTTTCAAGTAGAGGTCGTTGAATTTCCCAGCATTTAAGTAAAGTTCAGTGGATTTGCAAAGACCCAAGTGAAAGTCGGTGGATATCCAAATATTTATCGATTTATGAGTACGAATTCTGTATATAGATCTAGAATTTCTGAAGTCGAAATAAAGCTGTCATCAAAAATACAAAATTAAAAAAAAACTAAAAAAAAATCCATTTAAATTTAACACACTGAAAAATATTGAAATTGTCAGTACATAGATGTTACCTTTCAGACATAGTTAAGAAAATATACTAACCCCCCCCCCTCCCCTTACTCCAAAATAACCCCACCCGTCTCCTCCCGTGAATGTCTGACACTATATATTTCGTGCTTGACTTCACCTTATCGTTGAGTTATCCCGGGTAAGATGACAGAGTCAACATGACGCCCGTCACAAGTGTGTCAGGACACACGGCTGTTTGAGATCTGTCTCATCTTTGAGTGTGCATATCATACACTCCACATTCTTTACAGGCGTGCTTTGATACATTATTCAAATCAAAGGATTTTTGACCCAGTCACTTTTTTGGGGTGTTGCTTCCCCTTTACATGAACCAACAAATTATCTTCAGATTTAAAACACATTGCAGTCAATGCGGGCACCCATAGTTTCTGATCGAAACATTTGAGATTTAAAAGCTTGTGAGTTCTGAATGTAACTTACGAGTTACTTGCAATTTGTTGTGTGCGTGGTTTTTTTTTAACGGCAATTTGAGAAATTACATGTGATCGATTTTCAAGTGAACTGAGAATACATGAGATTGCATGCGTGTTTAGTTCCTGAGGAAGTCATTAAGCTTTGGGAATAACTTCTGTAGACCAGCGCCATGCCCTGGTCATCTTTGCAGGATGTTCTGGAAGGTGAAAAGTCAAGCGTTTTCATGTAAGTAAAAAAAAACTCATTTAATTCATTATATTAAAATTAGACTTAACAATTTATTTTAAATATTGCGTTTATGTAATGGTTGTGTCCTCACTAAATTAAAACAACCAAAAATTGATCCCAGATCGATGTCAAAGATACACCTAGGCAATTCAGTGGCGTTCCCTCGCCAACACAAAGAATGGTAAGAGCCAACCAACTTGTTCCACCTCCCTTCGAGTTGTAAAGGCCAATCAACTTACCCCTCTCATCCCACCCCCCATCCCGACCAGGTGAATGGTGTGCCAATGGGTCATCTCAGTCACTTGCCAACTGTTTGTTTTTAACAATGCAAGGTTCAGTTTGGCAATGTCTTAGAACTGTCTTGACCACTAAATAATAAATCTTGACTTCAAATTATTTAAATTTCACGCATAGCTGCATAATTCTTCACAGTTCTCCCATCAAATCATTTAGTCGAAGTCTAGTGTCTACTCTAAATTAAACGAGTTATTTTTATATAGACTTTATAACGTAGATTTGAAATATTTTTATATAGACTTTATAACGTAGATTTGAATTATTTTTATATAGACTTTATAACGTAGATTTGAAATATTTTTATATAGACTTTATAACGTAGATTTTAATTATTTTTATATAGACTTTATAACGTATATTTGAAATATTTTTATATAGACTTTATAACGTAGATTTGAATTATTTTTATATAGACTTTATAACGTAGATTTGAATTATTTTTATATAGACTTTAAAACGTAGATTTGAATTATTTTTATATAGACTTCAGAACCTAGATTTGAATTATATATTTTTAAATTTCAAATTCATTACGGAAAGAAAAACTGTATCAGTGTGGGATATCTCTGACCATGAATTTCACAACCGAATAACAGCCTACCCACATTTGGCTCAAACAGCAGCTACGCCCCTGCACGATATGACGCTGTTTTTATCAGAATTCTCAGAGAAATATCAAAACTTCACCCAAAAATGCGCTGTTAGCATGAGTTATCTTCTCCTAGATGTGAGGCAGCCATTGACAGCTTACGACATTTTCAATGCGATTGTTTATTGAACCGGGAAACACATCGAAAAAGACACAAAATTATATTTAAAATGTTGTATATTACATGTCCTTGAGGAACAATTCCTTTAACCTGCGCGGTGTAGACCATTTCCGTCAATATAAACAGATATGAACTCATTCATCAAATATTAACGTAGAAATCTAACACTGGTTTGGGAAATAGCCGAAAGTAAACAGTGATCTATTTCTGTCACCGAGTAAAACAAATAATGTGCGTACGTGGTAGAATTGAAGGAAGTATGACCTTTAAAAAAAGTGGAGGGAATGAGAGCTGTGGTTTAATTGAATATTTGATCAAGAAAGTTGTCATGACAGCTGAATGCATCGGTGACTTTCTCAAATATGTTTGAACACTAAATTTGAAGTCGATTCCTATAGTAGGTGAGTGGGAGGGGGTGTGGGTATTGTTTATTATTTAGTAGGTGGTTAGGTAAGTTATAGGTGGTTATGGCTGTGGTTAGGTTAGTTGTGAGTGGTTATATATAGCTGTGGGTAGGTTAGTTGTGAGTGGTTATATATAGCTGTGGGTATGTTAGTTGTGGGTAGTTATAGCTGTGGGTAGTTATGGCTGTAGGTAGGTTAGTTGTGAGTTGTTATATATAGCTTTGGGTATCTTATCTTATCTTATCTATACAGACGCTCCTTCTATGTAGAAGATAGTTGCGTCCACAGACCATGACAGATGATCTGTTGGCAAGTGATGCAGCTTTCACAGGCCACGGCTTTGTGGGTTCCACGCATTACCCAGCCGCCTAACTACATGTAGTGTTAGGTACCCATTCGGAGCGGGGTGACTCAGGGACGCCCTAGGCCCCGGGAACAAACCCTTGCCTTCACACGGATTCGAACCCGTGACCATCGGTACGACAGTCCAGTGCGCTGCCACTCGACCACCGCGTCCCCTTGTTAGTATGTTAGTTGTGAGTTGTTATATATAGCTGTGGGTATGTTAGTTGTGGGTAGTTATGGCTGTGGGTAGTTATGGCTGTAGGTAGGTTAGTTGTGAGTTGTTATATATAGCAGTGGGTATGTTAGTTGTGAGTTGTTATATATAGCTGTGGGTATGTTAGTTGTGGGTAGTTATGGCTGTGGGTAGGTTAGTTGTGGGTGTGGGTGATGGGTTGAGGATTTGTTTAAGAGTGTGCTGCAGTGATGTTGGTGATGGGTTGAGGATTTGTTTAAGAGTGTGCTGCAGTGATGTTGGTGATGGGTTGAGGATTTGTTTAAGAGTGTGCTGCAGTGATGTTGGTGATGGGTTGAGGATTTGTTTAAGAGTGTGCTGCAGTGATGTTGGTGATGGGTTGAGGATTTGTTTAAGAGTGTGCTGCAGTGATGTTGGTAATGGGTTGAGGATTTGTTTAAGAGTGTGCTGCAGTGATGTTGGTAATGGGTTGAGGATTTGTTTAAGAGCGTGCTGCAGTGATGTTGGTAATGGGTTGAGGATTTGTTTAAGAGTGTGCTGCAGTGATGTTGGTGATGGTCCAGGGAAGACGTGTTAGTTATGTGCGCAACTCTTTGATTGAATACACGCTCTTGTGGCCTCTCATAATCAAGTGATTATTCATTGTTCAGGAATTGAACTTATCCAAAGAGCTAGTCTTTTTCTTTTAGCCCCTTCTTATAATATCAACGTTTTCATAGACGCAAATGCTTAGGCATTATTTTTATGTAGGTTAGACAGTATGTTATAAACAACAACAGAATATTTGACTCAGTGTCATAATCTCTTCTTTTTTTTTAACGGCTGTCGTGAGTATTCTCATTAAATAACTCCAGAAGATATCTATGATAATAACAGAACGAAATTAAATGGAGGTCAGAATATCAAAATGCTTTTTTAAAAAATGTAAATAACATTGGGTTATTGTTATTTTTACTTTTAATTTAATTTATTTCAATTTTTGTTCCCTGATCTTCAAAGCTTCAATCTCTCAATCATTTCATCAATTTAATTGTTTTCACCTTATAGAATCTTATAGTATCTTATATGTTGTAGTTTGTTTGGCTTCCTTATGTCTCGTGAGACGATGGAATTTTCTGTGCTCTTGTGGGATTTACGCACGTGATCTTGCAGCTTCTGCTGTGGCTGTACAAACCCACTCGCGAATGGCAGCCTTTGCTGCACTTCTGACACTGAAAGGTAGTGCTAGTGGTTATATGTTACAGATGCTTATTTTATACAGAAGATTATTGATTCCTACGCTTATCCATATCTTTGTCTCGTCTTACATTTTTATCAGAGTTTTAAATGTTGATAAAGTATTGGTTTTCCTGGTTTGGTCATGCTAACCATTCAACGCCCGAATTCCAGACGGGAAGAACGAGAATGTGTATGTGTTTGTTCTTGCAAATGGAATAAGACAAGTTTTTAAAAAAAATCCCTGTGTCTATCTACTTACCAACTTTACATATGTAGATATATGAAGTCTCATTTGCGTGTCTTCCGGCACTAGTTCACATATAGATAGCGCCTCACAAATTTCAAGACAATTCCATCTATTCAGTAAAGCTTCATCTTAGCGGTGGCCGAGGTATGCTAAATTTGGATAAAAAGTCACAATGTAAAATGTTAGTGGTGATTCCATTTTTGTAACTAGAATCCTTCGACTGCATCATCATTTCATTATTGTTATCATAAAAAGCTTCTTTTTTTTCTCTCCAGAATTAAGATTTTAAAAAAATGCCATCACTACAAAATTTACTGAAGTCGTCACTCGTCTTTGAATCATGTTCTAATTATTAGTGTTCGTCTATTCTAACCTAATGAAAGTTTCAAATCAATTCATATGCAGGAAACATATTTGTTTTTCATAAGAGCCCAATTCTACACGCGGAGTATTTAATCACGACCGTTTATCATGATATGAAGTTCAGCTTGGCCGAGTTGTGTGCTTTGAAGATATGTAACATTTCCATTTAGTAGACCCCATGAGATGGTGTCACCCAGTGCGGTCTTCACCCTCCTCTAGTTACGCCACTGATTTGATAATTTTACGAGTGTATGCCTTTTTTAAAAAGTAGATGTGTTAATTGAAGATCACACGCGACTATCTCAGAGTTCCGACCCCCCCCCCTTTTCACATACACTTTAAAAAAAATCTTTCTGAAGTCTGGTTTATGCATTTTTAGAACAACCATTGTTTTAAATTTAAATTCAATGGGGGAGAATTGTATTTTATACAAAATGTGTTAAAAAACAGTTTTACACATTTATTTCTGTTATACTCCTCCTATTAAAAATTCGGATTTTAAAAAAAAATCCATGAATTTTATATTTATTGTATTACTGTTTGTCAACGTTCTTCGGTTCATGACTTTATAATAGACATATGACAATAGTTATTTTATATAACTACCCATGCTATTGTCCATGCTGTTTGTCAATGCTATTTGTTCACGCAATTTGTCCATGCTATTTGTTCAAGCTATTTGTCCATAGTGTTTCTCCATGCTATTTTTTCACGCTATTTGTCCATGCTATTTGTTCACGCAATTTGTTCAAGCTATTTGTCCATGCTGTTTGTCCATGCTATTTGTCCATGGTGTTTGTTCATGTTATTTGTTTCATGCAATTTGTTACGCTGTTTGCCCATGCTATTTGTCCATGCTATTTGTCCATGCTATTTGTCCATGCTACTTGTCCATGTTATTTGTCCATCCTGTTTGTCCATGCTGTTTGTCCATGCTATTTGTCCATGCTATTTGTCCATGCTACTTGTCCATGTTATTTGTCCATCCTGTTTGTCCATGCTATTTGTCCATGCGGTTTGTCTATGCTAGTCCACATGCTCACCGCCAATGTTCCCTCTAAGGCTAAATGGTGTGTGAGCAAAATGTCAAATTCGAGTTCAAAGTTAAACAGCATTAATTTTTTGTCCAAAATTTTACAACCCACAAACACAGATACTTTATTATCCATATTAAAATAAGATGTGCGGTCATTCTAAACTGCTGTGCGGCGTTTGTCAGATATATGCGCGCTCTGATTTTCTAAACCCTGTTTAATTAAAAGTGTTCAGTTGTTTCTTAATTTTGTCTCCTTCGTCGTTACGAACTCTCCTATCTCAGAAGTCCTATAGCCTACTACAAAGTTTGGCACTGACGTCTTCTTATTTATGACCGGAAGTGGACACTCGATTAAACCCGGCCCATCTATGCGGTGTATTGATTCGCTATATTTCCCGGCAGCCAACACGCATTCATACATAATAAATCTTCAGCTGAAAAGATGGCAAACTTGGTCATCCAATAGGGGAGGCAACTACCAATCAATATATCAACTGTCGGATGTGCTTACCTGTCCTTAAGTTGTGTTGTGGTGGGGAAATATTTCCATTCTTGGTTTTTCTTGGAGGTGAATCATCCGTTCAGCTCATATTAGTAAACATTGACAAAACAGCAACACGTGGTGCAACAGTAGCAAGACGTATAACAGTAACGCGGGATGTACCAACATCACGTTTAGAAGTAACTATAGAAATAACAGTAACATATGACTAAACTGTTAAAATGATAATTCGTCTAGTTACCGCTACATCCTATATAATAAAAGGCAAGTTTCTGTCTTTTCTGTCCGTTCTGTCCGGTCATCTATAGCGATTGGTCCCTAAAACACATATGACTCCTAAAGCCAATCATCTTGAACACGTTTACGCCATTTACGCGGACGTTCAAAACGAGTTATTTTTGGTGCAGTATTTCTTCCAAGACTTTCTTTTGAGTTATGCGCGTTGGGATTTATAGCAAAAAGCTCTGTTTTTACGAGTTATTTATTCTAACTATAATGAATAGTATTTTTGACGCGATGCACATGTAATGCCGGTCGAGACGGCTGTTGGAGGGGAGTTACAACATGCCACCGAACGGTGGCGGAACGTCCTTGGGCGGGCTTTGTTGCTCGTATTTAATTATTATGCTATTGTTACTAATGTTTACATTGTATTTGGAACTTAGGCTGCTGGCTGACGGAGCCATGTAAACTTAGAGAATTCCAAAATTATGATACTGGCTTCATTTCCAAACTAAAATCACAGATTATCCTTATTAAAATTTGCTGCGCGGTAATTTTAAAATCCTGTGCGGAGTCGGTCAGATATATGCGAGGACACGCAGCTTAAAAGGAACATTGCTCACCACGATCTGTTTTTTATAAAACTTTCTAAACAACAACATTTTGTTTAAAATGCCAAAATAAGAAACAAATACAAAGAAGAAGAAAATAGCCCCCAGCAGTAGCTCGTGTGGTTGGGGACGCTACCAGCCAATCTTAAAGAAAGAAAAACGCAAACCCGGAGATGGAGTCCCGCCAGGGGGATGACACTGACACATTGAATTCCGGCAAGGTCGACGACGCCCCTGGTTTAAAGCTGTATCATGACGTTCAGGGTTAACCAGGGGCGTGGAGAGGGCCTGCGCCATCTTTATGTTGCGACGAACGGGTGCCTTAAGCAGACACAAAGAAGTCAGCTCGAGGTGTTAAACAAGAATTCAAGTTGTAATTGTGACGCAAGGTGTATCGCTGACATGAAATACGCCCCTAATAGGTTTAGTCGTTTCTATGGTTACTGTCGTAAAGTGGATATATATTTTTTACTGCTTACTTTTCGCGAATAAAAATCAGCAGTTGACCGAATATGCCCCCCATCCCTCCCACCCCCTCCAAAACTTGTTCCTATGCTACTGGTTTTAGCAGCTACAACAAAACTTAACGTTGTTGAAAAAAACATCATTTCATTAGTTTATATATTTGAGGGTGAAAAATCGTCAAAATATGTTTGAGTTTTACGAACATATTAATAAGAAAAATTGTTCCATGAGTGATTGCATGCGTAATGTTTTATCCACCTTCAAATATCCACAAAAATTGTTTCAAGGCAAGATGTAGTCTCTCATGCGATCAAGACATTTAGACGAAAATTGTAATTTTTCCGAAATTATTTTACAACTGTGTTTGAATTAGTAATTTGTGAGATGGTGTAAGAGATGATCGAACCAGTATTTTCTCCGAAGCTTTTTTTTTACTTGTTGAGGGACCTCCATGTTGTTTAAAAACGCGAACAGGAGCAGATAATTCGCTTAATTCAGAATGCTGTCCCTTGCCTTGTAACAGAATTGCAACTAACCGGTGCTCTGCCATAGTTGGCTTTGTGTTGCCTCCCCACACAACCCCCACCCCACCCACAAACTCACCCCGTCTCTCGCCCCTCACTTCCCCTTGGTCTGCACTAATTGATGTAGGTGGGTCAGTAAATTATTGATTGTGTTAGGTCCCAGCGTCCATTGTTCGGGGACATCCGATAATTGCAGACGCCCCGCGTTTTATAGTCTTTGTCTTGATGTTTCCCCACTTCTAGAATTACGCTGTCTTTTTTTTCTAAGTTCTTTTCAAACCAGTTTGGGGTTGGTACTGATAAGTTTTTGTGATGAACTTATCTCTGTTGACAGGTAAATGCATAACATAAAAACAGGGTATTAGTAGGCCTGACAGGACGTAACACAACAGCGAACGTTTCGGCAAAGAGCCTTCCTCAACGGACAAATAGTACACAAATGAAACGAATATAACAAAATAATAAAAACACTTAGCTGCGGTGAAATCCAAGTAGTCCAGTAGGTCTCTGTTGATACACGTGACCTTTCCCTCAGTTCCTTCGGTATTCGTCTGTGTATCTGGTATACTGACGAAGTGATACTGCTCGGTAAAGCTGAGTCGATGCAGGAGATTAAGGTTGGGTTGCTGGGCGATGAAGAAATAAGAGTTTAAGAACTGCAATATTAAAAATAAAAATTAGAACAAAATATTTTGAAATGAATTTTATTAGTAAGGCACTAACAACAATACAGTTATGGTCATATGGGCATCAGCGATTGACCCTGACTTAACTGTGAGTACCATCGACATTGCTAATCAATTTTAAACAATGTCCTAACAGTTGATAAAATAAAAACTTTGCACACTTAACCACCATTTGTGAAAAATAAGAGATTTATCGATCAGCGCATGACATCAAATTACCCTTGAGTGACCTCTATATTGCGACTCAATATCGATTGTCCTGATGTCAAAATTCCCTAATGTCAAACTGAGCGGAAACTATATTCGTTTACACACCCTCAATGAAAAAGCCTTCCATGATGTACATCCCCAGCGACCTTCCATTAGAACAAATCCTTATAGCAATAGCTTCGTTTATGATTATTAGATTACCAGTCACCAATTACCATTCAATGAACTCTCACTTGAATCCCGTTTTTAACCCTCTTCACGAGGGTGCAATGAGCTGAACATTTAGTTGCTACAGTAGTTCAAAAAGCTTTCCCCCAGGAGTTACAATAACTGGAATGAATTTATTTACACGAGCGTTAAGGGAGGGAGTAGGGGCTGTCCCGAGACGACAACACGAATTAATTTAGCACTAATAGAGGCCACCCTTCCCGCTTTTCACTGAACGCCAGAAAATCCAACACCGTTTCTTTTTGAACACATTTCTCTTTAAGATAAATTTATTGACGCATGGTCCAGCCTGAGTCCGAATTGTTTGTTTTAACATAATTTGTACAGGTTATAGGGGACTGGGCGGCTCCTGTGCCATTCTTTGCCAAGTGCAGCCGAAGCTAAGGCGGGTTGTTAAAGGGAGATCACCATGAATAGGTTAGAGTAATTGAGTTTAGAGTCTTGAAGAATATCCATGCAGACTCTGTATAGGTATTACAGATTCTTTTAAACATTAGCGATGCATTAGTGATACATAAACTTGAAATTATAGGTTAATAGGTGAAAAAAGAAATGGAACAGCCGCCCGGGGTAGAAGATCTATTTGGGACACTGTAATCTAGGATCGCTGGGACAAGAGAGTTCTGGGAGTAACGTCAACGAACTCCGTGACCCGGAGGTGCCATTTAAGAGCATCTATACTGTAATTGAATATCAATTTATGTAATTCTTTGATGCCTTTTTTTTTGTGTTGCGTATCCAGATTGCGAGATACAAGGTTTGGGATTGGTTAATATCCGGCTCTTCAGGGCATAAGTTTAGCCAATGCGAGTTGACAGGTTGAGTTGCTACGAGTTGACAATTTAGGATTGTGTGAGTTGACAGGTTGAGATTGTGTGAGTTGACAGGTTGAGATTGTGTGAGTTGACATGTTGAGATTGTGTGAGTTGACAGGTTGAGTCGCTACGAGTTGATAGGTTGAGATTGTGTGAGTTGACAGCTTGAGATTGTGTGAGTTGACAGGTTGAGTCGCTACGTGTTGACAGGTTGAGATTGTGTGAGTTGACAGGTTGATATTGTGTAAGTTGACATGTTGAGATTGTGTGAGTTGACAGGTTGAGATTGTGTGAGTTGACAGGTTGAGATTGTGTGAGTTGACAGGTTGAGATTGTGTGAGTTGACATGTTGAGATTGTGTGGGTGGACAGGTTGAGTCGCTACGAGTTGACAGGTTGAGATTGTGTGGGCTGACAGGTTGAGATTGTGTGAGTTGACAGGTTGAGATTGTGTGAGTTGACATGTTGAGATTGTGTGAGTTGACAGGTTGAGTCGCTACGAGTTGATAGGTTGAGATTGTGTGAGTTGACAGGTTGAGATTGTGTGAGTTGACAAGTTGAGATTGTGTGAGTTGACAGGTTGAGATTGTGTGAGTTGACAGGTTGATATTGTGTGAGTTGACAGGTTGAGTTGCTACGAGTTGACAAGGTTGAGATTGTGTGAGTTGACATGTTGAGATTGTGTGAGTTGACAGGTTGAGATTGTGTGAGTTGACAGGTTGAGACTGTGTGAGTTGACAGGTTGAGTTGCTACAAGTTGGCAAGGTTGAGATTTTGCGAGTTGACAGGTTGAGATTGTGTGAGTTGACAGGTTGAGTCGCTACGAAATGACAAGGTTGAGATTGTGTGAGTTGCCAGGTTGAGATTGTGTGAGTTGACAGGTTGAGATTGTGTGAGTTGACATGTTGAGATTGTGTGAGTTGACAGTTTGAGTCGCTACGAGTTGATAGGTTGAGATTGTGTGAGTTGACAAGTTGAGATTGTGTGAGTTGACAGGTTGAGATTGTGTGAGTTGACAGGTTGATATTGTGTGAGTTGACAGGTTGAGTTGCTACGAGTTGATAGGTTGAGATTGTGTGAGTTGACAGGTTGAGATTGTGTGAGTTGACAAGTCGAGATTGTGTGAGTTGACAGGTTGAGATTGTGTGAGTTGACAGGTTGATATTGTGTGAGTTGACAGGTTGAGTTGCTACGAGTTGACAAGGTTGAGATTGTGTGAGTTGACAGGTTGAGATTGTGTGAGTTGACAGGTTGAGATTGTGTGAGTTGACAGGTTGAGACTGTGTGAGTTGAAAGGTTGAGTTGCTACGAGTTGGCAAGGTTGAGATTTTGTGAGTTGACAGGTTGAGATTGTGTGAGTTGACAGGTTGAGTCGCTACGAAATGACAAGGTTGAGATTGTGTGAGTTGACAGGTTGAGATTGTGTGAGTTGACAGGTTGAGATTGTGTGAGTTGACAGGTTGATATTGTGTGAGTTGACAGGTTGATATTGTGTGAGTTGACAGGTTGAGATTGTGTGAGTTGATAGGTTGATATTGTGTGAGTTGACAGGTTGATATTGTGTGAGTTGACAGGTTGAGATTGTGTGAGTTGACAGGTTGAGATTGTGTGAGTTGACAGGTTGATATTGTGTGAGTTGACAGGTTGAGATTGTGTGAGTTGACAGGTTGAGATTGTATGAGTTGACATGTTGATATTGTGTGAGTTGACAGGTTGAGTTGCTACGAGTTGACAAGGATGAGATTATGTGAGCTGACCGGTTGAGTTGCTACGAGTTGACAGGTTGAGATATTAGTTGACAGGTTGAGTTGCTACGAGTTGATATTATGAGTTGCTACGAGTTGAGACCAATGAATAAAGCAGATATCCAGTCGAGCTGAAGCACTCGAGTTCCGGCAGTTAAGTAGAATGTACCGGACGTACCGCTAGTGGAACAGACAGGATGGTCAACTGATCCTGACATAGATAGTGGGCGTCTTAGAAGAACGCATTCCAGTAATAAAAACGTTTCATTGTCGCCCGTGGACCCGGGCTCGTTTGGATCATTTACGTCACATTATAACTTTGTCGGACTCTGCGTCCCGATATGCCCCAAATTAAATTCGATGAGTAGTAGTGGCTCGTACTGACCACGGTTCCGTCAAAGTGGACGATTGAAAGTAGACTTTTGTGACAGATCAATCTCAGGAGCCTCCCTTGTTGAAAGCTGTTATTTGGCCCTAAGTTTGTTTGTAGCATGCACCTTGATTCTTTTACTTGTGTTAAGAGTAAAAAACAAACTAAAACACGAGTCACTTTACGGGTATAAATGTCCGGAGATCGAGGTTAAAATTGTGACGAGAGTTTTACCTCAGGCCAAAGCGATCGGTTTTAAGAGTTCATTTCGGTAAAATTTCTGCGCGGGAAAGGAGTGGTAGGGTAACTAGTAACTTCTTTTTTGGAAAATATATATATATGACGAGCAACAAAGCCCGCCCAAGGACGTTCCGCCACCGTTCGGTGGCATGTTGTAACTCCCTTCCAACAGCCGTCTCGACCGGCATACATGTGCATCACGTCAAAAATACTATTCATTATGGTTAAAATAAATAACTCGTAAAAACAGAGCTTTTGACTATAAATCCCAACGTGCATAGCTCAAAATAAAGTCTTGGAAGAAATACTGCACCAAAAATAACTCGTTTTGAACGTCGCTTAAACGTGTTCAATATGATTGGCTGTAGAAGTCACATGTGTTTGAGGGACCAATCGCTATCGATGACCGGACAGAAAATTGCTTTTTATTATATAGGATGATTTATGCGACATGGAACACGTCTCCAATGTTTCGTTGTACACTAGAGTTATCCTCCGCTTCTTAACCTACAGTTGCTCAGATCGTACCTAATATTATATGAATATTCATATACATAAACACGCGTAAAACCATCATGCTATGGTAAACGCAATCATTCCCTCTTCGATGAACTACAGCGTGTGTCCAGATTTATGACGCTAAAAATATAACTACTTTACCTGGTGGAAGAGAGGACGCAATTTCCAAAACTTGTAGAAATTTGAGCGAATGGCGTGCAACTTTTGCTGATTAATCTTTCAATACACATCAAATATTGGAAACCACTGATACTCTGCAACTCACAAGAATACGACTGAACCTGTTTTTTTGTTGCTTTTAAAGGAAAATAGAACAATTATTAATTGTTTTAAAACTTTTAATTATTTTTTTACCTACTATCTAGTACTACGAGTATGTTTGGTTGTTATATTTTTGGAGTCCCTGTTATTAAGGGTCAGTACCCCGCCTGAATCTGAGCCTGAAGTTGACCTATATTTGACCTATAGTTGACCTATAGCTGACCTAAAGATGACCTATAGTTGTTTGCCGGTTCTAGTTGACCTATAGTTTTTTGTCGGTTCTAGTTGACCTATTTTTTTGTCTGTTCTAGTTGACCTATAGTTGTTTGTTGGTTCTAGTTGACCTATAGTTGTTTGTCGGTTCTAGTTGACCTATAGTTTGCCGGTTCTAGTTAACCTATAGTTGAAAGCCGGTTCTAGTTGACCTATAGATTCTTGCCGGTTCTAGTTGACCTTAAGTTGTTTGCCGGTTCTAGTCGTCTTGTAGTATCAATATGAGGCTTGGGGAAACAAAATCGACACAACTTCCGGTTTGCGAAGGCGTGCGTGTCTAAAAATAACTCATCGACGCACAAACAAACGCCTCGGCTGGAGGAACCAATCAATGACCTCCATTTGCCGGGGGATTTTTATAATAGGTTAATTTGAGACCGCCACCAAAAGCTTGGCATTGTGCTGGTCTGTAACAGTTAACCGCTGCTCTACCACAAATCGAATATCATTTGACCTAAATTACAATGATGGTGTATTTTTTTTGAGTTTTTTAAAATATTTTTTTATGGCACTCATGACAGTGATCAATGTGGAAAAAATTTACAAGAAAAATAAATCTGTACGTTTTAAATCAATATTTGAATTTAACCGAAAACGACAGAACCATTTAAATGCTGAATTATTTGAATAAAAAAATATTTTTAAAGACTTACTAATTTTTTATCAATGTAATCAAGACATCAAATACACTTAACCCTGCAGGGCTCTTTTTTTTTCATTTCTAATGTAATTTTTTCGTTGTTTTTAAAATATTATTTTTTACATTAATCAATATACATAATTCCCGTCGTCTGTATGGTTGTAATGTAATTCTTTTTCTAATTTTAGAAAGCAGCGCACCAAATTACTGCACCAAAATAACACTTTTCGAACGTTCCGCATAAAATTGTTCAATATGATAATAAATGAATCAAATAAAAATAAATGAAAGTTCTGTATTACGTTATTTTTTAATCTCATGTGTGTTTATTTTGAAAACTTCTGTCATTTTTGACGGGTGGTACACAGTTATTAATAATACATGACGATGCGCACCACGTAACCATAGGAGACGCATTTAATAGTTAACAACTTCCGTTTTACGGTGCACTTTTGTTTCTACCCTGAAACTGAGAACACCACATTGTGCAAATTCAATTAATATTCTGTCGTATTTTGCACTTATTAACACAGATTTCGTGTAAACAAAACCATCTTTTAATTCTCCTGTTTCTTTTCCCCACGAGTCTAAACATTTTCCCCCCTAGTATTAATTCTCTCATCAACGCAGTAGCTAAAAGCTTTTAAAACTCTTTTGAAACTACAACATGATGAAAATATAATTTTAATACTTGTGTAAGTTATTTGTACTGACGAAGGCATTAGCCGAAACTTTTTACTTTTGTATTAGTCCATTAATAAAGCTTATCCAAATAACGATAACTTAACCAATCCAAGCAAACTATGTGGGGGTAAATTTAACCACCAATCAAGGGATTAGGGGAAGGAGGGAAGACGCAGATAAATCAAGAATTAGTAAATAGAGTATCTGAGTAAACTTCATTAAAATTATTACATTTGTAAAATCCTCGGGGATATGTGGCTGGAAGACTTGATGGGGTCAAGGGTTAAAAGATAAGGATTAAGTAACACCAATAGTTTGTAATGTGTACAAAAACTATTTAATTTTTTTACATATTTTAAACATTTAAAGTGACTAAAAATTCAAATGAATCTTTTGATTTCTAACATATTGTGGAGATTTAAACAGCTTTATACTTCTCTCTCTCTCTCTCTCTCTCTCTCTCTCTCTCTCTCTCTCTCTCTCCTTCTAATAGCTTCTTTGTTCTGACATATATGACACCCTTTTTTACACGCTTTTATTTAAGTCACAATGTTTGTATGTTGTATCCTTCCTTCAAATCTTGTAACGTAAAATTAAACCACTTCTGATAGTCCTAGAGATCTCAACATTTTACCACATATAGATCTTGGATGACAATGCATTGTATCAAAATTGCAGATCGATCGAATGTACCGTAATTAAATTAATCAATTTTTAGTTTATCTCTATTTATCACTATTTAGAATGTATAGTCGTCAGCTAGAGTTGACCTCCACGCCTCACTGGTTTCACTCCAGCCCTGGTTTACCGAATTCCCGTGTTTACATCAAGGCCAGGGGAGATCAGCGCGTTTCAGTCTGTAAATGTTTGTAAATAAAAGCGTGTCCTTTTTAAAAAAAAGATTTTTTTACATTTTACTTATTTACTCTTTAAAAAAAATTATTCCAATTCCAAATGTGTCAACAAAGCCTTCTGCCTCACGCCCTCAATAACATTTTTTGGAGGAAAAAAAATATTCGCCGGATTTCATTCATTGAACTGAAGGTCAAATGTTTTCCCTAAAAATTACCTGAATAGATCTGACAAAACTAAATCTGGAGTGAGCTCCGCTAAACTTCAAGACGTCAGTGCCAAATGACATCAACGTTATGCGACATAGTGCCACGTGACATCAACGTTATACGACATAGTGCCACATGACATCAACGTTATACGACATAGTGCCACGTGACATCAACGTTATACGACATAGTGCCACATGACATCAACGTTATACGACATAGTGCCACGTGACATCAACGTTATACGACATAGTGCCACGTGACATCAGTTTTATACGACATAGTGCCACGTGACATCAACGTTATACGACATAGTACCATGTGACATCAACGTTATACAACATAGTGCCACGTGACATCAACGTTATACAACATAGTGCCACGTGACATCAACGTTATACAACATATTGCCGCGTGACATCAACGCTATACGACATATTGCCGCGTGACATCAATTCAGCTTTTCCTTAGTGCGAGAAGGCGTCTAGCTAAAGTTCTATCAATCTTTGTAATTAAGGGACAGAAAATCCAGAAACTGTAATAGAAGCAAAAAAAGAAAGAAAATTAAATCACATAAAATAGAAACATGTCCAGAAGAAAAGGTTTATTCCCAAGCCGTCCCGCAATATAATTATGAAGTGATAAATGTCATTACACAAAATTTTCCCAGTTTGTAAAAACTAATTGTCCCACAAAGGTAAAGAAAATTTGATTAAAGTTAAAAGCTGTCTTTGGTTTTAATAAAGTAAGCTAAGAATAATTTTTTAACAAAAAGTTTTGAAGGGGGAGAGAAATGACGTTCGATCTTAAACCAGGAAGAGCACTGGTTTTAAGTTACGCGGCAGCTAAGTTTTCATTTTATTTTATTAGGTTATTTGTTGTGTTTTTTTGGTGTTTTTTTTTGTCTATTGGTTCGTAGGATTTTTTGCCTTGAACTACGTTGAAGCTGCGTGACGAAAATTAACACTACAAAAACAATATATTTGTTGTTTTGTGACGTCCTGCAGGCCTATCTATTTAAATAACACATATAATTTATTAGTTTTTAACTAGGATTGACTTTTGCTTGGATTGCTGGTCTACAAATGTGAAAATGTTGATAGTACTGAATGATTCTTTCAAAATTGAATATATAAAGGATGTAGAGTGAAAGTTTCCCCCCTCTAATTTCCTGATGTATGAAACCTCTCATCCCTGTTGTGGATCAGCCAGCACCTATTAAATCATCAAGCCCTGTCACACACCCACACCCCGGGGTTCAACCGGAAGTCGTCAAATCAACATGCCCTGTCACACACCAACACCTCGGGGTTCAACCGGAAGTCGTTAAATCAACAAGCCCTGTCACACACCCACACCTCGGGGTTCAACTGGAAGTCGTTAGATCATCAAGCCCTGTCACACACCCACACCTCGGGGTTCAACCGGAAGTCGTTAAATCAACAAGCCCTGTCACACACCCACACCTCGGGGTTCAACCGGAAGTCGTTAAATCATCAAGCCCTGTCACACACCAACACCTCGGGGTTCAACCGGAAGTCGTTAAATCATCAAGCCCTGTCACACACCAACACCTCGGGGTTCAACCGAAAGTCGTCAAATCGACAAGCCCTGTCACATACCCACACCTCGGGGTTCAACCGGAAGTCGTCAAATCAACAAGCCCTGTCACACACCAACACCTCGGGGTTCAACCGGAAGTCGTTAAATCATCAAGCCCTGTCACACACCCACACCTCGGGGTTCAACCGGAAGTCGTTAAATCATCAAGCCCTGTCCCACACCAACACCTCGGGGTTCAACCGGAAGTCGTTATATCATCAAGCCCTGTCACACACCCACACCTCGGGGTTCAACCGGAATTCGTTAAATCGACAAGCCCTGTCACACACCCACACCTCTGGGTTCAACCGGAAGTCGTTAAATCATCAAGCCCTGTCACACACCCACACCTCGGGGTTCAACCGGAAGTCGTTAAATCATCAAGCCCTGTCACACACCCACACCTCGGGGTTCAACCGGAAGTCGTTAAATCATCAAGCCCTGTCACACACCAACACCTCGGGGTTCAACCGGAAGTCGTTAAATCATCAAGCCCTGTCACACATCCACACCTCGTGGTTCAACCGGAAGTCGTTAAATCATCAAGCCCTGTCACACACCCACACCTCGGGGTTCAACCGGAAGTCGTTAAATCATCAAGCCCTGTCACACACCAACACCTCGGGGTTCAACCGGAAGTCGTTAAATCATCAAGCCCTGTCACACACCCACACCTCGGGGTTCAACCGGAAGTCGTTAAATCAACAAGCCCTGTCACACACCCAGCCCCGGGGTTCAACCGGAAGTCGTTAAATCATCAAGCCCTGTCACACACCCCCTGCCCCGGGGTTCAACCGGAAGTCGTCAAATCAACAAGCCCTGTCACACACCCCCACCCCCGGGGTTCAACCGGAAGTCGTTAAATCATCAAGCCCTGTCACACACCCCCACCCCCGGGGTTCAACGGGAAGTCGTTAAATCAACAAGCCCTCATATCACTAACTGCCAACCAATAACGCCGCTATTTACCCTTCGACAGGCAGACTTGTTCGCGTGTAAACCAAGTTTATCTCAGATTAAACGTCTCCTCCGAACAAAGTTAATTGGCCCCATTTCTAAACGACCGGTCTGAAAAAAAAATAGCGGAACAAGAAAACACGGGTCGATTCCAACATGTCGATGTTATCTCCCTTGAAGCCGCCGACCTGACAATAGCAGGGAGTTACCGCCGTTGTCCGGCTGGCCAATTACGTCACACGCATGGTCACCTTCTCAAATCCCTTCTGAAGCTTTGATCTTCGGGAGACAAGTTTGGAGGGTTTTTGGTTGTTTCTTTTTTTTAAATGTTATAAATAGCATTTTGCACCAGGTCGCGAAAATTCGTAACTGCATTTTACAGGTGGTGTGCAACGTAAGACATTAACAGTGACGTCATCAGCCTGGTTGAAGTTAAGAGTGACGTCATCAGCCTGGTTGAAGTTAGGAGTGACGTCATCAGTCTGGTTGAAGTTAAGAGTGACGTCATCGGCCTGGTTGAAGTTAAGAAAGTGGATTAGAAATTATGTCACCGGCTGTGCATGCGTCATCTCAAATCCCACAATTCTTCTGCAACTCTTCCCTAAAAGAAAAGAAAAATCCATTTTGTCTTTCCGCGACATTTGAAAACATATTAAATTTATCGTATAAACTTGTAGCTGCCAGCGCAATCGAACCTATGGCAACACGCAGCCATCGAAATTGGGATGAACTTTAGGGAGAAAAGCTGCATTGACACTTTAGGACTTGAGGAAAACAGCTGATCAAGATCTTTGAAGTTAGGATTTGAACACATGTAACAGAGACTTGAGCCCGTACCATATAAGCATTTAAGTTATCTTCTTTGAGAAAATTATAGAAATAGAAAATTATGCCAGAAGTGTGACTAGTTAGTTTTATAGCCGGGACTTTGACCACTTCGCTAACGCTTCAGGGATATTAACAATTATTTGAGAGACCGAAAAGTCGTGACGATAAATGAGGACTAAAGTATTCAATCTTTTTCTAGTGAGTTTGGGCCGAGGCCTCACTGAGCGTTATTTCACATGTCACCCATGGGTAATATCGTCAAACGATTAAAAGGTAATAAATACCGTGTTCTTAAATTGGGGTGGGGAATTCGGGAGCTTAGCTTTGCTTCAGGGCGTGGTTGGGCCAATCGATGGCTCCTCGATCTTGATGAGTGTTCCAAATTTACATTCGCCGGAAGTCACCACCCGCTCCTCGCGCTACAGTATAGCACCGCCATTTTTTTATGTCGATGTTCTCTCGATTTATTTCTTCCCCCCTTAAGCTGACCATTAGGGCAATCTTCACATTATCCAAATGTCTGGACACTGGTCATTTATACGAGCTAAATTACGTGAGGTGACATTAGTAGTTTGCGTCACGAAAATACCGGAACTGCTACGTTACATTTTTAAAAGATAAAATACTTCTAAAAATCACATCACAGTATTTTACGGGTTTATATAACAGAAATAATTCGTCAATGTTTGCCGTTTAAGTCTCTTCTAATGACGAAAAATACATTAAAGTAACGCTTTTTATAAAAATCGCCGTGAAGATCTTTTGTAATCTCTTTTGCGCGTAAATTTAACGAAAATTTACTGATTCTTATACGTATATCTAAACATTTGCTATTACTGTGATGATTCATTTCTAAAAATGATTGCCAGCATTTGCACTTCAAAACATAGCCTAGCTTCTCGTGCTTAATTGATATCCAGATATCATAATTGCCACCCACCACATTCCCGACCGTGAGACCACCCCCCCCCATGCACATTAACGGTACTCGATTGCTGATCAGCTTTACTCTTCCTACACTCCTTTCTCTTTTTATCTCATACCATCTTCAATTTTTAGAAATCTTTAACTTTTTAATGAATCCATTAATATTTCAAACGAAACGTACAATGATTGCGTCTTTTAAGTCTTAAGCAACACATCATAGGGATTAACTAAAATCCATCCATAATAATTCCCAGCGGGCTTCACCCCCCCCCCACCCCCAAATATCATCAAACAATCAACTTTGCCGTCGGACAGTGACCCCCTCCCCCTCCCCATACTTATAATCAAGTTTTTCACCCGAATTCAGACGGTCACAAATAAAGCTCACTTCATGAAAGTCACTTTTTCCCATTTACCAAAGAAAATTTGCAAAAACACATGAAACTTGGGGAAGGTAACTGTTTAGAAAACAACGAGAAGTGACCAGTAGCTAAATATTTATGTGACATTAGATATGGCTTCATTAAAATATGAATAAATAATACATATAAAAGATGGCATTAATATGGTCATTTTCATCGTAAAAATTAATTATCAACGCAGGTCATTACACATAATGCGATACATTAATTATTTTAATGAATCTAGTTAGTGGTTTGGATTTTAAAAAAACTTGCACATCAATTGTAGGAGCCGTTGAGCAAATGTAAACATTTCACCATTAGTGTCTAAAGGTTTTATCTGACAGCAAGATCGGAAGGTGTCACCATTAGTGTCTGATATCCCAGGAAGATATAAAGGTGTCACCATTAGTGTCTGAAGGTGATATCTGCCAGGAAGATATAAAGGTGTCACCATTAGTGTCTGATATCCCGGGAAGATATAAAGGTGTCACCATTAGTCTCTGATATCCCGGGAAGATATAAAGGTGTCACCATTAGTGTCTGATATCCCGGGAAGATATAAAGGTGTCACCATTAGTGTCTGATATCCCGGGAAGATATAAAGGTGTCATCATTAGTGTCTGATATCCCGGGAAGATATAAAGGTGTCACCATTAGTGTCTGATATCCCGGGAAGATATAAAGGTGTTACCATTAGTGTCTGATATCCCGGGAAGATATAAAGGTGTCACCATTAGTGTCTGAAGGTGATATCTGCCAGGAAAATCTGAAGGTGTCTCCAATAGTGTCTAACCGATGATCTGCTGGAAAGGTGTCACCACTGGTGTCTTATCTGCCAGTAATATGTCACTAATGCATTGTCCCTATCCCTCAACATGATATCGGCAACGCGGCTGGAAGAAAACCTGGCAGCAGACAACATTCTGCCATCTTGACCTCAATCCGACGTCTGTTTGTTGATTAAATCCAATCGTCCTCTCCTTCTCATCTCCTTAAAAAATCCCGTGGTACTTCTTTGTCTAACGGCGAGATAATCTCCCCTTAGTGTAGGGGAAGAAGACGCCGAAGACTTTTGATATCTAACATTTCTCGTCTTTGAAATTTTTTATTTATATAATGAAATATCTTCTTGGCTGAACTTTACGTTGAATTTTGTTCCCCATTAAGGAGAGAGAGAGAAAGGTTGGGGGTGGGCACTTGAAGGGAAATAACTAGTGTATCCTTTTTTTTGTCTTCGATTCTTACAATCTGACTAATGTTTTAAAATCTAAACCTCAACCAGTGTTTTTGTTAATGGTCAAACTTTGTTAGAGTATTAAAAAAAAAGTTTTCCGTAAAGGTGGTTCACTATATTTTGTTATCTTTGAATGAAAAATTTGTTTTAAATTTTTTTTTAAATCTTTGTTTGTGTTCGAAACATTATGTAAATTCGTAATGATAGTTGTTTCCCAATTGTGTCGTCATATGTAGATACTACTGATTAACTCCGGGCAATATCAAATACTAAATAGCTTACTTAAATTTTACTAAGTGTATTGTCAATGTTATCATGAATAAGGAAGTCTTCCTTCATAAAGATTATAGATTACTTTTTTTTCCCTGTAATACGATAACATGATATATGACGACTTCTTGATTTGATTTATTGAAAATCGACTTGTGAGTAATTGTGAAGCAATAATACGTGGAGATATTCACTGATTAAATTGAGTGTTCACTGGCACATTAACACAATTCCAGATCCCCCAACACAAATAATAATTACAAAATATCCATTGTTTTCTCTCTCTCTTTTCTGCCTGCTCTTAATCTTGCGCATGTCTTAAATATCCCTCATATTTCTGGGATATTCTGATATTAGAATGATTAAAATGACGCTAGAACTACTGCTAAGTAGTCGTACACATTTTTAAGTTAAATATTTATAATAAAAATAAATTCGCACAGAGGTTGACAGGGTTAAGGTTGAGAACTGAGAACGTTGGCTTCAACGTGGGTTTACGAAAAATAATAATATAGAGTAAACGAGCAGAATCGATTCTTATAATAATAATAATTCTAAAATATACTTTTAAGATGTAAATGGGGAGAATGCAGTCCCGTATTACACACAACAACCTTTAGACGATAGTCATGTAGATTAGAAGAATCGATACCTGTAATAAACATGCCCACCTATGTACACCAGACATGGTTTTCCCATCAGGTAATGTTTCGGATTTGTCCTGCATGCCAGCAACGTGAAGCTATTCTTGATACTCACCTCCCAATCACGTAAACATCAGCATCGCCAAAGACTTGATTATGTCAGGGCAAAAAATAAAAATATCGAGTATCGATCTCTAGTTAGGCCGTGTGGTTGTCTGCTAATACCATCCAATCTTTTGACTAAGGCCATCAGAACCGGGCGATTGACACTTGGGGAAGGGTGGTAACTCCGCAGACATGCCGTAACGTGCTTATCGATCTTTGTTTTATACAGGCGAGGAGCCCGCCTAACGACAACGTTGAAATGGTCGTCTGATTGATGGACCACAAATGGTGTAGTCGATATGTTTTGTTTACAATTACATGTTATTTGCTGGTTTTGGCTTGCCTTTTTTATGCTGGCCCGTAACCTTACTTTCATTTTTAATAAATGTTATCTTTTACCCAACAAATTAAGCAAGGTCATTTCCCCTCACAGTGAACTCCGGAAATCATAAATACGTTTTTTCTGGGGGGTTTTAAACTGCTATAGAACAAACGGTATAAGTTATAATATCATTTCAATGAACTAAAATTAGAAAAAATATCTATTTACAAGCTAAATTACATTACTTCAATTTTTTTATTTGATCTACGTTAACAATAGCAATAGAATAAAGAAACATGATATTTTTGGCATATCTCTCATAACAGCAAACGTTGTGTTCTAGATCAGTGCTTCTCAAACTTTTTTATACAGATGAGGCAGACTTTTTGGAGAAAAGTAATGAAATGCTTGATTTTTTTCGAAAGGAGGTCATACCCGGAAACTGTTTTAATATTCGCTGTCAATCGAATTAAAGACATGACTAGACAGGACCCATTTACATCATCTGTTTCTGATCAATGTGATCGATCCAAATTTATTTTAACTTTTCATCCCCACAATTTTATAGCCCGGCAGGTGATTCTTAAAAACCGACCAATCCTCGTGGCTGATCCTCTAACTCAGCAGGTCTTCAAAAAACCTCCTCTTTTTGCTTTCCGGAGAGATAGAAGCCTGAGAGATATACTTGTAAGAAGTCACCTTCCCACAATGAAAGCGCATATTGGAACAAAAGGTTGCAACCGTAACCGTTGCAATACTTGTCCATATGTGATTGAAATTAACCAAATTTCTTTCCCTCTTGAAAACTTCATAATAAAAGATGGATTCACTTGCACAAGTCGCAACGTGATTTATGCAATTCTTTGCAAGAGGTGTAATAAAATTTACGTGGGTGAGTCAGGTCGTCGTCTTGGAGATCGGTTTCGAGAACACCTGTATAATATAACTAAACAGCCTCAATGTCATGTATCTAAACATTTTAACAGTGTTGACCATGACGGTATTTCAGATGTTGCAGTTACTGGTGTTTTATATGCAAACAATACCCATGCTAGGATCCACATGGAAAATAGACTTATAAAATGATTTGGTACGTTGGCTCCATATGGAATTAACCAAATTCACAATTTTACCTAACTGCAGAATCTTTTTCCCGTTGTGGTTTTAACTGTAACTGTAGATACTTCCTTATTTTTGCTATATCCTGTGTCCTTGTTTTTGTTTGTTTTTCCTTTCATTTTATTTTACATTAATATTTTTAATTATTTTTATGATATAATATGTTTAAGAATTTAAATATATGTAAGTACCTATTTTATGTTATTGTACTGATGAAGGCATTAGCCGAAACGTCTATTGTCGTTTTAGTTTAAAATAAAGCTCAAATTTATTGTTTTAATTCTTATCTTATCTGTTTTAGACGCTCCTTCTATACAGAAGATTATTGCGTCCTACGCTTATCTATGGTTTGTGTTTAGTCCTGCATTCTTATTGGAGTTTTAAATGTCGATAAAGTGTTGGCTTTCCTGGTTTCTTCAGGCAACCCATTCCACGCCCGAATTCCGGACGGGAAGAACGAAAATTTGTATGAGTTTGTTCTCGCATACGGAATAAGAAAGGTGTTTTTATCCTTATGTCTATCTGAGGGTTGTATTAAGTTATCTTTGTGTTGTATTTCTAAATTAGAGTTAATTGCTTTATGTATGATTACTAATTGCACAATTTGTTTGTGTATTTTGTATTTTATCAAACTTTTTTAGTATGGTGGACCGGCAGGAATTTTTCCATAGCTCATGGGACCGATGTACTATTTTCCCTGTACTGAAATGGTAGCGAAATGTAAATTAATTTTATTTTATTCGTTTCATTTGATGTGCTTATTGCCAAAATTGACACATTATCTTGGGTTAGTATTAATTTTTGCACATGGAAGACTACAATTAAATTTTTATGTCCTTTCTTGATAACTTCTGCGGACCGGCGGCTGATGGCCCAAGGACCGGCACAGGTCCGCGGACCACCACTTTGAGAAGCACTGTTCTAGATAATTATCCAAACTAGGGATTAAATTTTAAAAACATATATATTTAAATTTAATTAGCAGTAAATTAAATGAACTATACACGACTGTCTAGAAGAATTATCCCACCAAAACATATCGCCTCTTTATGAGGACCACTTTCACGTTCAACTATATTTTTTGAAGACAAAATCATACACATAAATATAAATAATGATTCCAAGATTATTCTCTACGGTTAAAGGTAAAACCTATATAATGTCTTTTTTTTCAGTCTAGCCTTTACGGTTAAACAAAACACCTGTATTATGTGGCCGCTTCCGGCGTAGCGTCTAATAATTTACAAAAACCAAACCTCCTGTATAAGAAGGACCAGTGGCGTAACTAGAACATTTGCCGCCCGGGGCGGTCTCCAATTTGCCGCCCTTTTTAGGGGCCGTCCATAAATGACGTCACGCACCTGGGGGGGGGGAGTCGGGGCCGTCTTAGCGCATAGGCCCGTTGGACATTTTCCCGGGGCCCATGAGCATAGGGGCCCCATGGGAATATGTTTATTTATATATATATTATGTTTATTTATTTTGTATTGCTGCGGTTGAGGGGCCCAACACTATTTCTTTGCCCAGGGGCCCAAAATTGTGTAAAGACGGCTCTGGGGGGAGTCACATACGTTTGTGACGATGTGTGACGAAGGGGGGGTGTTTAAGAAATGTGACGTCGCGTCAAAACGCGCAACTTTAAATAAACTTCCACTTTTCTTAAATGGCAAAAATTTAATTTGAAACATGCTCATTTTCAAACAGAAAATACGGCTTTTATTGGGGGGAGGGGGTCAAAGCTTTGTGCTGTCTTATTGTAGAAGGGGTCTAAGTTTGTGTGACGAGGGGGGAGGGGGTAAAAAAATCAGTCAAAATAGCTTTTTTCATTTATGGACGGCCACTTAGTTATATTATGGTTCCCCCAGGTCTTTCATGAGACAAAACATATTCCAAATTAACATCTCCAAAAACATTACCAATTAGTATTCTTTTATTTTGTATTTATAAATAAATGATTATTTTTACAAACAAAGAAATTGTATGCATTAGCAGTGGCGTACCAACGGCTAGGCATTGGGACAGTTGTCAAAGGCGCCGGCCTGCGCCAATTCAAACCGGCGCCGCTAAATCTCTAATTTTTAAATTTTTATCTAAATAAAAGGCGCCAAAATAAATTAGCCAAGGGCGTCAAAATCCCAGCTACGCCTCTGTACATTAGTATGTAAACATATTTATACATTTACTTTCCTAACTCTCATAATAGAACAATCGTGTATTATGCTATCAAAATTAAAATTAGTTGTAATATCTTGTTCTATGGACAGTATTGCAAGATTTTGTTGTCTTTAATCGCTCATTGTGGAACGAAGATAATTTTTATCAACTTCAGTTTGGAGCAGCTCCTTTCACAACTAGCGACACTGATAGCAATAGTTGAAAAAATTCATAACAAAATTACAATGTTGGGTACAGAATTTTCCAATCTACACTGTTGAATAAATTTTAATAGATCAAAGGTGCCTTTTCCCCCGTTTTTCTAACATAATGCCCCTTCTTGTAGTGTATGTACAGCCATAAAAACCTGGATCTTTCTTCTTTCCATATTGAACTGTCAATGTCAATAAAGTAATTTATTTGATGTTCAAAAGCTTCATTTAGTAAGTTACATGGTATTATATACGAATATTTTCTTGCAAGGAAAGCGTTATTTTATTTTATTTTATAATTCCATCCATGGATAAAAAAAATTCTCGTTGTACTGCTTGTTCTAAAGATAGAACCACGTCTTCTGAATTTTCCCTACTCATATTTTTTCTTCTTCTAGCTAGGCGTTCAGTTGATATCTCCATCTCTTCACAAATTGTTTGGCTGATATAACAGCATTTTGTATTAGCACATCTCTGTGTTCCCTGCAATGGCTTTGCATTAATTTTAAAAAATGACGGGTTCCCATAAATTAGATAACATAGAAGAGAAAAAGATTGAGTTTGGGTAAAATTCCAGATTCTGATCTCGTTTTCCTAGTTACTTCTTCAGATGTCAATTTTTCCAAGACGCTTGAAAGTTGAAAGTATGTCTTTTTCAAAATTAGTATGCCTGTTGTGGTGTTTATTAACGGAGAAATTTGAATATTTACAGATTCTTGTCATAAATCTTAATAATTTTCCATAAAATAGACGAATTCAAATTATTTACACATTACTATTAATTTAATTGGATAGGCGTAACATGCTTAATGAATAATCGTATTTTAGTGAAAAACACAAATTATTTGTGCTACTTTCATGCCATAAAAACAAAATAAATTTAATTTTTAAAAACTTATCTTACAAATTTACTGAAAACTGAAGCAGTAATATAAATTTCTACTTGCAAGTTAAACACAATATTTGAACCGCCATGCCTTGTAGGTACTTGTTCGCGCATCATTCTGCGAATGCCGAAATTCCACGTAAAAATATCGTGTGCGATATTAATAGCACACATTATTCGGCCCAGCGGTGATGTGTTTTTGTGTGGATAGTTTTCTTATAAAAGCGTCATCTGTGACTTATACCGCTTAGTGTTCCAAACAAATGGAAACGAATTAAGACTCAAAACTACGAGTATTTTTGATTCAGCTTGGTTTTCCCCCTTCAAAAGAAAAAGGGTGGTTGTCGGAAATGTTTGTACTTTTTAAATGCCCACAAATGCCGCCCCTAAATGAGTGCCGCCCGGGGCGGACCGCCCCCACCGCCCCCCCACCTAGCTACGCCACTGAGAAGGACACTATCAAGTCTACATCGACGGTTTTTTAAAGAAATATAATAGAACTTGTGTATGAAGACCACTTTCAGTCCGGCTTCTAGGGCAGGGTGCATCACCAGCAGGTTCCAGGGGGCGCATGAACCATTCTGAGAAAGAAAAAAAAAGAAAAAGAGGAAGAAAAAAAAAGGAAAAACTGATAATCTGAAAATATAAACCATAAGCAAGGCTTGTCGCGGTAAAGAGCGCCCATATACAAACTTTTTGATAGGTACTCGTTCGCGCATCGTTCTGAGCATGTCGAAAATTGACGGAAAAACTTCTTCGCAAAATGAACGGTTCGCTCTACGTGTTCCTCGGAATTTCGTGTTTTACGTCACAGTTTTCTAAAAATAGTTTAATTTTGTCACCAAATACGTCAGATATATATCTTCCGGTGACCCTCTAACTGTTTTGAGAGGATGTAAACGTTGGGATTTTTTTCCTTCCCTTTTATTTCTCGGTACGCTGCAAAGGTCTTAAAAACGTTAATTGTAAGCCATCGTTCGTCATTGAAACCTAAAATCTTGAGTTGAGCATCCAATTCCGGTCATTAGAAACATCAACTTTATCAGTTAAAAATTTGCCTATGACTTGTACGACTTTCCGATTGTCATCACCCCTTCAAATCGTTAATAAATAAATAAAAGAGAGAGAGAGAGAGATGGAAACCAAAAGCCTCAGTGCTTCCTCTGGGGAAAAATCCTGTGCAATGACAACATGAAGTCTGTTAGACTCCGAGAGCACGTGTTGAAAGTCCATCCATTCAATTCCAAGGACACAAGGACAGTGTTGAAATCTTCAAGCAGAAGAGAGCTCGCTTCTTGACCTCAGGAAACCTTGCCCAAGCTTGGATTTTCTTTGTCACAGAAACCTGAACTGGAGGCATCATTCAAGGTTGCATATCTTATTGCAAAGAAAAAGAAGCCCCACACCATTGGAGAACTTTGGTGAAGCCTTGTGCTCTGGAGATGGTGGAACTGATGTGAGGTCACCAGCAGAGGAAGCAGGTTGAGAAAGTTCCTTTGTCTAATGACACTACTCATTCCAGGTATAGTGACACGGCTGCAAAAATTCTGGATCAAGTCTTGTGCGAGATGAGAAGCAGTCCTTTTCCATTTAGCATGCAGCTGGATGAATCCACTGATGTAGCACAATGCAGTTAGATTATTGTATTTCTGAGTTATGTTCTCAATGGATTGATGAAGTAGGAATATCTCTTTCGTAAGCCACTCCTAGCTACTACCAAAGCTGCTGATGTGCTGCAGCTAGTCAGGGCATTCTTCACTGAAAACCAGTTTGACTGGACTTCAAGAATTTCTTCAATTTTCACAGATGGTGCTCCCTCCATGCTCGGTAATAAGTCAGGATTTTCAGCACTGTTAAAGAAAGAAGTTCCAGATATTGTCAATACACACTGTATCCTTCATCGTCAAGCCTTGTCATGCAAAACTCTACCTCCAAGCTTGAAGTCAGTTCTTTCTACTGCAGTCCTAGTTGTAAATTTTATCCACTCACATGCCTTGAACCACTGCCTCTTCAAGTTGTTCTGTCAGGAGGTGGTCTTTGAGCATAAAGTTCTGCTCTACCACACTGAGGTTCGCTGGTTGTCCAAGGGACGGATACTTTCCCAGTTAGTTTAACTGATAGTGGAGCTTGCCATTTTCTTGCGAGAAAAAGAGAGTGACCTTGCTGACAAGTTTGACTGTCCAATTTTCATTTATTACTTGGCATACATCTCTCCAAGGACCTGCTGTGACTGTAATGGATGCTACTGAGAGATTGTAAGCCTTCCTTAACAAAGTGCAAAAATTCAAACGACGACTAGAAAAGTCCAACTTGGTCAACTTTCCACTCTTGGATGAAGTTGTAATATCTGGTGCAGAAGGAAGCACTGAGGGATCACTGCCCGACAACATCAAAGGGGAAATTTTAGAGCACCTTTCAACATTGCAAAAGTCCTTTGATGGGTATTTCTGTCAAGAAATTGTTAGGAAAGACCTTTGTATTCGCAATCCTTTTCTCTGTGACTTGGACAACATTGATGACAGTGACTTTGCTAAAGATGACCTGATTGATTTGAGAACCAGAGAAATACAGAGGAGTGCCTCAAATTGCAATACCTTGATTGAATTTTGGTGCGCCCAGCTAGATTCCTACCCACAACTAGCCAATAGGGCAGTACTGACTCTCCTTCCATTTGCCACAACCTATCTCTATGAAGCAGGATTCTCCACACCTTTGACGATTAAAACCAAGGAAAGTTGAATGCAGAGGATCACATGAGAGTTGCTTTGTCCAAAACAGTTCCCAGATGTAAATCGCTGATTGATCATAAGAAGCAGCAGATCTCTCACTAAATTCCCTGTTGCCTATGGTCAAACTGTTGTGTTCCTAAAATAAACATAGTTTATTATGCATTTTCTGCAAGTTTCACGAGGGGGTGCATGAACTTTTTTTGGGCATCTGAAGGGGTGCATGGACCCCAAAAGGTTAGAAACTGCTGTTCTAGGGTATCACTAAAAACCAAATACCCGTATGTGATGGCGGCCACTATCAAAATTAACCACTACGGTTTGTAACAAAATCCAATCATTTTTTTCATGACGGCGTCTGTCGAACCCACAATTTACATACATACCCTCACTCTACAGAGACACACTATGTAGATCCACAATTTACAGATACAGACTTTACCGACACACACTTTACAGACACACACCTTACCGACACACACTTTACAGACACACACTTTAAAGACACTCGCTTTACAGACACACACCTTACTGACACACACTTGACAGACACGCACTTTAAACACACTCGCTTTACAGACACACTCCTTACCGACACACACACTTTACAGACACACACTTTATAGACACTCGCTTTCAAGACACACACCTTACCGACACACATTTTACAGACACACACTTTACCGGCACACACTTTACAGACACATACCATACCGACAAACACTTTACAGACACACACCTTACAGACACACACTTTACTGACACATAACAGACCCACGCTTAAAATGGCAACACTTTCGATGTCCACTCTTTACGGTGTGACTCAATCACCTGTATATGACGGACACCTTCATGTCCAGACCCCTACGGTCTGACTTAAGCACCAGTATATGAGGGACACCTTCATGTCCAGACCCCTACGGTCTGACTCAATCACCTGTATATGACGGACACCTTCATGTCCGGACCCCTACGGTGGGAAACAGCAACAAAAACACGACCACGGCCTGTGACAACTTATCAAAAACAACAAAAACACGACCACGGCCTGTGACAACTTATCAACAGCAACAAAAACACGACCACGGCCTGTGACAACTTATCAACAACAACAAAAACACGACCACGGCCTGTGACAACTTTTCAAAAACACGCCCTGGCCACAACACCGCCAGTCCGCCTCCGCACTAGCGTCCGTGAGTCGCAGCGACCAAGAGAAGTGGGCCGTGAGCCATACAGTGGCTGCCATGTCTGTGGTACAAGGCGCCAGCTCGCGGTCTGCTGCTATTCCCATGGATAACCTGCTGTGATCAATGCGTTTTTGCTACTTGATTGGAATTGGTGATTTAAAAAAAAATATTGATTTGTCATTGTGAACTTAATTGTGCTTGACAAGGTTGTTAGTGGGTTTCTTTTCTTTTCATGAAATCATGGGAATAATAACAATACGTGACTGATGACAATGACGTTGTTCGTGTTATTTTAATACGAGATAAATTGTTTACTAAATATTCTTCGTGGATTCGCCATTGATCAAGTTTCAAATTCAGGTTTCACTTTTTGTTATAACCGTTGTCAACCTTAATTGATAATTTGACTATTCAGCCTTGTGAGAATCTCCGAGATATTCATGTGAAGTTAATCCATTCATAGCATTCCATCTTGCACCGAATTTCCATTGTGATTTTTCTTTGATGTTAGGGGTGTAATTTGATCATAAGACACAAAGAGAAAAAAAACAATTAAATCCTAAACTCATTACCATGATTAGTCCCTGGGATGAACGTTAACGTAACGTGTCTGTTATTTAATATTGAAGCTCTTGTTAATGTAATTAAGTTCTGCCTCCAGTCCGTTAATTTCGAGGAAATAACCTCCACCCCTCGCCCCCTTTTCACACATCCCCCCAATCCAAAATAATTACATTCCATTACATGTCTGCATGGATGAATAACAAATCAAAGCTCTTGCTACGTGCAGTTATTCTTCCTAGCACAGGGGAGAAAGAAGGGAGATAAGAAGCGCTACTGAACCCTGAGAGTAGGCCTACTTTGCTTGTCTTCTTATGTTCTCAACAGGTGGCATTTTCAGGGCAAAATGCAACGGGTTTTCTCTGTAGGCAATATTCCTGATCCGTCTGTGGTGGTACTTACTTCAGCTGTAACTATGGGGCCCATTCCCCGAGGAGTGAACTTTCTATTTAACAGCAAATAATTTTTTTTTATATATTTGAGTTTACCTGCATGTTTATATGATATCAAGAGACTTGCTCTGTTTATTATTATTATTTTTTAAAAAAAACATTTACCATTTTCTCAAAACATTTTCCCCATATCCTTTGAACCAATTGTCTGAAAATGTTATCATCTTCCCTTCTTTTTTGTCCATCCTTGAGACTATTTCCAGTTGAAAATCTATGAAATTGTCGACCTTCTCCTTGCACTGTCGCAAACATGTCAATGTCGTGATGAAATTGCCGAAGTGTTTTTATTTCAATCATTCTCTCTTAACACTGATAAGAGCAACAATCACCCACAGCTTGCCGTGAAACTGCTATTGTTAACAAAATGTGGCGTAAGACTAACAGATTCTGAAACATGACATCACCATAAAACAAAAAGAAATCAAGAAAATCCAAGCGAATTTCAGGTAGAACTTCATTGTGATAAGCGTGCAGAATTTTTCAATCTCAATTTTTAGTATATATATCTATATATTAGGGCCGCGGAAAAACGATTAATCCTTTAAAAAAATGTAATAGATTAAAATAAAATTGATAATAAATTCCATTAAAATTTAATAAAATATTTCTAATATTTTTAATTCCAATTTATTAATAATTTATATTTTTTGTTACGTACTTTTCCTTCGTATTATTATTAATTATTTAGAAGTGCATACGTAAAGAAAAAGGTTTTTTCTACCATATTTCTTGCACATCAGATCGAATTGGCTGTGTGACGTCGCAAAATTTGGGAGACATGAAAATACCGCGACCAAATTTCGCAAAATAATGAATCGCGAATTAACGGGATCTATATGTGTGTTATAAAAATATAATTAATCGAAATTAATCGATTAATTGATTAAATTTGTTCAAACTTAATCGAGCAACATTTTGTTAATCAGTGCCAGCACTAATATATATATATATATATATATATATATATATATATATATATTATATATATATATATATATATATATATATATATATATATATATATATATATATATTAAACAATATAATGTGCAGTTGTCTCGCAAGTAGTGTCTGTCAGTCAGTCATGTCGATACTAATTTTATAAAGCAGGGAAAACCAAATTACTGCACCAAAGCATCAAAAGGGTTGCAAATTAAATATGCGCATGTAAAAAAATATTATATGACGTCATTGTTTTCGCACATATTTTAATTTTGGAAAAGGGATCAATGTAAAAAGAGGATTTGATGATGGTTAATTATAAAATTAAAAAACAAAGGGGCGCCGTAGGCACCCTGCAACCTCTATTATAAAATATTTTGTGTACATTTCAGAAAGTTTAATATTTCGTATTTATCAAACAAGGACAAGTTAGTTGGGCTTTTGAAAAAGGTCGGCGTTGTAGGCGCCATAAAAAAGGGCATTTTTTATAAAATAAATAGATTTCAGCTGAAAACTTCCGTCATATTTGACGGGTGTACGCTAGTATATATATATATATATATATATATATATATATATATATATATATATATATATATTATATATATATATATATATATATATATATATATATATATATATATATATATATATATATATATATTATATATATATATATATATATATTATGTAGAAGAAATTTAACATCCAGCAGAAATCGAAATTTTGTGTTCAGATCTTTTAGTCGTAACTAATAAGTTGGCAATTCATTGACATGCCACTAGCGAAGTAGATGAACTACACTCATCATTACGTGCACAATTTCTTCAGCTGCTGAAATCTCTTGCTATTCCTTCAGGCATCATCCCATGTCAGCCGATTGTTATATATATCCCGATCCCCTAGGATGTGCAATTTATTTTTACGTTTTATACTACAATTCAACAAAAATCATAACGAAACTTGAAAAATTCTTTCTCCAAAAAGTCACATTTCGTCTGCTTCCTTGAAATTTAGGGTAGGATTTTTACAGCGTTTCTCTAAACTGAACATTTTCCAAGACTGATATTCCCGAATTATTTTTTTTTAAATGACTAAAAAATAATTATAATTTACATTATCATAGTTGAAGACATCTTTGAAGACCACAATACCAATGCGTCCCAAATGACAACTTTTAAAAAATCCCTTATATTAACTTGCTTTGTAAGTTTAAGCGATCGGACTATCCAAACATTTTTTTATAATTCTTTCACGTGACAGTTCTGTTCACGCGTTGACGCCGACCGTCGATGTTCACACCCCCTACCGTCCCTGCGCCCTGTTTTTAAAACCAGGGGAGATAATTCTGTTTCAGTCTGTAATTGTCGCATTTAAACATAATCACTACGTTTAGTTATGTCTCATATATAAGGGATTTATAGTCCAAAACTTTGATTTTACATCTAGTTATTCTTCTCAAAGCTTAACACTTGCGGACGGAACCGACTGTATTCATAATCTATATCTCTGCTTGCTGCAGTGACTGACAGGCAGCATCATCATTGTAGATGGCAGACGTATCAGATGACACGTCTGCTCCAGCCAATGCAGTGATCGTGTGACCGATTTATTATCCTTGCTCACTTATGATAATATATAGTTGCAAGGCTCATTTGGGCGCCGTTGTACCTTGGAACCCGGGGGTATATGTCCCCCGCTTCCCCCACTACGTATCTGACTATTGCTCCAATGTTAACGTGTTATAATATGACTAGATTTATAGGTGTAAAGAATTAATTCATACTCCTAATACTCCTTCCCACACCTTTTATTTTTTCCATGCTTTTTTTTTCTTGTGGAGTTGGGAGTATTGCTAACCCAAATCCCCTCGCTAGCAGTCTCGTGTGCTAACGCTCTCATCCAATCACGAGTCGATTCACGGCCATCTCAGTGGGTGTTTCCAGTGTGTTCATTGTTGCCACTTGAGTTTCTCGACAACTTCCTCCTCTAAAATTCCGATTGCCCGACAGGAACGTGCTCCCCGGCGTGTCACAGTTGCCCGGAGATGACCGAAGAGGAAGAAATTAACAGAAACAATAACATGCCTCCCTTTTACTGCTGATATTAAACCCAACTTCAGGATCTGTTTTGTGTGTGGTCAAACATACGGACATTTCCAACACTCGCCTGTCTTGTGGAATTTATTGATAAATTCATTTTTTTTTCTTCATTTAAAATTTTAATCTCACGCCAGTAACAAATAAAACAAACCCGTAAAAACAAAGTTTTTTGACTATAAATCCCTTATATATGAGACATAACTAACAGTATTGATTATTTTCAAACATTTACAGACTGAATCTGTCTTAACACAAGTTTGCTTCATAACCCTAGGGGGGGAGGGGGAGAGGGGAAAAGTCTGGTCACCGATTCGCTTGACCGAGCTCAGAGTGACACGTAAAATGTAAACAAAAGCGCACCGTCGTTTCGTTGGGTCGCCTCAATGCTCAAACTTTCACGTGGCAAAAAAACAATAACAAATCGTGAATTTAAATTACATACCTCATATAAGGATATACTAAAAATGCATTAATTTAATTACGGTACGTTCGATCGATCTGAAATTTTGATACGATGCATTGTTAGGTAAGACGGGTCCGTGTGCCAAATTTCAATTCGATCGGATCATTGGAAGTGGGTCATTTTTGACTTCTGTTTTTCCGCCCGCCCATGAGACGGCGGTGAAGTTAATATAAGGGATTTAATAAAACAAACCCGTAAAAACAAAGTTTTTGACTATAAATCCCTTATATATGAGACATAACTAACAGTATTGATTATTTTCAAACATTTACAGACTGAATCTGTCTTAACTCAACTTTGCATCATAACTAGGGGTCTACCGATATATCGGCTGGCCGATATATCGGCACCGATATCTGGATATCGGCAATATCGGTATCGGTAGCATGTAAAGGTCCCGATATTGACGTCACCGATATTTCATAAAAAGTGACATTTTGACCAACAACAAAAAACGGAAACAAAAAAACTATCATTTAGATTTACAATATCTAGACAAATTAATATATCGACCCCGATACCGGTATTGAAATAGTCAAAAGAGTCCTAGTATTAATATGTGCAGCCACGATACAGTGTGCCATGTGCTTTGATATTGTTTAGGAATCGGCAGATTTTCGTATACTCAGAAATACTGTGTAAATAGTGCCGATGCCAAATATACCGTAATATCTCTAATAAATGTATAACATGTAAACATTATGATCACGTAATTGCTCTAATAGCAAAGATGCACGGAGAATCGCAGATGTCTAAAACATTTCGTTTCGTATGGAATAACAAAATGTACCGTGTGAAGACTTGTTGTCATTGGCAACCATTCAACCTTCAACCTCATTTTCACTCTATTACTATTAGATCTCATTGTTTCATTCATTAAAGGTGGCCGTGTGCAAAAGCCATTAAACTATTGGTTAGAATTAATAATTATGAGTCAAGGTTGAAGTTTCAAAAGAACTTCGTAATTTTGCTTGTACATTTTTATAAAGGACGGTTCGTTTTGTTATGAGTCCTATGTAGGTCATGATCTGGAACCTGTAAACACATCGGAAACTTCGTTTCGGGGAAAAAAAAATCGGTAATATCGGCAAAACTGGATATCGGCTGACCCTTTAATTATAAAATATAAATAATTACGAGTGATAAATTTAAGAATGACGTCATCAAATATGACAGCTGTTATTTTTGTCCTAACAAATACTCATATCGGCACTCATATCGGAAAAAAATATCGGTAATATCGGCAAAAATGCTTATCGGTAGACCCCTAATATAAAAGATAAATAATTACGAGTGATAAATTTAAGAATGACGTCATCAAATATTACCGCTGGTTTTTGTCCTAACAAATACTCATATCGGCACTCATATCGGCAAAAAAAATATCGGTAATATCGGTATCGGCAATATCGGAAAAAAGGCATATCGGTAGACCCCTAATCATAACCCTAGTGGGGGGGAGGGGTGGGTGGGGGGGGGGAAAGTCTGGTCACCGATTCGCTTGACCGAGCTCAGAGTGACACGTAAAATGTAAACAAAAGCGCCCGTCGCTTCGTTGGGTTGCCTCAATGCGTCAGCTCAAAATTTCACGTGGCAAAAAAACAATAACAAACCGTGAATTAAAATTACATACCTCATATTAGGATAAACTAAAAATGCATTAATTTAATTACGGTACGTTCGATCGATCTGAAATTTTGATACGATGCATTGTTAGGCCAGACGGGTCCGTGTGCCAAATTTCAGTTCGATCGGATCATGGGAAGTGGGTCATTTTTGACTTCTGTTTTTCCGCCCGCCCGCCGAGCCCAAGACAGAGAGAGAGAGAGAGAGAGAGAGACAGCTGCGAAGTTAATATAAGGGATTTAAAAAACAAACCCGTAAAAACAAAGTTTTTGACTATAAATCCCTTATATATGAGACATAACTAACAGTATTGATTATTTTCAAACATTTACAGACTGACACCGAGTGATGTCCCTTGTCTTTAATAAATGGGGGTGGGATGCGAGGGGGTGTCGGCACGACGGTCGGCGTCAACACGACGGTCGGCGTCAACTCAAACTCACGTGGAACTGGGCAGAAAAAAAAACAATAACAAACAGTGAATTTTGAATTACATACCTCATATAAGGATAAACTAAAAATGCTCTAATTTAATTACGGTACGTTTGATCGATCTGAAATTTTGATACAATGCATTGTTAGGTTAGACGGGTCTGTGTGCCAAATTTCAGTTTGATCGGATCATGGGAAGTGGGTCATTTTTGACTTCTGTTTTTCCGCCCGCCCGCCGAGCCCAAGACAGACAGAGAGAGAGAGAGAGACGGCCGCGAAGTTAATATAAGGGATTTAATAAAACAAACCCGTAAAAACAAAGTTTTTGACTATAAATCCCTTATATATGAGACATAACTAACAGTATTGATTATTTTCAAACATTTACAGACTGAATCTGTCTTAACTCAAGTTTGCTTCATAACCCTGGGGGGGGGAGGTGTGTGTGGGAGGGGGGGAGGGGTGGGTGGGAGGGGGAGAGGGGAAAAAACATTGACAGACTAACACCGAGTGATGTCCCTTGTCTTTAATAAATGGGGGTGGGAAGTGAGGGGGTGTCAGCTCGACGGTCGGCGTCAACTCAAACTCACGTGGAATTGGAAGAAAAAAAACAAAAAAAAACGTGAATTTAAATTACATACCTCATATAAGGATAAACTAAAAATGCATTAATTTAATTACGGTACGTTCGATCGATCTGAAATTTTGATTCGATGCATTGTTAGGTTAGACGGGTCCGTGTGCCAAATTTCAGTTCGATCGGATCATGGGAAGTGGGTCATTTTTTACTTCTGTTTTTCCGCCCGCCGAGCCCAAGACAGAGAGAGATGATGAGAGAGAGAGACGGCGGTGAAGTTAATATAAGGGATTTAAAAAGAAACGTCGACACCAGGGTTGCCATATTGGCCTTTTTAAGGCCAAATTCTAAAAAATTTGGCCTTTTTAAAGAGGGTTTAGCCTCAAAAATATTGTTTGGCCTTTTGGCCTTTTTTTTGCCTTTTTCTTAAAAAATAAATAAAAATATATAAAATATATATAAAAATAATCTTTATCACAAAATTAAAAAATTCGCCAATAAGTCAATAACCTTATTAATTTTTTTTTCCGATAGCTTACGTGTATGTTAGATATTAAAAAGTTTTTTAAAAAGTTTAAGGAAGAGGCTATTAAGACAAAGCCAGATACAGAATTCAGCGCACACTTTTAGACGCTATTGTTAGAGTAAGGGGTGAGCTTTTGTTTACAAATAAATGCAGTAAGAACTTTGTCATGTCACCAACAATGCTTGATGACTTGACATCTGATAAAGTTTATAATAATACTGCAAATAGTAGTCTAGAGGAAAAGGATGACCTGAAGCTTTTCTTTCCAATTTGCATGTTAGTATCATAGTGTTTTTATTTTGTGAATACAACCATACATACGAACATTGGCATTTACACATTTATTATCCTTTTTCTCCTGGTTTTGTCTTCATTTTAAATAGTTAACTAATTTTCAGCCGTTTTGAGCCGTCCATAAGTGGCGTCACGCGATTTTGGCAGATTTTTCAATGTATTTTCACCCCCTCCCACTTCGTCACACGTAATCAAGAGCTAGACCGTTTCAAATATGACGTCACTGTCCTTAAAAGCACCCTCCCCTCTCGTCATACATGGCCACAAATCTATGACCCCCTCCGCCCCCTAGGTGCGTGACGTCATTTTTGTTGACATTTTTCATATAACATAAGTTTGGCCTTTTTTGGGCCTTTTTTGGCAGTCAGTTTGGCCTTTTACCTAAATTATAATCTGGCAACCCTGGTAGACACCATGTCACTCGACGGTAGTTTATAATTAAAGTGGTCCCTTGCGGGAAGTTATGGTGAAAACTCGAAACAACAGGGTGGCACAAGGTCAACAGTCTAGTGTCACTTGGGAGATGTTTCATCTTCTGGTCTATGACAGCGGTTGTCGACCGGTGTTTAGTCTAGCTGTTTGTCTGTGACACACTTATTATTTATTTATTTGTTAAAGAGTCTAAAGATTGCGGACAAAATTGTTTTATTGTGACACGAAAGTTGTCGGTTCTTATTTATTTATTTGTTGTCATAACTTTGTACGGCGGTCAATATTTCCTTTGAATCTCATGACAATGTCAGATTGAGTGGCTCCTCTGAAATAACCATCAAACATCCTTATTAAATGAACTGTTCGCCAAGTGACATTCAATCCAAATGGGGCTTCTATAAACAGCCTATACAGAAAAGTTCCGATAACCCCGCTAGACGAGATATGTAAAAATAACACAAGGGCATTTGGCGCGCAATCTTTTATTTTAATTTAAAGTAAATTACGTCATCGGAGCTGTAACGGGTGTGAAAAAAAAAGTCAGTGAGGTGGGTAAACCTGTTAGGATTCTTTGTTTTAAAACGATTTCTTTAAAGTTAAAGCAAGTTCTATTCTTTCGGTTTACAATATGAAAGTTCATCTATCACCGCCCTATTGTTTTTGGCGCTTTTTAAAAATAATTATTATTACTATTTTCCTTCACATTGCTTCACTACATTAAAAGTACATTGGAGAAGTTCGCACTTTCCTGCCATGCGTTCTTAGAAAAGCCTTCATTGATCTGATATACGAGACTTACTCCCGTTACGTCTCTTGACATTGATACTTTCATTTAATTGTTGTGAAATATTGCAGCGGTTAAATTAATTCATACATTTTTAAAATTAAATTTCAAGATAAAATGGCTTTTTGTTTGTTCATAAAAACATATTTTATTTTATAAAATTAAAAAAGAAACAGCTTTACACCGTACTTCGCAAATCAGCTCTTAAGTTTGTTTCCCTTTTAGTATGAATTCATTATTTACACGTTTAAATCTAGTCATTTTATAAAACGTTAACATTGGAGCAATAGTCAGAGACGTAGTGAGGGAAACGGGGGACATATGCCCCCGGATGCCAAGGTACAAGGGCGCCTAAATGAGCCTTGCAACTTTACATTATCATAAGGTAGCAAGGATAATAAAACGGTCACAAGATAACTGCATTGGCTGGAGCATATACATGCACCACGTTTAACTGGGGCATTTAAACAAAAACAATTAGGCTCTAATAATTTGAAATCTCAAGGAAAACATACATTTGATAATGGAAAAATGTTTTTTTTTAAACAAACATTTATTACACAAAGTAGGATTGTACAGAACTGTTGATGGATACTTTGTGTTGATCTGATTGAATGCAGGCGAATTACTACGAACAATATCTATACAATTTACATTTTTAAGATATTTCGAATAAGGGGCTATACTATTATCTGCGTATGAGATAAAATTCATTTTTCGTGTCAAATTTCTACTTTAATTTTTCATGTCTTTAAATTTTTTGTCCAAAGTAAAAAAAAATTCTCAAAGCAAAACCTATGTAAAATGAGACTTGAACCCACGTAATATCACCACAAACCAAAACTCTAAGCGGATCCAAACTCCTTACGGTTGGTTCACACCTCTCAAATGCTCGCGAGCATTTGATCAAACATCAAACAAACGCACTATAAAATGCACCGATTTCGGCGTATTTTATAGTGCGTTCGTTTGATGTTTGATCAAATTCTCGCGAGCATTTGAGAGGTGTGGACCAACCTTTAGCCTACACTTCCATCAACATTACCGTTATGTTAGCCGTTATAAGTTCAGCGTAGTGAAACTAAGATCTTGGAAATCTCTACCGATGTTACACAAATATAAACAAAGGCTTCCAACCGGATGTATGTACAAGCTGGAAATGGTCGATAAGAGAATCTTTTACCGCTTGTGTTTTCAACTGATTAGTGCAGATGACCTTCGTTAATTAACTAATTACTCCACGTGTGCTTCTTTGTGTGTCAGAGGACTTTTAATATGACGATTCCCCTGTGACAGGCTCTTTATCAGGTGAATCTACTTAATGGGATTTGTGAACAATTATTTTCCATTTTTACACAATACCGCTCCTAAAAGCCACCCTCCATGTTGTATCCACAACATCAGAGGTTCATTTGGTTCGCCCCCTCCCCCCCCCAACTCTATGTGAACGGTTCATGCAAAGCGGTTGCATGTCTGTTTTTGATGTCCGAACGTAGTATAAAAAAAAAGGGGGGGGGGTTGATTTGTGTGCCGCCGTCTTGTTTAATTGGTTTTTGATGTTCACTAGGGGGACATAATACTCGATATGAGAAATAGGCATGTTTAATGGTTGTAATGGCACCCAATAGCCGGGTGTGTATGTATATTAATCTGATGATGAGATTGACACTACAACGTGGCAGTAAAATGAGCAGAGGGCAGTAAAATGAGGATAGAATAAAAGCAGAGCAATAATATGATGCTGCGGGCAATGGGTGATGAATACGTTAAAACAGGGGTGGGAAAACTTTTTAGGGTGAGGGCCGCATTAGTAAGAAATGAAACATCAAGGGGCCGCAACTAACCAAACAGCAAGGGCCGCACCTAACCAAACATAAAGGGGCCGCAACTAACATAACAGCAAGGGGCCGCACCTAACCAAACATTAAGGGGCCGCAACTAACCAAACATCAAGGGGCCGCAACTAACCAAACATCAAGGGGCCACAACTAACCAAACATCAAGGGGCCGCAACTAACCAAACATCAAGGGGCCGCAACTAACCAAACATCAAGGGGCCGCACCGAACCAAACATTAAGGGGCTGCGACTAACCAAACATCAAGGGGATGCACCTAACCAAAATTTAGCCTCGATTCAAGTACAAACATCCATCTTTAACAAATGTTTCGATATTACCGCAGGCTTCCGCGGGCCGCAAAGAACTCCGCAGGGCCGTAGTTTGCCCACGATTGCGACAAAAGATTCCACAGGCTCGTTAAAACAATCTATACATCTATATATATATAATTCACCTAAACGAGTATGTGCAAGTAAACATGACGAATGACCCTCGCTGGGGTCGACAAGTCACAGTTGGCAACCGTAGGGGGGTGAAAAGAAAGGAGAAATAAGAGGGTAGGGTTTCAACCATGCTACTTGCGTTCACTTGCGTTGTTCCTTCATATTCTTATTTTTTTAATTGTTAAAAATTGTTGTTTCTGCTTTTTTGTCTATTACATCGTGCTGCTGTTTGTGTCCTTTCTCTCTCACACTGTAAATGGTTTACTTTTATATGTGTTTTGTAGGCGTTCTCACAATACTAACTTTCGTGCAATAAATCCTTGAAATACTATTGTCAACAAAATAACTTTAATATGCACAATATATACAAAAGTATAACTTTGAGGTTTCACAAGGTGGAGACATCAGACACACATCCGCCATTACTTTCTATCAACTGCTTTCGCGCCCATTTCTATCCATGTGACCTCCCTGTCACTAATCTCGTGATTATCACGTGACACCCCCCCCCCGTACCTTGCACTATCTATGATGAGCATGTCTGCGGCGTATGCTACGCCGCGGGTCGCATCTCGTTATATGTATTTCACCAACGCGAGTATGTGCAAATGAGCATTACGAATGATCCTCAATGGGGTCGACCGATCAGTGTTGGCAAGCGTAGTGGGATGAAAAGAAAAGTAAAGGCGGCTGGCAACAATTTTTCTTGCGGTAACTTGCGTTGTTCCTTCACATAATAACATGTGATTCGTAGTGTAGTGGTTATCGCGTCCACCTTGCACGCGGAAAGTCCTAGGTTCAAGCCACAGTAGGAACATTTAAAAAAAAATAATTAAATGTTAGTTTCTGCCCGTTCTTTTCTCCCTTTTTTGCGAACATAACTAACCCTCGCTAGGGTCAGCCAATCACAGTTTAATAGTTGGCAAGGGATGGTAGTAAAGGATTTGGGGGAGGGGGTATCAACAACTGCAGGCACATGTCTCCACGTTTACTCGCTTTTTTTTCATTACTTCGTGTTGCAGTTTGTGTCCGTTCTCTCACCCCCCCCCCATTCTTTGCACTATCTATGATGAGCAAGTCTGCGGCGTATGCTACGCCGCGGGTCGTATTTAGTTATTAAAAAACGAGCCACGCGAGCTACACTAGCTCGAAAACAAACAATTAAATAACAAGACTTGAGTTCGGGGGGATATTTTGTGTTTGTTTTTTTTAAATTCATCTGACGGTACGTGTATACTAAGGGTTTCTTGAGCGGCAACCAGGCATTCCGTCGGTTGCCATTGAAAACTCTGAATCTAACCGTCCAAATAGCCTGTGACCCAGTCGGGCAATACCATCGCGGTGGGACTATTAGTTTAATCGTTGTGCATCCACTGAATTACCGTTTCTGTTGTTACGCTAATCACCAAGAAGAAGTTTACAACGAAAATGGTATTTATTGAAATCTGATGCTAAAAGCTGATTAGTATCAATAGTAATTAGAAACATCGGCTATGCTGGCCACACACAAAATTCTTATTCCAATTGAGCTAAAATTTCATTAAGACACCCGAAGACATTTGTCGATTGTTATGTGTTCAGGGGTAAGTTGAACCAAGTCAACTCCAGCCACGGGTTGAAGTTTGAAAGTAATGTAAAATGTGGAGTTGAACACACACAAAAAACGTGTAACAATGAGGTCTATATGTCAACACGAAGTAAACACGACGCTTGAAATACGTCAGACTCCTCAGACATTCGTACTAATAATATAAGGGTTTTCAATAAGAGAAGGCACTCATATTTATACCCATTATTGTAGAAAATCAAGATAAAGAACATTCACGATTTATTAGGAACATTAGAGATTTCTTGCGAAACTTGAAACGGACTCTATTAAACTTTTAGAAGGTTTCGCCTTCACAAAGTACGCATATAATCTCTACACAAAAGGGCGTGCAATTAAAATAACCAATCACAATAAAACATTCAAAAAAATTAAACCTATTTTTTGTTTTCGTGCACAATAAACCATAGGGGATTCATGTTTCTCTGTCCGTTTGAAATAGAGTAAATCTTTAATCTTTTTTTCTACTTTAGGTATTTTTGTCAGATATCTAAGCGCTCATGTGGCTTCCATTGAAATAAAGCGTTGAAAAACACCACATTATATACATTATAATAAAATTGGTCTTATAAAAGTAGCTAGTAGCAATAATTTAAAATCTTGTTGCCAACCTGGCTTTAAAAAGACTTTCCAGCTGTTCGCTTTTATCTCACGGGGAAATAGTTTAGGTATTTGTGAAAAGGGTGAAATAAAAAGCAAAGATTGTCTGGACTGAAATTCATAAGAATTCCGACTTGCTTTGTGGAAGAAGTTTTTTCAAGCTTTCATTCAAGCCCTGGAATACGACTTGTCAGTTTCCTTCTGCCATAAGCACTAAAACTAGCATCAGGATATTCCAAGGTAGAACACGAGGAAAATCTTCAAAAGAGTAAATAGAATGACATTCTATTAAAAATAGTTTTTGTTTCAGAAATCATTACAAGCTAAAAAGCGAACAACAACAAAAGTTAGAGAATATTATTCATTAAACTGGTTCACGAAGACTGCAAAATAGAAAAGGAAAAGCGTTGAACTAAACATGAGTAAGAAAAAGCCCCTGTTTCCCTTTCATTAAAGCATTTTTAAGAACCTAACAAATGTTTTTTTTAAAATTATCTTCCTAGTATCTAAACCACCTTCGTCTGGTTGGTAGTCCTATATCTTATCACTGGAGCATCACGTCAGATAATAAAAAAGTGCATTCTAAAATGCCAAACAATTCAGCGCTCTTTAATATAATATGTCAGTTTTATGACATATCTCATTTCTCATGACTTTATCAAATAACCAGAAAAAAAGGGCGCGGCGTCAAATCTGCCCAAGTTTAGAACTATAAGGACGATGTAGGAAATAGCAGGTGCAAGGTAGATGGTAGGACTCTGATTTTTAAATCCTTTATATTAACTCGTGGTGTCTGCGGCCGCCCGCCCGACCGCCCGCCCTTGTCGCCAAAACTTTTGATCGATTTTTAACCCACTTGCTCGTAAGCTAGCGAGTTGAAATTTTGCAGGCAGTTTCGTACCGAAAATAAAAACAATGTATCAAAATTTCAGATCGATCGCATGTACCGTAATTAAATTATTGATTTTTTATATTATTTTATTTATCCCTATGTATCATGCTATTTTTTGAGATAGAGCGTCGCGGTGCGTATTATATTGAACAACCTCTCTGTCGCGCAATAAGGTGCGTATTTTATTGACAGCACTTTTTATAAACATATTCCTGATCGGTGCGCATTATATTAAACACGTTTTACGACACAACTGCAATTTTGTATTTTTGGATGGTCTTGCGCTGCGTATTATAATGAACATTCTTTTAGTTACGTCTCATACGTAAAGGATTTATAGTAAAAAAAATTGTTTTTTTTACGGGTTGTTTTTATTAACTTGCCGAAATTAGTAAAAGATCGAAGTTTTGAAATATATTTAATCAATAAACATAATTTGCTATGTATGTCCGTTCGTAACGCTACTAATTTTAGAAAGCAGCGCACCTTGAAAAAAAATTACTGCACCAAAAATAACTCTTTTCGAGCGTCCGCATAAAAATTTTGAATATGGAAAAGATATTTTTTTTCTCTTTGTCACTACATTTTCTGATTATTTAATTCTTTAATTAATTGATTTCAGCTGAAATATATTTATTTTGAAAACTTCCGTAATGTTTGACGGGTAATACACTAGTAATTATAAAAATTCAATCATAAATATTAAATATTAGTAGGATATCCATCCCTATTTGAAAAAACATAAACAACTTTTAACCCCCCAAAAAACTTTGAGATATTACTAAGTGACAAAAGCTCTAATACTCAAGGGCATATTTACTTCGGGCTGTTATGAATTATCTACTGCCGCATACACCCACTTCCACTCAACGCGCCCCACCTCTTGTTTTTATTTTACCCATCAATAGTCTCATGGCCCCTCGAACATAAAGACAAGATGCCTCTGGATGGTTGGCTATTTGAACAAACTACACCCTCTGACTCGGACGGACCCCAAGGAATTCTGGGCAGCTAAGTTTTCCCTGCCCGCCCCCGGGACAGTCGAGGAGGCGGGGGGTTGGAGGATGGAGCTATCACTGGGGGAGGGGTGATACATCGCTTGGATAAACGAATTACAGCATTTCTTTGTTCATTGAACTTGTGTCCATGCCCTCGATGGTCCTCACGTAGATTTGTAGACAAATAGATGACAACCCTGCACTAGAATAAAATTCGAATACAAAAAATAGCTTTCAAGGCGGAATCAGCTCTCTGATAAATCATTTCTTTTAACTTTTCCCGTGCCATGTTTCTGTTATATCATTTCTTTTACTTTTCCTCTGCCATGACAGTGGCGCAGTAGTAAAAATTGATATAACAGTTATAACTTTTTTTAAAAAACACCGTGCCAGTAGCCAGTGCCATAGTTTTGTCTACGTCCAGTGCATCTACACGTGGCCAACGTTGATTTGACAGGGGATGCAGATTAAATTCTCCATTTATGATATTTTTTCTTCTTTTTTTATAATTACAATATTAATTTCCCGTATCGACATTTTTTCATCTGAATATCTTTATTTATTACGAGCAACAAAGCCCGTCCAAGGACGTTCCGCCACCGTTCGGTGGCATGTTGTAACTCCCCTCCAACAGCCGTCTCGACCGGCATTCATGTGCATCACGTCAAAAATACTATTCATTATAGTTAAAATAAATAACTCGTAAAAACAGAGCGTTTGACTATAAATCCCAATGAGCATAACTCAAAATAAAATCTTGGAAGAAATACTGCACCAAAAATAACTCGTTTTGAACGTCCGCGAATGCGTGATCAATATGATTAGCTATAAGAGTCATATGTGTTTGAGGGACCAATCGCTATCGATGACCGGACAGAACATTGCCTTTTAATATATAGGATTTTTATTTTTATTTATTTATAGATTAAATTATTACTAATAATTATCTTGTATAATTGTTTTATTATGTCAAATCATAAAATGTTGAGAACTCTTATACAATGTGAACATCTCATACTAGTGTAAGGAAATCGACTAAATCAAGAAAACCAAAGCAATAAAGTATGATAAAGTGTTCATTAGATATTAAGAGGCATAAAATGTAGGTGTTTCTTTAAAAGTGCAGTCGGCATGTGACCTTATGGTCATCGCGTTTATTTGTAAACATGGTAAGACGGTCGCGGTCTCTATAACGTACAAGATGTGAACTCAGTTGCGAGCTCTTTAGACATGGGCACTTTGAGTCGCCGTTTCGCATCAGCTACCAAAACATCAGTGCCGTTGACAACCCTAGAAAATAATAATTTTAAAATTAAAACTCATAAACCCCTTGGATGGGATGCAGCACTTTAATTAAGAGTGTTAATTTGGATGTGATAAGGCATTTGCTCAAAGGACAATTTTGTTGTTTTATTTCAATTTTTGATGGGCATGTTTGGCAAACTTTCAGTTAATGCATCGAAAAACAGGGGGGGGGGTGTCGATATCTTTTAAACGCCACGGGTGGCATGAATTCAGTTGATAATGTATATCCGACGCCATTGTGATGAAGTTGTGAAAACTTTACCTGGAGTTGTTGTTATCATGGGCAGCAAGTTTTGTTGTTGTTTAGTCTCTTTATAGGGGAAAGGTGTGACGAGATGCAGAGTAGGGGAGGGTGTTGTGTGTTGACAAAATGTAGAGACATAACTTAACACGTTTAAGGAAAGCACTGGGCAACATTGTCTACCTGCACGTTGTAATGTAAATGTATATCGGCTTGACTTCTGACTTTTTCATGTCTTCTCCAGTGAAAGGCAAACGTATTAAAAGTATATTCTAATATTTTATTATATGAAGCTTAAAAAATTAAAAGAAAAAGTATTTTCTTCTTTTATGAGACATCAGAAAGTTTCAAAAATTTTATGGAGAATTTAAATTAGATTAAATTTGTCAAGTATCGAGTTGATCACAAGTCAAGTATCGATAGTTGACCTACAGCACCTCCCTGGGGAGTAATATCGATAGTTGACTTACAGCTCCTCCCTGGGGAGTAACGAAGCTTTCAACACATTTGTCCCTAGATGTTAGTCCACGGACTTGCGCTGTCTCGCGAGATTTACATTTGGCGATTCTCACAATATAAAACTTTCAAACAAACAAAACAAAATTAATAGTACAAATGTAAATCAGGCTCGATAATTTTTTAAAATTTGTCCACAGTTTTTCAAAACTAAAATTGGGGGATGGCCTCTGCAGAACTATTATATGTTTTTTCTCCATCGCACTCATTAATATATCACTATTTAAACTTCATGGAATGATGCCATCAAGATTTATTATTTGTTATGGGCCTCAGATAATCTATTTGGTGTTCATATTTGCGCACGAGGAAATAAATATTCCACCATACATTGTATGTCAACAGAATGTTCATAAATTTCTCTTAAACGGATTTCCTACTTGCGTTTGCTTTGTTTCTTCTTCTCTTCGTTGTTAATCTTGATCCCCATTCATATTGTTTTTATTTCTTTGATCTCTCTTTTCATTTCTATGCTTAACTCAGTACCGTCTTAACTCATAGGCCCGTTTGGGCATTTGACCGGGGGCCCAATAGCATAGGGGCTCCATGGGAATATGTTTATTTATATATATTATGTATATATATTTTTTTTATTCCTGCGGGGGGGGGCACTCTTTCTTTGCCCAGGGGTCCAACACTATTTATTTGCCCGGGGGCCTAAAATGGTGTAAACGCGGCTCTGGCCTAACTTACTGTTTGCCTCTAGCCCAATGTTGTTCTTCCTCTCAATTATTGTAGTTCCGGCAGCGGTCATGATATCTCAAGGTTTTATAATTATCTAAAATAAAATATAATAATAATTCACTGACCATTCGAGAGGTGTCCGATAGCTTTATTCGAGACACAAGAGAGTTACAAAGTGGTCTTCACGTGTGTGGAGTCACATTTTCACTTTTCAATTTCTTTACGTTTTCCCGCGCTTTAAGTAGAGATATGTATTAAATTGTTTTAATTTGTAATCAGCTTTTCTATGTGTGGTATTTTTCAGTTCTTGGTTAGTTTTGTACATCTGACGATCTGAGTCCTTGATAGAGATTTATTTTTTGTTCTATAGCAAAGCGTAAGCCCAGTTAATAAAGTTAGACTTCGACTCAAAGTAACTGCCTGTATCTTAAATTGTACGAGTGTATGTATTTAAACTTGTACGAGTGTATGTAAGGCTAAAGTATATACTATTCCCCATATACCAAGGGTTTGTCACTATTCCCCGTAAACCAGGGGTTTGTCAGTATTCCCCGTATATCAGGGGTTAGGTAACGTCGCGTGTATAGCAGGTGTGTGTGTCGTGAGTGTTTGACCATGTAAAGCAGGTATTCTTAAACTGTCGCTGGGAGACAGTGTCGGGACGTTGAACAATACAGAGGATTAAGTCCTTCGTTCGCATTTTAGTGATGTGGGAGTATTCTGGAAATATGTTGGTTTGTTTTTCTTTACCTTTGAGAAGATAAATGTGAATAATGTTTCGCAACCGAAAATTCCTGTTACACCGTAAAAAGTTTAGTAACAAATGGTATTAAAGTTACATTTGTGAAATCGGATCTTGTAGAGCTGGTTTGAACAAGCCATTAAAAGTAATGCATTTTTTAAGCCATATCTTTTGCTCGCTGCGTGCAAGCTAAGACTCTAAAAGTACTTGTCTGAGCTTGTCTGCATAGAAGGAGCGTCTGTATAGATAAGACAGTATTGATATTTATATTTTCAAATATCGTATATTCAAAAGTAATTTTTGAATTAAGTTAATATTTTCATTGCGTTTATAAGACAGTGGGGAAAAATGCGGATTCATTTGAGATAACAAAAGAAAAGAAAACGATCTTTTGAAAAGCAAAGGGAATAAATACATAAGATTTGTGGGAAAAAAATAACATCTTGTTTATTTTTTACGTCTTGCCGCGTGTTTTAAAATATGAGACCGAAATCCTCTTTAGAAAGATACAATATTTTCCATTAAACCGAAAAACGCCAAATAAAAAAAAACGTTAAAAAAAAAGTTTTTGACTACAAATCCTTTATATAGGAGACATAACTAAAAGAATGTTCATTATAATACGCAGCGCAAGACAATCCAAAAATAACACACTCTAGCTATGTCTCGTAAAACATTTTTAATATAATGCGCACAGATCGGTAATATATTTTCAAAAGTATTGTCAATATAATACGCACCTTATTGCGCGACAGGAAAGGTTGTTCAATATAATACGCACCACGACACTTGCACAAAAATTAACATGATACATAGAGATAAATAAAATAATATAAAAATTAAATAATTTAATTACAGTAAATGCGATCAATCTGAAATTTTGATACATCGTTTTTATCATCGGCACGAGTGTGCCTGCAAAATTTCAGCTCGCTAGCTTACGAGGAAGTGGGTTAAAAATCGATCCAAAGTTTTTTCGACAAGCAAGCAAGGGTTCAAATAAACAGACACCACGAGTTAATATAAAGGATTTAAAAAAGAAATATCTACCATGTTTACTGTCAAAGAAAGTTTGAAGACCTTGGAGGACGAATTTATGGAGTTCCACTGTGAGAACCGCAAGTGTTCTTGCAGGGGTCGGAGCTGTGCTCGCTAGAGCCGATGTGCTTGCAAATGGCCCCGCATTTGTGCTTGCAAAGGACCACAAGGGGCTTGCAAGGACCACTGACCTGTTTTGAAGAAAACGTCTCCGACATGTCTAAACTTAATTCTGCTCTAGCGGACGTCGTTTTCCAGCCATCTCGTCAAAAGATGCAAATTTTATTCATGTGAATTGACCAGGTGGTATCTTAAATCATTTGAATCTAATGACAACGCCGACTTAGTTATTCTGGCATCTTAGCGGCGTGGTCGTGATCTCATTATATAAAGTTCTTTTGAGGAATGAAAGGGGTGGGGAGACGCGGTGCATACAAGACAATCAGAAGCTAATTTTGAAGGGTGATAAGTTTGTTCCTCTTTCTTTCTGCGACCTGATTTGGCCCCTTTAGTTGACACTTATAGTTGTACAGTAATCTGTTTTAGGTATTTGATGGTATGGGGGGGGGTATTAGATGCCCCTTTCTGCATGGGGATTGCTATCTTATCTTATCTGAGCAGTAGGTGAAGGGTCAGTAATAATGCACACCTGGCCTGGCTTGAAATGAGACTAATGGTATCAGATTTTGTCTCTGAGGAAAAAAAATTGAGTAGGGGCGTGGGATCTAGGCTTGAAAAAAAACCTTTGGGTATGGGAAACGAATCTAGTCTTGGTGAAAGACTTTGAATGGCTCTAAGCTTGCAGAAAGACTTTGAATGGCTCTAAGCTTGCAGAAAGACTTTGAATGGCTCTAAGCTTGCAGAAAGACTTTGAATGGCTCTAAGCTTGCAGAAAGACTTTGAATGGCTCTAAGCTTGCAGAAAGACTTTGAATGGCTCTAAGCTTGCAGAAAGACTTTGAGCGTGGGTATTGGATTTTAACTGTAGATTTATTGTTTGAATTTATTTTTAATTTCTGTGTTGTTGAAGATTATATCGGAGTGAGCCAATGTTAGCTGTATGCACAGTTGGAGTAGCATGTAAAACAAAATAAGGTTTAAAAAATATTTGGCTATTAAGTTTTTAAAAAATCAAATAAAGTAATTGTCCACCTGGCAATAATGGCACGGGTTCAAAATAACGACTGTCAAAACAGCGACCGTCATAATAGCGACTTCAAAATCTTATCTTATCTTATCTGTTTACAGACGCTCCTTCTATACAGAAGATTATTGCGTCCTACGCTTATCTATGGTTTGTGTTTAGTCCTGCATTTTTATTAGAGATTTAAATGTTGATAAAGTGTTGGTTTTCCTGGATTCTTCAGGCAACCCATTCCACGCCCTAATTCCGGACGGGAAGAAGGAAAACTTGTATGTGTTTGTTCTTGCATACGGAATAAGAAAGGTGTTTTTATCCTTATGTCTATCTGAGGGTTGTATTAAGTTATCTTTGTGTTGTATTTCTAAATTAGAATTAATTGCTTTATGTATTATTACTACTTTGCTCTTGGTTCTTCTATCCTCTAGTGTTTCAAGGTTTAATGATTTAACTAATGGTGTTACTCTTGTCAGTTTCGAATATTCTCCAGTAATGAATCTGGCAGCTCTTTTTTGAATTTGTTCTAGTTTATCAATGTTTTCTTTGGTGGATGGGTCCCATACAGAAGATGCATATTCTAGTGCAGGTCTCACCAAAGTGAGGTAGCATTTTAGTTTTATATTATATATTATATTTTGAATTACAAAATAGCGACTGTATCAAAACAGCGACCGTCATAATAGCGACTTCAAAATAGCGACTGTATCAAAAGAGCGACTGTCATAACAGCGACTTCACCACATAGCTATTCTTTTCCAACCGTTCACCTAACACAGTGGTTCCGTTCTTTTTTGACACATAGACCCCTTTTCATTGTCTAAACTTACCCAAGCACCCCTAGTGAAAAAACTACATAAATGCATAGTAACAAATAAAAACTTTAAAAAATAGCAACATTTTTATGAAGTATTTATTGAAATTAAAAATTGTGTTTAAAATAAAATTTAAAACAATTAACTTATGCTATATATACACGCATTCATTAAAATACAAACAACTGCTCAGTAAAAATAAAATTTGAATATGGTTTACCCGGGCAGCTTTTTAAAACAATATTGACAGCCCCCTTGTCAAAACGTTCTGTGGTTGAACTGTCCGGGGGTTACATAATGACATGTCACGAAGGCTAGACTAAGTGACAACCACGGACCCCTTGTTATGGAGAAGGTAACTAAAGGGATTGGGGCTGAGAGAATGTAGGTACCTTTATAAAGGACTATCTGACCACATTGCCTTGGGGTGGGGGTTGAGTTGGATATGTTTGGAAGGACTTGCTACCTCAGAGGAGTGGTGCATTTAACACAATCATGAATTCGCCCTTAATGTAGATTTGTTTTCAGTGTGTATACTTTTTAGTGTTAAATTAAACGTTGAAAAAAAGCGTGTAATAACTATTTCATGCCGTTTTTAATTTTTAATAGATAATAATATTTAACTACATTATTTTTATTATTTTTTTTAAAATTAGAAAACAAAAATTACGAGGTAAAAACGAAAAGGGTCGAAACATCCGGGGATCAAAAAGTATTGTAGTCGAACTGTCTCTAGCTTAAAAAAGCAGCCACATGCCACCTCTGTCGCTACCACGGCAATCCCCCTAAATTAATTGACTGCATCTATGTTTGTTAATCTCTATCGAGCTTTTTGCTAAATATATTTGACTGAAGTAATAGCAGTTATAATTTATTTTTTTTACAAAATTTTAAAAAAAATGTGTTCCGAAAATGTGTATACACTCTTTACAACACCAACATTTATTTATACACACCTCCAGTTGATTGTATTTTATTTTCTAATGTCCCTTCTATACAAAAAACCTACATTGCTTATCATGTCTTACTTTTCTTGATTTTATAAACTCCAAAGTAAGTTTTTCAAAAAGGTTTTCAAACATTATCACAAACAAAAGAGCAAAGTCGCTATTTTGATACAGTCGCTGTTATGATGCAGTCGCTATTATGACGGTCGCTGTTTTGACAGTCGCTGTTTTGATACAGTCGCTATTTTGAAGTCGCTATTATGACGGTCGCTGTTTTGACAGTCGCTATTCTGCCCGGATGCCGGCAATAATTATTCAATTCCCATGCCACGTATCATTCACTTCTGAAACTGCTTTGCTAACAATGCACAAAAAAGCACCAGTGCTATAATGCAGTTGTCTAATTTTTCTATAATTTTCTGGAAGTAACATTTGAATATGAATTCTAATGGAAATTACATTCGCAGCATGTTTCCTTTATCCTTGCTCAAACCAGTATAAAATGTACACCTAATGCTTGAAAAGTAATAGACCTGCTGATATAGAATGAATTCAAACGTGAATGCGACAGTATTTACTTCAATCACTCATAACTCTTACACTTAATAGTTAATAATAAGTACAGATAACAACCATAAAACCGCGACTTATGCAAATATATATCTAATACTCTTATACCGATACATTTCAAACGAGTCCTAGGTTAATGTTAATGAGCTAATGGAATCTACAGCTGACGCGACCACGCGAAACGTGTAAACAAAAGAAGGAATGGATCCACGAATATTTTATCTATTTTATAGATTTCCCCAGAACAGAGACAGCGGGCCACATCGAACCAGTAATAACTCCCAGGGGAGCAGTCTGGTGCTGGAATATTGGCCTCACTGGGGCGGGGGGCCGTGGTGGAGGGAATCGTCATAAAGAAAGGCTTTTAGGTGATTATTGTGGCTTGAAAACATCGCGATGTAATATGGACAAACATCATGGGGGCGTGGGAACATCACAATGTGTGATGTGCGAACATTATTGTGTGGGATTGTGAAGTATATTTATATGGGCAGTTGGAACATCACTATGTGGAGTGTGGAAACATCACTATGTGGAGTGTGGAAAAATCACTATGTGGAGTGTGGAAACATCACTATGTGGAGTATGGAAACATCACTATGTGGAGTGTGGAAACATCACTATGTGGAGTGTGGAAACATCACTATGTGGAGTGTGGAAACATCACTATGTGGAGTGTGGAAACATCACTATGTGGAGTGTGGAAACTTCACTATGTGGAGTGTGGAAACTTCACTATGTGGAGTGTGGAAACATCACTTTGTTAGGTGTGAGAACATCACCAATTTCGCAGAAGGAGAATTGTCATGGTTGGTAGTGAAACAGGAAATGTCAGTTTTGGGCTGATCTATTTGTTCAAGATTATCTTTGAATTGAATTCCACGTGGCTTGAGGCATGGACTGTCACAGTGAAGAAGATGAGCATGAACAATCAAAATTTTCTGGCTACTAAGTTGTGTGTGGGGGTGATTTTCGGTGAATTTTGAGGATTTTAAATTTCAATATGAACCGTTTTATCAAACGGAGTTAAGATTCACATACTATTTCCAAACAAGTGGTTAAGTCAAACGACGGATAAACATTCCTAATAACCGCTGTCCTTTAAATTGATCAGGTGCAGGTCTCAATACAGTATATTTGTGTGTGTGTGTGTGTGTGTGTGTGTGTGTGTGTGTGTGTGTGTGTGTGTGTGTGTGTGTGTGTGTGTGTGTGTGTGTGTGTGTGCATTTGGTAAAGTTGATTAATGTCAATTGGACACAGAGGTTAGCAGAGTTGAATGGCACTGTGCTTATAAAAGTGCATAAATTAGTTAACAAATCTTTAATTGCACTCAGAGATTTTAGAGACATACATTAAATGGGCTTATCCAGAAAGATGTAAGCAAAATTGGGCTGTTCTGAATCTTTTGATAATGTTTATATTATTATATGTTTGTTATTTATGTGTGCGTATGTGTATCTCTCTCTCAATCTCTGTGTGTGTGTATGTGTGTATTGTAATAACGTACAAAATAACACGTTTCATGACACACAATTCAATACAAGCTCTCCCCGATAGGGTTGCGTCATATCCGTCGAGTTGTTCTCGCCGAGCCAAGAGTTTTCGAGCCTGTTTCCGAGCTAAACTTGAAACCCAACATCTTCACCAGGGCCGGTTATTTTGTGAAACGGAAAGAGATCATCTTAAAGCCAGAGGAAATTGCTCGTGTCCTTGTCACGTGGTCCCACTAATCCCCAGATAATCAGACGTGCATGCTAATGAGTGGGATGAGATTGCGAGGGAGGGGTAGTTGAGGTATCTGACGCTTTATTTCAATTTTAGAGTTCAAGGTCAGGATTTGTTTGTTTTTTTTAAATTTAAGGTTAGATTTTTTTTTCAATCGAGCACAATGGCTTTCCATGCTCGGGTTCCATTGTCATTCAAGGATTTCTTTCTTAACTCGGATTGATTTCAGTGAATGATTGTTTTCTTCACTCAGGTTTTCTTTCCATTCAATGAGAATTTTAATCGGGTTTTTAAAATTTGCATTGGATTATGGCTTGTGCAATCAGGTTTTGTTATTATTGAAAAATGTCTTTTTAATTGTATCATGTTATTAAATAGTGGCTTTTCCCCCTCAAACTTTTTTATCATTGAGTGATAGATTTGTTCACAAAGATGGCTTTATTCCCGTGGGTAACACGAAAGAAATATTTAGACTGTGAATTAACTTTTTATCGATTCCAGTCTCATATAAATTTCATTAGCCTTGTTTTGTATTCTCGTTGATTAAAACAAAATTACTGAGCAAGCGGACATCTGCCGGTTCTCTGTCACAATATCTTTACCGTCCTTGGTCTGTCTTGTACGAAAATGGATTTATTAATACATTAACCACGTCATTATCTAAGCGTTTGTACTGATATAGGTAGACCTACTACCATAGCTCTATTTTTTTCATTAATTCTTCACCTTTTTCCCCCTTTATTCTTCACCGCTCTGTCCTGTGAGACAAGAACATGCGTGAATGGCCTGTGCGGCTTTGCTGTAGTCATGTGTGTGTGGGGGGGGGGCGTGGGGCGTTGAAGGAATCCCCATGCTACTAATTAGAACAAACTAATTATTGATGAATTCGGGGCCTACATGCCAGCGCTCTAAAACTGCCAACGAAATTGCAATTCTATGAGGTGTTTCCCATACATGCGGAGGTGTTGCCAATAGCAGGTCTAAAGACAGATTGAGGTGTCTTGCCTGTGATAATGGAGAGCAGGTGTGTCCAATGTCATAAAGAGATTCCTCTGATCATTAGAGAAGTTTATCTTTTGGCCTATAAAGATGTTTTTCTGAAAACAGTAACGTTTTTTTATGGTGATCGAGAGGTGTTTTCGATGAAAATAGAGACGTGATTCTGATGGCCAATAGCGAGGTTTTTCTAGTGGGTGATGGAGAGATGTTTCAGATCACATGAAATTTATTAAGATAAATATCCCAAAAACCTAGTTAGTGGTTTTGAAAGTGGTACCCGAAACCAACAAAAGTATTGCTTACTCATTTTTATATTGTTATAAAAAGTACAAAATTATTTCAATAATGGAGCTTCCGTAAGTATTTTGGCAAAACATGAAAAAAGAAGCAGATTCCAAGAATTTTAACATTACAGATTTGGGATTTAAGAGTATTGTTTATTATATTAGAAACGCCGACATAATAAAATCAAAACATGTATATTTAAATCTTGTTCAAATGTTGACTAGTATCGGAAATATTATAAAGAAAACTAAATCCTCCAGACAACTATGAAACGACAATTCTTAAATATCACGTATAATTCTTTAATTCAGGGGTTATTCAGTAAAAGTGAATCCAAAAAGGTGTTAACAGAATTAGGTTTGAGAACCAATGGTTCTAATGTACAGTAATCAGGGTTAGTGCTCCCCGCGGAAAGTAAAAAGCTTTGTCAGAAAAAAATATATTTCCCCATGAACATATTCTCCAAACCACCTAAGATGACTCAAATTATTACAAATAACCAACAACCGCATCCCTCAATTTAGCACCTCGCTTTATGACGCATCTGTTGTGTAAATAAATGAAGACAATTCAAATCTGCTCAGAAATATCGATCAGAAAAGCAGAAATTAAAAAAAAATATCACGTTGTGTTATTATTGTATTTGGAAATTGTTTTTTTTTAATGAAACGTGAAGATCAAGATAATAATAGAAAAAGATAAGAAATCAAAACGAGCCGTTAAAAATGGGATCTGAATTTGGAATTTCATTGGATGATTTTCTCTGACCATTTATTTAATTAAGCCTGTTCAATAAGGAGTTTTTTTACATTTCTCTTTTTCTTCCTAAATTCTAGGGAGAACTTTGAAACATTTTGAGTTTTTATTTTCTTTCAATGAATCGGATTTTGATTTCTCGTGAACTGAACAATATCCGATAAAACTAGTAATTTTTAAAGACAATTTATAGGAAATATTAGACGGAAAGTAAGAAAACATATTTAAAACAATGTATTACATCCATGTGCCCAGACTAAATATTTCCAAGGAATACCAGCTGAAAATATGCAAGAAAAATAAATACTGACCACTCGACAAATAAATCAAGCATTAGCCCATAGGTGACTCCACAAATGAAATGTCATTTCTCGTTGTGTGTTTTTCTTGCTAATAAAACTTGAGCGTCATTGTACTGTTCCCTGGTAATCAAATAGATTATTGATATTTCGGGATTGGGGGATTAAGCAGAAATCAAACGGGTAATTATTCTTGACTTAATTTTTCACGTACTGTCATTCACTGGAGATCCGCACATTAATCGGGGACTTGTGGATTGGAGGAGGGGGGGTGGATAATCCATTTCCACTTCCCTCAATTCTGAAATAAAAATGTTTGGTAGAAGATACCGAACTGTAAAGATTGATGTATAGAAGGAAACAATCTCGAGGATGTGGATAGCTTGACATACCTTGGAAGCCTCATTGACACACAAGGAGGGACTTAAGCCGATGTAAGAATGAGAATTGGCAAAGCAAGAACAGCATTTAAACAGCTAAAAAAAGTTTGGAACTGTAACAACTTCACTCTCCATACCAAGGTCAGGATATTTAACACCACAATAAAGCCTATCTTGTTGTATGGAGCAGAAACATGGCGAATAACAGCAGCCATTTCAAAAAAGCTTCAAGCTTTTATAAACACATGTCTCTGAACAATTCTCCGAATCCACAGGCCCAATGTCATCACCAACGAAGACCTCTGGCAACGCACACAACAAGAGCCAGTGTATGAGCTAATACGCCAGCGCAGATGGAGATGGATTGGTCACACTCTCAGAAAGCCTACATCCAGCATTGTGAGACAAGCCCTCACATGGAACCCCCAAGGCAAGAGAAAAAGAGGTCGTCCCAAAATGACCTGGAGAAGGGAACTGGAGGCAGACACCAAAATGAGCGGGCACAGCTGGGGGCAGATAAAAAGATTGGCGCAGGACCGGGAGGTATGGAGAACCTTTGTTCGTTGCCTATGCCCCAGATGGGACGAAGAGCGATGATAGATTGGTGTCTATCGTCTGACGAGTTAACATTTGTTACTTATTCGAAGTCTTCGGCGAGATTAGATACTAAATAACTTACTTAAACGTTAGGACTTCGGCGTGTGCTCTTAAAGCCACGGCCAGTACCTTCATCATCTGTTAGTCTCTGCTGTCTAACATTTATTTTCTCACTGTGACATTTTCTTCACCTTCTACCCGACATTATCGAGCGCGGGTCACGAAGTCAATACTTACAGCACTATTTCATGGCTGGGTGGTGATGCTGACATTGTGGGACCCTGTAAATGAGCTTAAGAGTTTGTTGGGCAGTGTCCATCTGAGTCACCAAACTACGGTGCAGTCGACCCGGCTCACACTTCTGTCGGTTTGGCTCGATGGTGGCACATTTTCCCGCTCACTTCTGGCAGTCTGCCCATTCCTTTAACCACTTCTTCTTCTAGTGGTCAGCTAACCAGTTTTTAAGCCCCCGAGTTTAATCAATTTTTAAAAAAAAGAGTTCTACATTAACTATTGTTCACTTTGTTGAAAGTTCAAACTTTATTCTCCTTTTCTAGCATGGTTTATCTTCAATAAATATTTTATTATATGGTCTGTGATATAGATGAACGGAAATATTTCATTTACTGGGCGTGTATTTCAACATATAACAACATATATTTGAATATGAGTTTTTAACTATAGCTTTCATTCCAAGAATTGCTAATATCTAGTCCATGAAACAAGTTTTTGGGAACATTCATGTTACTGACATTTCATGGTGTGAACACAACAACGATCTTTACTGAACATTGTCCCATACGAAGCTACGTGTAAAAGTTCAACACTAGAAGGGAACTGGCCTGTCGGCTGTGTGGCCACCCGGAGGAGACGATGGCCCACGTTCTCGAAGAGTGCCCCGAGCTGTGCGGGGATTTGGAAGGAAAAGTACCGGTACCTGCAGAGGAGTACCTCTATGGCGATGCCCGCTTGATGAGGCTCGCATGCGATAAAATGAACCGGGTCCTAAGAGCCTAACGGTTCAACCCAAAAGAGAATGAACATTCACGAGTAAAATTTAATTTCCTGAGGTGCGTCCCTTCACTATGACTAATGAACCCTATACCCCTCTCTTTTCCGAAACGGACCTAGGTCAAATCTGTATATGGCCTGGAAGTGTTTCTTTCACTTCGCTTAGAGAATAAGGTTAAGTATGAGAATCTCCAAACATGTAGACTGGAGTTTCGTTCCTAGCCAATTAAACAAAAAATTAAATACAAAATTGTGACCATAAATAAAAATAATCAGTAACAATAGATACTTAGAAGTAAAGAAGCATACCTCGGACATAAACCTTCAGATATGTACAAGATATTGTCCAAAGATAAAGCTAGCTACAAACAGCGAGTTCAGACAATGTTTTGAAAGCCGCCAGCAACTTTAAAAATAGATTAGTAAACCCCAGTTACAGGCTGTTGGGGTGTGATAATTAAATAAGGGCAGTTAAGTCCCAATCGGTGCACTAATGGAATAAAGGCCGGACGAGCAACGACTCATCAAATATTTATGGGACATCCATAATGTAAGTGTATGAGGAAAACTCAACCGAGTCGAACATTTGTTCGTTTCAGCTACCGGTCGATCAACATAGCTGGAAATCGTGTGTTATAGCTAGAGGCTGATCAATATTGCTGGGAGTCGTGTGTTATAGCTGCCTGATCGATCAATATAGCTGGGAGTCGTGTGTTATAGCTGCCTGGTCGATCAATATAGCTGGGAGTCGTGTGTTATAGCTGCCTGGTCGATCAATACAGCTGGGAGTCAAGTGTTATTGCTGGAGGTCGATCAATATAGGTGGGAGTCATGTGTTATAGCTGAAATTGTGCGTTAAAGTGGAAGTCCGGTTGATCTAGCTGGAGTTAAGTGCTTACAGTGGCATACCGGTTCGTTGTTGAAAGCACGTCTTTGTCTAAATACTTCAAAACCAACTACAATTTATTATTTTAGTCCCCCTTTTGTTTGGGTTTTGTTTCCTTTCGAGTGACGCGAACATTCTATATTAGATCGTTACAGAATTCCGCTGTAGCCTTAGCACAACTGGACTGTAATGGGCATGTTTAGACTCGAGATGCCGTGGGACAATTTTATCATCAATCAACTCCTGATGAGTTCACCTGATATTGTATCCGGGCAATGACATGTTAACCATGGAGCGGAGGGAGGGAGGGAGGGAGGGGAGGGTTTGGTGGTGTTTTCTGGCGTTGTACGCCCGAGTTTGACGCTGATTGAACATGGATCAGTTGAATTTTTCATCACAAGCTGACCTTGGATCAGTTTACCGCGTGTGACAAGAATCTAGGGAATACCTTTTCCTCGGATCAATTCTTCGGCATGATTCCTGAATTTAATCCCTCCCCCCTCCCCAAACACCACACTTTTTTTCTTTCCAACATCATTGTTAATGCCGCGTTCATCTTCCGGTCACATTCTCGTCTGAAATACAACAGCGGCGTGAAAATTGTTTCCGTCACAAAACGCAGCAATCTTGCGGACTTTTTTTTTAACTTCCCAGGTCACATAGCCTTTGTTCCACTAGGTAAGTTGTAGGTCAGGTCATGCATTCTGGTGACCCGGTCATTATTGGGTCAGAGTCACAACAAGCCTTGGGATATTAAGTGAAGGAATATATTGAGCCCAATCTATAACGCCGAATGAAAAGGACATTTACTTTGACATTAATTTAAATCCTTGATTTAAAAAGAAAGTTCTTCAGTTCGCAACTTTACTTTTTCCTAACAATATCCCTGTAAAAATAATTTGTAAAAGCACTGGGTTGGGGGTGGAGTGGTTTGTGGGTAAACTTATTTCCCTATTTCATTCCCCTTTTTGAAATGAATAGGTTTTTTAAAAAAAAACTTAAATGATTTAACTTGAAATAAAACAATAACAAAGCGATAGATGCGTCACCAAGAAACCTTCATCGGCAAACAACAAAATAAATACACGAGGAATAAAAAGGCACACCAAAAAATATAACATTGAAAAACGTAACTGTGATGTAGAATCCAAACAGATACATCATTTAGAGAGCATCAAGTCATGTCAGAGAAACATTTATCAATTACGCTCTGCTTTAAAAATAATTACATAATTAAAAAAACGTAAAAACCAAATTTTTTTTTAACTATAAATCATATATGAGACATAACTAAAAGTGTGTTTAATATAATACGCACCGCGCGAAATACGCACAGCACGACAAACTGGCATTAACATTTACAGATCGGGAAAATATTATAAAAGTATGTTCAATATAATACGCACAGCGCGACAGACTAGCATAAACATTTATATGCTACATAGAGATAATCTAAAAACTCATTAATTTAACTACAGTACATTCGATCGATGTGAAATTTTGAAATATAATTTTTATCATCGCTATGAGTCTGCCTGCAAAATTTCAGCTCGATAGGATACCGGGAATTGGGTTAAAAATCGATCCAAAGTTTTTGCGACAAACAATCAAACCAACAATCAAACAGACGCTACGAGTTCATATAAAGGGTTGGGAAAAAAAAGAACGCCAGACTTGTGTAAAGGATATAACTGGGGGTTGGACTGCAATGTAACTGGGGATTGGACTGCAATGTAACTGGGGGTTGGACTGCAATGTAACTGGGGGTTGGACTGCAATGTAACTGGGGGTTGGACTGCAATGTAACTGGGGGTTGGACTGCAATGTAACTGGGGGTTGGACTGCAATGAGGCTGGGGGTTGGACTGCAATGTAACTGGGGGTTGGACTGCAATGAGGCTGGGGGTTGGACTGCAATGTATCTGGGGGTTGGACTGCAATGTAACTGGGGGTTGGACTGCAATGTAACTGGGGGGTTTGACTGCAATGAGGCTGGGTAGAAAAAAAGAAATATAAAATGGTTATTCGTTAGCCTGCAGGATGTCCCTAAACTAAACTCTTCGGGGAAAAAAGCATTCGTAAACGAACAAAAAAAAACTAATAGAAATACGAAAATAAATCAAAACGTCGCTGCAGTGTTTAGTCCAGGAATTCATCAGCTATGTGAATCATTGTTTACGACTTGATGTTTTGATATCTGGGAACTTTTTTTATTAAATGTTTTGATTGTGACTCGAAAAGTTATTGACACTTCTTTCTCTATGTAACTTGTATGTTTTATGAATCCATATCATATTTTTTTTTACAAAGTTTGAGGAATTTCCCATAACATTTGGCTTCTCTCGCCAGGAAATCTGGCCGTTAACGTCTCATCCCTTTTGACACACTGGTGACAGTGATCTATCGGAACACTATGTTATCGATACCCTTTTGAAAGTTGTATACCCTCCTCATATAATATGTACAGTGATCTATTGGAAAAAAATGGATTCGATACCCTTTTAGAGATTCAGTCTTCTCAAGCGCCATCAGAATAAAATTTCTGGTCTACCTCGTCATAACAGTTGCGGTAGAACTCTAACACAATATCGCTAAATGGATTACAAATGATTGCCCTGCACAAACTGTGGGAACGAAATGATGAAACAAGGTGCTTGACATCACACGACATGAACAAACAAAACAAATATTACAGCCGAACACGTTCTCGTTGTATTGTACTGTTCCCTCGCATCAAGCCTCCACTGAACTTTATGCCATTGTTGCCATAATGAGGCAGAAAACATATTCAATCAACGCGTTTAATTTATCTTGACTGCTTGTTTAAATATTTCTCGTGAGCCGTTAGCACAGATGTGTGTTCCTAATATATATCTCTCACGTTTCTTTTTAAATTTTTATTTACTATTAAGGTTGTGACATTTCCCCAGAGAAAACCGTATCCCCCAAAGAAAACCTTTCCATTTCATTTCTAACCCTTGTCTTCCACGATTATGTTCCATTACATGGGTAATAATTATTAAAATCTATAACTATATCTCAATATTAAAAATAAAATCGCAAAAAGATGGGATTACAGATCTTTCTCTCTCTCTCTCTCTCTCTCTCTCTCTCTCTCTCTCTCTCTCTCTTTTTTTTCCTTTATTTTTTAGCCTCGGAGTTTCACCAGTCAGGTTGATGGGGGCAGAGCTGGTGGGGGTCGGCTATGGTCTGGATAAACAAGTGACCAGTCGTGTCGGTCTGACGGACTGCCCACTGGGTTAATAAAGCTCATACAATGGTAAACAGTGCTCAGAATTTTCAACGCCCGAGCCGGTGTGGCCATGTTTGTTTGGGGAACTTGGTCAATCGGGATTTTATGATCATGGTCATGTTGCTGGGTTAATAATGGAGATTTTTATGGACGTCATAATGTAAAAAAGGTCATAAATGGGGATTTTCTGGTCACAACTATGTTGTTTGGTGCATTAATGGATATTAGTACGGACATTAAATGTTGTGAAGTAAATAAATGTTGATTATATGGTCGTAAATATGTTTGTTGGTGAAGAAATGGTGTTTTTATGATTACTACGTTTTTATTAACTTACCTTCGTTCTTGTCTGTCCGCATTGTTATCGTTCCTGTCTGTCTGTCCGCAAAATTTCAAATTTTCCAACGTAAAATTAAACCAATTCTGATGGTCCTAGAATTCTCAAAATTTTACCACAGATAGATCTTGGAAGACAATGCATTGTATCAAAATTTCAGATCGATCGAATGTACCGTAATTAAATTAATGCATTTTGTAGTTTATCTCTATATAAGCATCTGTATCCGTCTGCTATTGTTGATAACTACCCATTGGAGTACTTCACTCCGTGACCTCATCCCCGTGGTATTAAAACATTGGGCGGACAATTATGAGGTGTTTGATAAAATAAATAGAGGTTAAAAAAAAAGATGTTTAAAAACAAAGATTGATATTACGTTCTACACTCATCAGGGGCTTTTGTCTAGTCTTCAATTTTAAAATTTTGATAGTGTGTTATTTTTTATTTTATTCCTTTAGGCAACCCATTGCACGACCAAATTCCAGAACGGAAAAGGGAGAATTCATATGTGTTTGGTCTTGCATATGGAGCTATAAAATTCATTTTATCCCTATGTCTAACTGAGTTTTGTATTAGGTTATTGTGGTTTATTTCCAAGCAAAAATTAATTGCCTTATGTATTATTACTATCATACTATTTGTTCTTCTATCTACTAGCATTTCTAGGTTTTGTGATCTAACTACGGTAGTTACTCTTTTCAATTTGGAACATTCTCCAATAATAAACCTTGCTGCTCATTTTGGTGAATTTGTTCTAGTTTCTTTTTCATTAAAAAAAAATGAACATAAAGAGACCGTAAAGTTAATTGAACGTAAAACCCGACCCTCGCTTCCCTTGTCACTTCGATGACATTCATTGCGACGTCTTGACCATTAGCGTCACGTGTCAACGTCTCTGAGTGCCAATGGCTGTGACCATTCGCATCTATCGAACAGACGTCATTTTTTTCATTCGGTTGTCATAAAAAGGGCTGACCTTTACCTGACTCAGAGCGTTTCACGTTTCAGCTTAATAAGTCAACTGTTAGTTCTCGGCAATTTCTGGGTACTGTATCCAATAGTCCCTCGGTGGCAAAAGACGTGTGGCTTCATAATGTAAATCACTTTTATTCCCTAGTGTTAGTCTCAGTAGCTCCAGAATAAAATAGCGGACACTGGGTGGCACAATAATGTTCGAGGTTACACGCTCATTGTTTTCCACAAGTGTTTTAATCAAGAAAATCGCAAAATTGGATTTTGACTTTCTGGTTGTAATATAAAAAATAGCTCCGCATTGCTGTCAATAATATATATATATACACATGTATATATATATCACATATAAACATTTCTTACATACTAGTTAAAAACCATCTATAAACACATACTATTTGAGAGTTGTTTTTATACATATCACCCCTCCATCCCCTCTTGTATGAGGTTAAACTTTCAACGACTGAATAACATGACATACTCTATACTAGCTTACTACTGCAGTCAATGACGCATTCTACCAGCACCCAATTTTAACCAAACACCGACACATGTATAATACCAAACAAACTACAGAATTATATTTTTTTCACAAAAGCAAATCATATATTACGACGAACAAACAAGCCGATGTCCGTTTAAATCCTACATTCCATCTCCATGACGTTTGAAATGAAATCTTTAGTTAAAAATTCTATAGTTGATACCAGACATGTGGAGGGTCATATGAATATAGGAATATTGAATGTCGTGAAAAACTTTTACCTAAAATAAGTACCGGAACAATTCAGCTGCGTATTTAAACGTCTTGAGGCCACCTAAATGTATTATTTAATGTTTTTTAGACGTGGGAGGGGTGGATTGAATTAAGTTGTTGGGGGGGGGTACTGAAAGGAATGGAAGCTTAGAAACAGGAATGATAAAGTGTATTAGTAGTCTATTGTTGTGGAGGCTGTGGATTAATTTTATGTCAATTTTTTTAAAACAGTAAATATGGTTTGATTTGCTCTGTAGAATTTCTCTCCGTCAGGATGGTAAATATGCTTAAAAATTGTAGAGGTGTTTTATGACAGGGTGTTGTATAAGGTTTGTAAATAAGTGAATTTAATTTATCAATAAAAGGCCCAAAAAAAAGTTGTGATTTTTTTTTAAATGTCTGATATGTTACGTGTAAAGTTTGAAATGCAGACGGGTTTGCTGACACGAATAACAATTTTATTTGAAATACAGATCTCACAGAACTATACGCTAGCATTATAAAAGATGGACGGATCCATCACGCGTCCTTAACTCTTAAAGCTCATAACATTCCCATGTCTAGAAGCAGGAACACATTCAATGGAACAACATGTATAGTGTGTTTTCGAACATATTCATCTCACTGGGGTTCTTGTCTAATACGCCAAAGATTTCATGGGTGTCCCACCTCTTTCGTCCGCCCACCCCACCTCCCCCCAAAGCAAAAAAAATCCTCCACACCTTCCACATGATACTGTTCTGAATCTAATTTTCGGTAAAGTGATGTGGACACTCAGTCACCTCCCCCCCCCCACCCCAAACTAGAATGTTCCCTTATTCTTTTTTTCCCCTACTCCTCGAATACAACTCAAGGTCATGGCCGTATAATTATTCAACCTACAAACACGAAGTAATTTGTACTTTTAGAAATTCGGAAATCACTATTTTTAAACACAATTTAAAAATAAATAGAGGTATAAAAAGAACACCTCACAAATGTCACCGTCTGTTTAACGTTTTGGTTCTCTCCATCTGTGGTTTCTTGTTTTAAATGTTAGAGAGACTGGGAGTAAAAATTAGAAGTAAAAAAACAAGTTTTTAAAAAACCACGTTTTTATAAGGGGACTAAAAAGAAGAAAATAATTTAAATCTTATATGTTCCAGAGATTTCATTTATTATGACTAAAAACGTGGGGCGGGCGCTTATGAGGTTTAATATATGCAGTTCATTCATTTTTTCATTTATATATATAGATCTCTCTTTTGCCTTCTAAATTATACATCTTTAATTGTTATACCAAACACCCGCCCCACGTTTTTAGTCATATTAAATTAAATTACTTGAACTTAAAAAGTTTTTAATTATTTTCATCTTCTTAGTCCACTTGTAAAAACGTAGTTTTTAAAAATCATTTTTTAACTTCTATTTATGTTATTCTTTTTTAGTCTAAGTGTATGCTATGGTGAGTTTTGAAGTATTGATTATGTTCAAATATGATACGCATTGCCCGACAAACATTTAAAGACTGGAAATGACTGATCTCCCCTTGATGTTAAACATGGTTGATGAGGTCGGGGTTGGTGTGAACTCGGCTCGTGAATGTAATGTAAACAAGAGCAGATATATACATATAGATAAACTAAAAAGTTCAATAATTTAATAACGGTACATTCGATCGATCTGAAATTTTGATACAATTCATTGTCATCCAAGATCGATCTTGGATGACGTTAATAAAAACGTGGTAAAAAATGTGACAGAGCGTGGAGATTTGGGGGGGGGGAGCTGAGTTCATTTCATTGCGTGATACAAAACAGCATTTTGTTATATAAACAAACATCTCAGATGATTTTTATTGTTTCATTATTTGCTATTTTATGAAAGTGCCTCACGATCATGTGTGAGGCTATACGATCATGTGTGAGGCCATACGATCATGTGTGAGGCCATACGATCATGTGTGAGGCCATACGATCATGTGTGAGGCCATACGATCATGTGTGAGGCCATACGATCATGTGTGAGGCTATACGATCATGTGTGAGGCTATACGATCATGTGTGAGGCTATACGATCATGTGTGAGGCCATACGATCATGTGTGATAATCAATGATCATGTGTGGTGTCTTAGAAACATGTGTGGTGCCTTACGATCATGTGTGGCACCCTACGTTCATGTGTGATGCCCTATTTTCATATGTCATGCCCTACGATCATGTGTGATGCCCTAAGAGCATGTGTTATTGGACTTAAGTTTCAGTTGTCTGAACGCTGTCTTTACTTTTAAAATGATCGACCTAAATAATGGGAATAAATTGTGCTGGTGGTGACGATCCATTGGTTTTACAGGTTGGAAGGGATCAATACCGCTGGTGGCTTGGGCCCTAGATTTTATGTGAATATTTTACTAGAGTTTCTAATGCCAGATTTTTTGTGCCGAGACGGCATGTACAGGAAACAGACATTGCACATTCATATGCCTTGCTTCGTCAACACACAACTTAACATGTTAATGCTAATAATTTTAGACGGTGAGGATTTCCGAAAACATTTCGATTCAGAGCTACAAACATCTGCAAGCCAGACTCCATTCCCACAATTCGCTTTCTGTATTTCAGAGTCGGATACACGGCAATTTTCCCTATGACGTTCGTTGGTCCGCGTGCAAAGTAAAAAAAGAAACTCGTGTGCAAAGTTGTACAGCATACAGTTTTTGTGGAACATTTTACCAGATTTGATGCGCGGTAATTCTAAACTGCTGTGCGGCGTCGATCAGATATCTGTGCAGCCGCACAGCTTGAAGGTAACATTGGTACACAGTCGTATCACAAATGCAAATACGCATTCATGCCATAAACACATGTACACAGCCCTATATCACAAACACATGCGTAGCCAAAAATTCACGCTTGTTACAAACTCGTATACACAGCCCTATCATCATCACATATACACACCTCTGTCGCAGACATAAATAGAGCCCTATCACAGGCTCATTTGTGTAGTTGTATTAAAAAGACATGAGCACTCTCCTCTCACATCCAGTTGGATCACCCCGCGAGCTCCTTCGCAATGCATATTCTAGTGAATAAAAACATTCACTTCCAGGCTGAGCTGTCGTAGACCGACTCCTGTCACTGAAGATTTAGATGACCGAAGTCTATTTTACTTCGCTGTCACAGCGAGAATTTGCCTGTGGGGTGTGGGGAGTTAGGGGGCGTCTGCCTCTTGACCGCCTGACAGAAACACAATCACTCCCTCGTCACTCGGGGTTGTTCCATTATCTGTAATAATCTCGAGCTTTGCACGGGCGAGTCCATTATACCTCACACACACCTAATGTTCAGTGTGTGGTGGCTTTTATTTTCTCACTTCATTATTAATGATTTGACTCACATATTTATCGATCCGTTTTAACTGCTTTCAACTTTTAGTCAACATTGATATTGTGAAGTTCTTGCCTTTCCTAAGTAACGAAATTTGCCCTTTTTTTCTCTCCATGACTCATGACTTTCTCCTTGAACTCTATTACGACAAATTTCATTTCGATACGTGGCGCTTTCTTTACCCTTTTTGGATTGAATCTGAAATATGTTTTTAAAAATTTTAATGTTTTCTTCGGATAAAAGGGGCTTATCCGAAAAAATATACACAAAGATTGACAGATTATTATCCCAATGACATTTGACAGTTATTTTCTCACAACTAAATAAATAAATAAATAATGTAACAGTTTTGTAGCAAAGTAGATGGACTAGTGGTGAAACTGAATTTATGTAAGTAGTTGGGGCTTAAAATGAAAGTGACTAATATGACGTCGTTAACATCACTTATCACTGACCATACATACGAGGTACCGATCTGTCAGCTCGCATTAGTTCTGCAATTATTTTGACTCAAATCGAATTCTGATAGTTTAATACAATTTCCTTTTAATTAAAAATTAAATTTAATAGTCCTGACCACTTATTTCTTTGCTTTTTTTAAAAATTGCCTTAGAGACCAGTGTACAATTACGTTTCCATAGACACCAGTGTATAGACACTCGTCACCATGGAAACATGTGTATAATTACTTTGTATTCGGATATGGAATTTAGGAAAAAGTAGAAATCGGGATCTCATATTCGATCCTATACTATAATGTTTGACTTGACAGGTCCCCCTACTGAACTGCGGCCTTTTTAACATTTATCCGGTTAGCAACCTCAACCATGACTGACAGATGTGACCGTTTGACCAGCAATGAATACAAGGGTACCATTATATGTGATGTGTTGCTCTCAGAGACGGCTCGGCCAGCCATTGACCTACCCCGTCATCATTCCTTTGATTAGTAGTCGCCCAGACACTCCGAGGTCATGTTCAGTTTCCTTTATAGCCGATTCTAATCAGGGAATCGATGACGGAGTTTTGTAAAATTAATCTCCCTTAAGATGCTTCAGTGGATGTGTGCGGGACTGGTGTGTCTGGGGTTGTTAACCCCTTGTATCTCATTTTTGTCTCTATTGTTTGAATCAGATCTTTCATTATTTTGGATCAACTTTTTTGTCTCTCTTCTAACTTTTGCAATTGCTTCGGATAAACTAAAGGGTACCGTCCTCCTGTATTAGCTGGAGGCGTCTACACACACACACACACACACACACACACACACACACACACACACACACACACACACACACACACAAACACACACACACACACACATGCACTCGCACACACACACGCACACATACACACACACACACACACACACACACACACAAAATCCTCAGCCCATTTGTCAAAGTACATGGACACATAGAAATAGATTTAATTCCCCTTGTGTGCTGATTCAATTTTCGACGTAGAAATAAGATCGCTATCCTTGTCTCTTGAATGAAGCATAAGGCATCACGTGATTTAAGTATATTCTATCACTTGACCAGCCCATCCAATCCTCGCATGCCATTGCAGTGCGAAAAAGTTGTGACATTAGTGTCTTCATTGTTTACATTTACTGACTTGGCCCCTCCTACTTGGTCTTTTTTATCCAGCCATTCATTCACTGGTTATTTTATTACTCAACCGGTAAAACAAACCTTGTTAAATTGTCTTTCTTTTATAAACCAGTCACGGGTTTTCTTTTTTTAAATAAGGCTTCAAACTTTTCACATAATTGCTCTCCTCCCCAAAGTATGTGTATTAATGGTGCATTGTTTTCACATCTAATCCTTTGGTCTAGAGATTCTTCATTGTCAAGTGAGTCATCCTGATTAAAAGACATTATCTTGCTATGTCACGTGGTTATTTTTCCCTCTCACGTGTTCCAAGTCACGTGTTCAGTTGTTGTTCTTTTTTTTCCCCAGGGAATTCGTTAGGGGCAGGGGAGAAGCTGTTCAGATTTCCAAAGGCAGTAGCGAGACATCTAAGAGTAAGAAAATGGCTGAGGTCTCGCGGACTGCGACAAGAAATACACGCAGTGATATGGGACGCTGAAGGTTCCAGGGCAATTATAGAGAGTTGCTTGGAATTGGCCGCTTAGTTCTTGACCAAAAAATATTTGATACATTAAAAATTTAGTGATACCTTTTAATGCATAGTTATTTTTCTCTAGCACTTTGCACTTTTTCCTAAGAGCAACGCAATTAAATACATAATTTAAATATTCCATTATGAAAAGTCACAATCACAAATTAGGAATTACTTTCCTAAATATTACCCTAAGTCTTAACAGGTTAAAAAGAGAAGAAAATGTATAATTGTTTATTTATTTATTGTTTTATAATTTTTAAAAAAAATTATTATTATTATGTTTTATTATTATTTTTTTTGGGGGGTGGGGGCATGGGCGTAGGGAGGGGGGCAAGGGGGCATTTGCCCCCCCTACATTTGAGAATTTTTTGTTAAATGTATTAAATGCATTAATAAATGTTGTATTTTAACTATTACAGTACTAATTTGTAAGTCTTATTAATTTCTAAGGCTTTTTTCAACCCTTATTTTATAATGAACTTGAATTTAAATGAAAATTGTACCTGTATGGCATTGTCAGTTAAAAAATTTAAAAAGTGGGATTGTTTTGCTGGAAAAATTCCAAGCGACGCCCATGGGTGGGGGTTGTGAATGACTACTACATCGGATAAAAATATACTAGTTTCTATATCTGAAATATTAAAAATGGCGATAGTGTAAATTTCAAACATTGTTCTAGTGTAAAAATTGATACCATTTTTTAAAAACAAATCGCAAATTGCACTTGGTTTAAAAATAGCAAGAAGTTACTTTAAAATAGTGTCATAGTATTGACTGTTCTTTTAAAACCTGCAAGACTTTAATATACCTGTGGTGCATACAGGGGCGGATTAAGACTGCACGGGGCCCCTGGCTGCAATTCAAACTGGGGCCCTATCCAGCCAGTGTACCTTTAGATAAAATGATTGCTAGCAGCTAATATAAGACTGTAACTTGTAAATATTCATCCAAAATGATTATTCATGAAGAAACCGAATTCGAAGAAATAACTTTTTGCCGGTATCCTAAAATTGAGTGTAAAAGACAATTTATAAAATTAAAAAACACATGAAAAAAAAATTCACACCCACCCGGGGATCGAACCCGCCACCGCTTACACCACAAGCCATAGTACTTCACATTCGGCCACGAGAGCTCATTTAGGGTTGTCAATTGAATATATATATATAATATTCTTTAATAATTTCTGTTATTGAGCTTATCAAATCAGGATTTTTAACTGCTAAGACTATCGCGTGGGAACAGAGATCATTTTAATAGATGAGATTTTATTAGGTAATTTATCATATTTTCAGCAATTCATGTATACATTTGTCCACATTTATTATAAAATATGCTAAGTTTGGGGGCCCTAAATCATCGGGGGCCCCTGGCTTTAGCCCGTTCAGCCCCCCCCTTAATCCGCCATAGGGTGCATACAATAAAGATGCATTCTATCAAAATTTCATATCGATCGCATGTACTTATATTAAATTAGTTAATTTTTAGATTATCTCTATGTATCTATATGTAGCATGTAAATGTTTATGCCAGTCTGTCGCCAGTATTATATTGAACATACTTTTATCATATTTTCCCGATGTGTAAATGTTTATGCTAATCTGTGGCACGGTGCGTATTATATTGATCATTATTAATAATTTTACTTATGTCTCATATATAAGGCACTTGCAAAATACCCGCGCTTTTCAGCGGGAAATTAGGATTTCAGTAAGTGATGAGAACCCGCGTAACACCAATTCAAAACACCAATTGATTTATATTGACTCGTGGTGTCTGTTTGAACCCTTGCTTGCTTGCTTGATTGTCGCCAAAACTTGGGATCGATTTTTAACCCACTTCCTCGTAAGCTAGCGAGCTGAAATTTAGCAGGAAGTTTCATGCCAATGATAAAAACAATGAATCAAAATTTCAGATCGATCACACGTATTTTGATTAAATTATTGAATTTTTAGATAATTATATTTATTTCTATGTATCATGTTATTTTTTGAGATAGAGTGTCGCGGTGCTTATTATATTGAACAACCTTTCTGTCGCGCAATAAGGTGCGTATTTTATTGACAACACTTTTTATAAACATATTCCTGATCGGTGCGCATTATATTAAACATGTTTTACTACATAATTGCAATTTCGTATTTTTGGATGGTCTTGCGCTGCGTATTATAATGAACATTCTTTTAGTTATGTCTCGTAAATAAAGGATTTATAGTCAAAAACGTTTTTTTTACTGTTTTTGTTTATTTATGGTTTGTTTAATTTATATTCTATCTCTTCATTTTATTTGATAAGATTTGTGTTTAAAGTGTTGGGGCAGTCCGATTTCACCTGCCTGGGATCATGGGGATGTCCCAAACCTAAAGTGAAATATGCCTGATAGAAAAGCTGGTTTGTAAGAATAGATTCTTATGTAAACATTTCCCGAAACAGAAAACCCCTATGGAGATATCTTTTGGAGAAAACAAATACGGTTCCTAGAAAGCAAGCACATAACTAGTAATAATCGAACAAATCATCAAATAAATAATAAATAATAATAATAATAAATTGATTATTTATATAGCGCTGTATCCCAGTAAGGAACTGGGCTCACAGCGCTTTACATGAAAGAAATAACATACCTATAAGTATTAATTAACTTTCATATCACAACAAACACAAAAAATTACAGTACAAGCTACGTTAATCATTTACAAGAAATGTTGTTTCATCAATTTTGAAAATAAATAATGAAAAGATGTGTCTTAAGTGCAGTCTTGAAGGACTTGATTGTTTGAATACTACGTATGTGTAATGGTAGAGAATTCCATTGTTTGGCTGCACAAAAAGAGAACGACCTTTCACCAAATGTTTTGGTGCGTGTTGTTGGAACAGAGAGAACGCGTATTACTAAATACTATTGATAGATATCGAATTGCGTGGATTACACACATACACTCATACAAACTCACAGATCATTAATTATATATATTAGCTCTTTTTTTCCAAAGATTTCCCCCCTGGGAACACTTGCCACGAGGACGGGAGGGAAGGTGCTGCCACCACACGCAAAAATTTCCCCCAGAAACACTTCAAATGTTTCCGATAAGAATCCTATCGAAGCGGAATGACATATAAATTAAAGATGGCCTTTACACGATTGATGAAAATTATAAGAACATTTCTTTTTTTTTCTTCTTTTTTTTTCATTTTAAACTCTTTGTCTTAAAATGGGGAAAATAGTGTTTCCATGGTAACGGCCTAACAATTGTAAAACTTCAAGATGATCTTTCAGGAAGCCGTAATCTTTTATTTTGATTAAAAATAAAGTAAAAAGACATTTCAAAGGAAAACTTATAAGAAACATCATTATAGCTAAGAATTAGAAAATAATTTTCTTAAAAGATCTAAAAAATGCATCGGGCCAGGTAGGTTAAAAAGTAAGAAGACACTACAGCTGTGTTTCACCCTCTCTCCGTCTTGAGATGTCGCCAAATGAAAATATTTTTTTCTAAATTGAAAAACAAATAGGCCTACAGGCTAAACGTGTCTAATTTTCTTCTTGCATCGAATGGAGACGAGTCGACGCTAAGCGTCGTTGAATAAGACGCGCGTTATTCCAAATCAAGCAAGCATAGGAGTAAAAGGATTTGCAAGGGAGGAATGAAGTATTGGGGGGGGGTGTGAACGTTGTATAAAAAGATAAAGAATCATCTTGAGTTTAGCTGTTGGATTTTCTAGGTTTTATCCGTTTTGGCGCCAATTGTGATGTGCAAAATTTGTAAATTGGGGTCAGTTCTGATATGACAGGGCGAAATTGATGACGTTCAGAGTTCTTGGTACAGTTTTGATCCTCTACAAGGGTAGTGTCCTTTATGTTTGGTTCGGGTAGCCAGATTTTAGCCAAGTCTCGTTATTTTGGCTTCTAGAAAACGTACATATTCTATGATGTTTTATATTACTCTCTTTTTAAAAACGAGGTTACTAACCTGGCATCCTGCGCCATAAGTTGGGAGATTGGTATAAATTTTGACAGCGAGTAGAACTTTTCAATGCCCTAGACTTTCCCGTTATATAGAGATCGGTTAACTACAATTTATTTTTAATCGTAATCTTTTCTATTTTAAAAACTTTAAAATATCCCATGACTCTGCCAACCTATAAAGCCTCGTATGGTTTTGTTGGTTTAAACTTAACAACTTTATTGTGGAGGTGTTGTCCTTATGGTTAAGCAGACGCCTGTTGTGGACTGATTTCACTTTCTCTACAGGATTGGAAAAACATTCTTTTAAAAAGTCATTAGCAATCATCAACTTTCACCCATTTACAATTCCGTCTGAACAATTTTATCCCCAGTCTCCAACAGCGTTTCCAAAAAAATCTACACAATTTCCTTTGGCCGTTGAAGTGTTGGCCCAGAATAATTGCCTCCACAAATACGGCATTAAGTTACAGATGTATTTTCCCCTCAATTTTTAATGGAGGCCGTGTGTTGTGAAAATCCTGGTCAGATTGCTATGGCGGTGTGTTGCCAGTGAGAGGCTTCCGGTTGATGAACGGCCGGAAGTGGACGCTGACAGAACGAATTTGGAACAATGCACCTCAGCTCTCGCTTTTATCGTGTTAACCTTTTCATTTTGTGTATTCTTTTATCTCTTTAAAAATAAAAAATAAATATTCAAAAAAAAATAATAAATATTTTTTTTAAAACGTGTACAAGTGAACAGCGTGATGTGGGTTTCATTTACAAATCTTCAGGTTTTGGTTCATGGGTTTCACAGATGGGCAATTTGATGGGAGCTATGAACATAATCACTGACACTATTTCATGCTTGGATTAAATTGAAGATCTTTTAAACAAACACATTGGTTAATAGCTGGTTTCGATTACTCTTTAAAACATGACGCACAGGCCATGGATTTTCTTTAAAGAACAAAAATACATTATGTTGATGTACGTGTGATAGGCGGATGGGCTAATCTCTTGATTTAATATTATGACATAATAATATATTTCTTCTTGGCTGGCTTTAAAACAAAACATTTCCAGTTAATTTTAACAATGGTCTATACTCTATACTATTTTATTAAATAAGCAGTAGAAAAAGAACACTATAATCCACTTCTTACAGTGTCATTTTAATATTTGTGGGGAAAAATGCAACGATGATTATGTGAAAATTAAACGAACTTCTAATTTTATTCGAATTGTGATTTGACCCATCATTAGATTGTTTTTTACTTGATTATTTGTGAGGCCATAAGTTTTAATTCTACCTTGTGTTCAAAAGTTTGCAAGAAGTAAAACGATATTAGATTGTACACTATTCTTACTTCTGGGGGAATGGCGTTCCAGTGTTATGACTGTGCGAGACCCATGTTTAGATAAATCAATGAACAACGTCGTAAGAAAAGGGACGTGAAAAACTGTAGGCTTTTTTTCATATGTTCTTGACAGTTTGAGGACACGTTAGATGATGGTGATGACGTCATATTTTAGCCAAGGCCTTGGTGCTTCCATTATGTCTGCAGGTGAACGCTACTCTTGCGAGTCGCGCAGCAGACTACACTAGAAAGTGTCTGGAGGGTCACAGGCAACTCTGGAAGGTTCTTTAGAAGGCCCCGGGTTCGGATAACAAATATGATTCAAATTTTAAAGTCCTATTGTCAAAAATCCAACTCTGGCCGTCATTGCAGGGTCCAGGAGTCGGACGGCAGCTTCTTCGAGAGTTACACGGCACTGGCTTGGAGGCAGGAGAACAAGCGTCTGAGAGCTGCCAGTGAGGTGAGTTGTCTTCTCTTATATTTTTGAACAAATACTCTGTGGGCGTAAGCAATGTGGCGAATTAGTTTTCAGTCTTCTTATAGCATTAATTTTAATTTTCAATTAATAAAGATTTTTTTAAAATAAATTTTTGTTGAATGATACCTTTTTTATTTGATGGTTAAAGAATATAAAATTCAATAAAAATGCATGCATTTATTTATATTTATCTATAAATTTTCGATGGCTCAAAATCTGCTCGAACGCCAAAGAACGCTCGTTTACTTTTGTGTGTGTGTGTGTCTTTGTGAAAGTGTTGTGTTTTAGAAAAAAAAACTTATTAAAGTAAAAAAGCTGCTTATAAATGTAAAACATTTTATGTGAGTTAATTTAATCTAAGACAAACGCATACGATACAATGTGGTAGCATTAACTTTTTAAGGGACAATAGCTCGACTATGTGAAAAGTTACAATTTAAATTAAAAGTACGTCTAAATATATATTAGGGCTGGTACTGATTAAAAAAAATTCTTTAATTAATCGGGAAAAAAATTAATCGATTAATCGATTGATTTCGATTAATTATATTTTTATAACGTATATAGAGATCCCGTTAAGTTGCGCTTCATTATTTCGCGAAATCGGTTAAGTTGCGGTAAGTCCATGGCTCTCAAATTTTGTTACGTAACACAACAAATTCGTTCTGATGTGCAAGTAATAAGGAAGAAAAAAACTTTTTGTTTACGTATGCACGTCTAAATCCTATATAATAAAAGGCAAGTTTCTGTCCTTTCTGTCCCGTAATCTATAGCGATTGGTCCCTCAAACACATATGACTCCTACAGCCAATCCCTAGCGGAGAAAAATTTACATATTACGCGGAGGTTCAAAACGAGTTATTTTTGGTGCAGTTTTTTTGTCATAATTCATTATGGTATTCCCACTATGCCTGCCACTTATTCCAATGACAATTCTGTTAAATGCTGTTTCCTTGATGGTCCTGGGGGGTAGTGGCAAGAGTTTTAAGTGTTGTATGTTTTTTGTTGCTGTTGTTGTTGCTGTTGTTGTTGTAGTTGTTGTTTTGTTGTTGTTGTTTTGTTGTTTTTGTTTTGTTGTTGTTGCTGTTCTTGTTTTGTTGTTTTGTTGTTGTTGTTTTGCTGTTGTTGTTTTTGTTTTGTTGTTGTTGTTGTTTTGTTCTTGTTGCTGCTGTTGTTGTTTTTGTTGCTGTTGTTGTTTTTGTTGTTGTTGTTGCTGTTGTTGTTGCTGTTGTTGTTGCTGTTGTTGTTTTTGTTGTTTTGCTGTTTTTTTTTGTGTTGTTGTTGTCCACATCACTTGCCTTGCGACGACAATGTCCTGCAAACGCTTCAGCATAAAAACTACCAAAACATAGCGTCCATGAACTTCACAGGTCACCCTACACTTATTCCCGTTCTTGGGCGGGCTTTGTTACTAGTAAATAATAATACGAGGGAAAATTATGTAAGTAGCAAAAAGTATAAATTATTAATAAATTGTAAAAAAAAATATTAGAAAAAATTTCTTAAATTTTAATCGAATTTTAAACGATCAAATTGATTTTAATCGATTAAAATTTGTAACAATTAATCGATTAATTAATCGTTAATTTCCGTTAATATATATACATATAAAGCAGGTTGGGCTTTTAAAAAAATGAACATTGTAGCATTGTATGTTTATAAATAAGTCGCAGGTTCTCAACAAAAAAAAACAACAACAAAAAAAAATTAAAAAATAAATAAATAAATAAAAAAATATAAAAAAAATAAAAAAAAATAAATAAATAAATAATAATAATAATAATAATAATAATAATAATATCGATGATACCCAATATGAAATTATCCTCCTGACCTACAAGTGAATCCTAAAAAATTGGAATCAAATCCATCAGAACTTTTAAAATTCTGAAATGTAGATAAAACATTTATAAAACCTTTACATTTTTAAACTGTCTGCCTCCCTCCAGGCACGTATTTTATTTGGGTAAACGTCCTAGTTGGCCGCTTTTAAGACTGGCACATAAACATTACCTTTAGAAATTGGAAAGATGAAGTGTGAAACATGACCTGGTGGAGGTGGGTTCAACTCCTGGGTGAGACAATAGTTTTGTAACTATGCAATAGTGAATTCCTAACATGGGCTTATTTATTTATTTTTTTTAAAAGTCCCATGACCGATGGTCGTAGGGGGTCCTAAATGTTTCCATTAGAACTTACTAGGGGCTTGGTAGAACTTGGTGGACGCCCCATCTCCCTTCCCGGTCAGCGGAGGACTTTCTTAGCGTTAGTCATTCATGGGCTTACCGAGGAATAAACATTGGTTGTGGTCAGGGAGGGGATGGGGTCATTAAAAAAAGCTTTTAACCAACTATATAAAGTAAAATTTTGTTTAAATTAAGAACCTCTTTTTTTAAGCAAAGACAGATTTAAGAAATTAGTAAAAGCGTGTCCTTTAGAATTGGTGGTTGCAAAGTCCTTAAGGAAATAATTGGTGAAATAAGCTGAAATAGCGTATGTGCAGGCGGGGGGGGGGTACACAATTTTCGGGTTTTTCAACGGCTTGTGAGTTTTATATTCTATTTGTTTGTTTATTTAACCCCCCCCCCTTTAACATTTATTTGATAATTAAAGCTAGTGAAGCTATGTCGTTGCAATTGTGATTCATGTTCCTATTCGAATCGTTGGTTGCTGTTTAAATGAGCTCAAAACGCGAATTACTTCATAAATACAATTTCAGTGGATGAACTTTCTCCCGCTATCCAATTTAGACAACCCAAGTCTATTGTCCATGAAGTTCCACAAATCTGACCTTTTGAAGACGAGATCTTAATCATCGCCCTGGGTGAGGTTTAAGGGTCGCCACTGGGCTCAATCAGGAACACACACTCAAACCGATGTGGAGATCAGTTCATTGACCTATAACATTTCATCAGTCTGATGGAAGGATTTAAAAAAGGAAACTGAAACGGCGTAGAATATGTATCTATCTTTCTCTAAGGACGCATGCCCAATGACTATTTGCTCTGATTGAGGATGTACTTTCTTCTGACTAGTGCGGAGATCTTCTAATGTAACTTGGCATTAATATAAAAATCAATATTCTAATTTGACATATGTATCAATTGTTTCAAATATTTACAAAATTTTAAGTTCCAATAAATTAAATTGATTAACTATTGTATGATTATAATGCTTCAATTGATGAGGTTATATTGGCCATTGTAAAAAATATTTTTATATATTTGTTTTTTTTCCTTATTGAAGGTGTTAATGTATTAGTGGTGCTGAATTTCTATAAATATTTGGAATAGAAAGGCCAGGTTCCGTTTTCAGCTTTCGTTGTGAGCAACACATTTTAGAATGTATGGATTACGTCTTTACGATATTACGAACTATCTCTCAAGTGCACAAAGGCAGTAGCTATTTCAATAGACCGTTAAAAAAAATAAACATTTACGACAAACACAGTCGTTTTTGAAAATATAGCTTTTTTCAAAAATAGACGGTTACAAAATGATTTAAACTGATTCCGTTTATGTTCCTCCGACTTTCATTGTTATGAAGGCCAAGCTCGCAGCGCTGTACAACTATCATCATGGCCACGAGTGGTCGCCACTTTGCTCAATTGGATTAGCAATTAGTCTGGACTTTACTGGTGGAAACGTCTATGGCGTCATCGGCAAAAGTAGTTCATGATATAATATATATCATAAATGTTTCTTTCTCTTAAAATACATTTGGTAATATTTTTAGATTGCTTAAACTTAAACTTCGGTAATTTCCATCCATTTACTATGCATGTGTTAGTATTTGATCACTCACTCAAACAGCATTCTAAGAATTGTAGATTTATACAGTTTGATGTAACTATTTTCTGAATGTGGAAATATCATCAAACTGGTGTATTACCCGTCAAAAATGACGGAAGTTTTCTAAATGGATATATTTCAGTTTTTGTAATTGTCCCTTTTGCGTGAAAGCCGCATAGTAAATAATCAGAAAATGTAGAGACCAAGAGAGAAGGATTAAATCTCATTTCCATATTGAACACTTTTATGCGGACGTTTCAAAATAGCGTTGATTTTTTTCAGTTTTTTGTCAAGGCTATTTTTTTAGCGGTGCGCTTTCTAAAATCTAACGTTACGAACGGTCATAGCAGAGTATATATTTTAATTATATATACGAATATATGTGTTATGAGAAAATCTCCAAGCTTAGGCTTCGCGTTATATAAGTTTGCATGAATATTAATGATTTAAACAGGATAATAGTAAATGCATAGTGAATTACACACAGCATAAAGTGATACTGGAGCAACGAAGTTTGAAGTTCGAAGTATTAACAAATATTGCTGAGGAGTCAGCCGGACGTTAACTTGCGGCATTGCATAGTACGCACCAATTATGAGTGCACTAATAATACAGCACAGTGCGTTAAAAATAAATTATGTGACTGTAATGTCATTCAAATCAAGCAAATATGTGATTTGAAGCAGTTTAAACTTCATTGATGATTATGACTTGTCAGTTTATTCGCCCATTTGTCCATACATTATTACCACAACAGTGCCAAAACATGTAAAAAAATCAAATGTAATTTTTACACATGTAACAAAGAACTATTTATTTTGCATGAAACGTAGTAAGCAAAATTTGTAACAGGATATCAGAAAAGATTAAATTATCAACTGTTAATCATATTTACAATTTAATATACACGTGTTAGTGATTCACATAAGCGTTTTTATTATTTTCAAGTCAGCACCTTTTCAAGATCTATTATGACTTGTCAGTTTATGCGCCCATTGGTCCATACATTATTACCTTTACATTATCAAAAACATGTAAACAAAATATTGTAACTATTTACAAATATGAATTACAGAGAACTATTTATTTTTCATGAAACCTTTGAAGTAAAGTTTATCATTGGATAAAAGAAAATATTAAAGTATCAACAGTTAAACGTATATAAAATTTAACATAAACGTTTTTAGGAATTCAAATAAACTTTTCATTATTATCAAGTCAGCACCCCTTCCAGTTCTATATTAAACGCAAACATTTTTTATTCAAAATTAGTCTAAGACGCATTAAAATATTACATGTAAATAACAATCAAACAAAAACTATTAACTTATCTTATCTTCTTATCTTATCTGTTTCAGACGCTCCTTCTATACAGAAGATTATTGCGTCCTACGGTTATCTATGGTTTGTGTTTAGTCCTGCATTCTTATTAGAGTTTTAAATGTTGATAAAGTGTTGGCTTTCCTGGTTTCTTCAGGCAACCCATTCCACGCCCAAATTCCGGACGGGAAGAACGAAAATTTGTATGAGTTTGTTCTTGCATACGGAATAAGAAATGTGTTTTTATCCTTATGTCTATCTGAGGGCTGTATTAAGTTATCTTTGTGTTGTATTTGTAATTGTGGGGAGGAGTCCGTTTTTTAAATATGTTATTATATTAAACATACATATATGCAATCTCAAAGTATACAAAAGAAAAGCAAACGCTAAACTGAAGCATGGGTTGAAAATTTTCATTTGCAGTAATAAATAATGGTTTTGTAGTTCAAAACACATCGAAACTTGACAACCAAACGACAACCAATTGTAAATTTCATAAACGTAAAAACGAATGTTATACATTGATATAGAAAATTAAATTTATAATTAAGTACATAATATTGACATGAACACATTCACAAAAAATGACATTTAATACAAAAAAATAATAATAATATTAATCACATCAAATAAAACATGGCTCTTTTTACTTCGTTCCCTTCACACATTAATAAAAGCTCAAATAATGACGTCACATCACAAATTTTTTATTGCGAGAAACACATTTTGTTAATCTCGAAAGCAACATTTTTACTTCTATATTTTCATTTTTTAAAATCGGGTGTTACCTAGCATAGCGTAACGGACAGACAGACGGGACGTGACAGAGATTGCAAATTATGTATATTGATAACATTGATGTAACCGTAGAAATATATTAAAAGTATTGTCCTAAAAGAATTCTTTACATATGTTACAAGCAGAAATATCTTGAAAATATTATTACACATACACAAGCCTCGTTTATATACTGGTCATACCGTGGCGGGCAGGGATATATTTCTTAACTTCTGTTTTAAAAGGTTTAGTTTTTTTCCCCCTCGCATACCCACTGTGAATTTCCAGGAAGAAGTCGGTAAGAAATTTTATTTTTTATTAAAAGATTGTTCAAGTAGCTTTAAAAACGCAACACCAATACTTATTTTTGAAAAGTTATGTAACTATGCAAGATATTTAATCTTATCACAACCTGGCGGTATTTTACCATTCTCTTAACTTTCATTATAATACCATGGCACTTTCTTGCAATATAATCCATTAGCTCGCCATAGGGGCTGTCCGTAAATGTCGTCACGCGCCTAGGGGGGGGGAGGGTGTCACGCATTTTGACGATGTGTGATGAGGGGGAGGGGGTGTTTAAGAAATGTGACGTCGCATCAAAATGCGCAACTTTTAATAAAAGTTCCACTTAAATATTTGATTGCTTGCAATTTATTTAATTGCGTTTTCAATGGCTTCACACGTGGTACAAATTTAGAGTGCAGCCTTACACTAAATATATACTTTAATGACAAAAAAATATTTGGCAACATGCCAATTTTCAATTAGAAATTTTAAAAAAAAACGTAAAAAACCAAGTTTTTCACTATAAATCCTTTATGTATGAGACGTAACTAAAAGAATGTTCATTATAATACGCAGCGCAAGACCATCCAAAAATACAAATTTGTAGTTGTGTCGTAAAACATGTTTAATATAATGCGCACCGATCAGGAATATGTTTATAAAAAGTGTTGTCAATAAAATACGCACCTAATTGCGCGACAGAAAGGTTGTTCAATATAATGCGCACCCTTACAATCTATCTCAAAAAATAGCATGATACATAAGAATAAATAAAATAATCTTAAAAATCAATAATTTAATTAAATTATTTAATTAATTTATCGATCTGAAAGTTTGATACATTGTTTTTATCATCGATACGAAACTGCCTGCAAAATTTCAGCTCGCTAGCTTAAGAGCAAGTGGGTTAAAAATCGATCCAAAGTTTTGGCGACAAGCAAGCAAGCAATCAAGGGCGGCTGCAGACACCACGAGTTAATATAAAGGATTTAAAAACGGCTTATTATTCTTTTCTTTTCTTTTTTTTCTTTTTTGGGGGGGGGTGCGGGCTATTAAAGCTTTGTGACGTCATATTGGAGGGGGTATAAGCTTTTTTTTAAACGAAGTTTGACAAGGGGGGAGGGTTAAAATCGGCCAAAATTACGTGACGTCATTAAATGGGGGGCCACTCATAAAACTAGGTCTGTCAAAGGGTACCCGGGTACCCGTTGCCGAGCAATTACCCGGGTAGTAAAAGTGCGCCAGGGTACCCGTGAAAATGTTTCTGCAATGTCTATACAAAAGGTTGTCAAACTGCGGCTCTTCTATGTTCACTTTTTGGCTCGCGAATAATTTATCAAATTAAAACTTTTCGTTTGAAATATATACTGTGAAATAAGTTTAACACGAAAACGCTTAAAAAGAAATAACTGTCAAACGGAAATAAAACACGGTCCAGACAAACTACAATGTATTTTGATACACTTTTTTTCTTGGAACATAAACAAAAATCATTTTAAACAAAAAAGTTTTGGTTCTTTGAATTGTTGAAGTACGGAAAATAGAACACAACGACGATAATTAGGAAGGGCAGGAAATGAAAGAAATGACCATGGCTTTGAAATTCACATCACATCTTTGTTATCGATTGAAACGAGTCACTGTTGTGTATCTAATCCCCCTCCACACACACACACACACTCACTCCACTCCTATTCCCACCATACTTTAAAAAAACACCTGCTATATTCTTGTTTTTTTTTAAAAATAGTATTTCAATAGTTGAACAATTTTCACTATAATAAAAATAAAAGCCAGGGGATTGGTCCACTCAGCAGGAGCAAGTCCCGGAAATTTTGGTTAATTACAACAATTGTCAGCTATGAACTAGAAATAACCCGCCATGTCATCATACTATTAGCGTCCTTTATCTTTATAATTACTTTGTTTAGCCCCCTCCCCCCCCCCAAAAAAAATAATTAAAAAATTAATAAAAATCAATTTGTCACCCCTCTGCTAATTGCTTTTACACTACTGTACTATAATAGTATTTCAATGCCATCATGTTTACATAGCTGATTCATTACATCTAAATTTGCATTTCCATAATAAACAAAGAAGTGTAATGCTAATAGCCGGCATGTCTGCGAACATTTTGAGGCATTTCGAACGGGTAACTCGGATACCCGTTCAGATTTTGTACGGGTACCCGGGCAGATTTTGTACGGATACCCGTTCAGATTTTGTACGGGTACCCGGGCAGATTTTGTACGGATACCCGTTCAGATTTTGTACGGGTACCCGGGCAGATTTTGTACGGATACCCGTTCAGATTTTGTACGGGTACCCGGGCAGATTTTGTACGGGTACCCTGGCAAATTTTGTACGGATACCCGTTCAGATTTTGTACGGGTACGCGGGCAGATTTTGTACGGGTACCCGGGCAGATTTTGTACGGGTACCCGGGCAGCTTTATACAATATTGACAGCCCTACTTATAACATCACTGCAGATTCTAACAAGTTTCTAACTTTAAATGCCATCAGCGTACTGTAGTAACAAAAACGATTGAGAACGGGCCTGTTCGTAAAAGAAAGTGTTGGGGCATAACAAATTTCAAGACATGTCATTATTTTAGTTGATGCTTACTCAAAAAAAAATATATATATTGTTTAAAAATAAGTCACCTTGAACTTAGCTGGGGGGTTCCACCGATTTCTCCCAAAATGCCCAGACCACTTAGACAGCCTTTCACGACACATCGGATTAACGTGATTATATTCGACCTCTGCCACTGGCAAATTTCAACTCTCCGTTCTTGTTTCTATGCTCGAATGTATTCCCCAACGTGGCTATGTCACTTCTTGTGTTCATAGAGATGTGGAAGTTAAAAAATATATGGTGAAATTTAACGATACTATAACCTCATTTATCCAACAATGTCGGGGGGGGGGCGGGGATGCGATTATTTTTTTTCTTTTGGAATTGCTAGAGATCCATGGAAAGAATTGTTCAAATTAAGTGAAAACATTTCAATAACAAATTAAATGTCCTGTCTCCTACCTTTTCCCCAGCTATCATTACCAGAACTGTCTTTGAAAGGCCTGTTGTATTGTGTCTCGGTATCCAGCGCCTCGTGTGATGTTTGTTGATGTTTTTGTATTTCTTCATTTATAGCAACCTAAGATCACAAAACCATCCACGAGACTTAGTTAATATTAATAGCTCTCCAAGGGAAAGAGGTAATCGGCATCTGGTTCCCATTTTTAGTGTGCCTATAACCTAATGACCGAATAGCAATGGAAGTGAAATTTCTACCGTTTAAATAACATAAGTGAAACGATTGTAGCATTTGTAATTGAAATAGCACACATTCCTTCAGATTGTTTATTTGATTGCAACCAACTCTATTACATTACGTATGACATAGCACCAAAGGTTATTTTCAATAACATCAAATTCTTTCAAAAGTAATGATATATAGCACCCGATTCTCGCACACTACTTATAAAATAACATTAATCTCTCTGAAACAGTTTATTATATAGCACCAATCTCTCTCGCTTTACTCATCAACACCAAAATTCTAAAAATGTCATTGTGTATTAAGTAACACCGACTTCTCTCAAACTACGTATAAAATAACCAAGCACTCTCACGCTAAGTATAAGCAAGCGTGCCAAACTTGCTAAAGTATTTCATCACCGATTCCCATTAAAACAGACACAGATAAGTGCACACCTAGTCTTGGTGCGTCATGAAAATAAGAGGACTTCCGTTAATGTAATCCCTACACCTTATTATGATGTTCTTTCGGACATCGAGTGGTGATGAGGATGGTGTGACAAGGCTCTGGTCCAACCTCTCGACAAATAATGAGGGAATGTATGAAGCCCCCCCTCCCAACTAGACAACTCTTCTCCCTCCTCCACCACCGTTGAAATTCCAATTACGGTTGACTCCCCTTGACGATTATTAGGGATTTTAAGAAGACTTCATATGTTGTCTCTTGGGGCCAGTGAGTCTTAAACTTAAGTCCATGATCGTGCAGAACATTTCAACGTTTTCAGAATTTCATTTCAACGTCCAACAAGTCAGGCCAACTTCACCAAAATTCAAATACACCGTTTACAGTTCTTATGATCCAACAGTCTTACATTTACATCGTCTGGCTGGGGCTTGAGTTAACGCATAATCAATGTGATTCATCTTTCGGGCCGTGCCTTGCAACGTGGTACATGGGTAGAACTCTCTTGTAGTTCCCTGCGACAGGCGCTGTACGGCTTCTTGGAGCCAGGCCTATAATTTCGACAGGTTGAGTTTCTATTGTGAAAGGCTGCGGTGGAAAATTTAAATTGTAACGTTCTGTCCACCTGGAACCGGATGTATGATTCAAGTTAAATGATAATCCGCGCACTAAAAATGATGTTCCTTTGAAAGTAAAACGGATCTGTTTAAAAAGAACATCTTTGTGTATGTTTCACAAGCCGTGACGCCCCTCTAAGAAATCATGTTTCTCCCAACGAGGTGTGATCCCATCTCTTTATTTCTACTTGGTGACAAACTGAAGGTATTTATCTATTGAGCTAACGACACTTAATTGTTTAAAAGAGACCCCCACCCACTTTAAAAAATAAAGATATATCATAACCCACTTCAGCAATTTTTGCCCTTAAGTTTCCTCAAACAATAATTCACGTAAAACTGTATGCCTCAAGTTCTCCCCAAAAATTAATTCACATAGCAATGGGCGCCCCAAAGTCTCTTCAAACAATAACTCACATAGCACTTGGTGCCCCAAAGTTCCCTCAGCCGCCCCAGTTACACTTGGTGCCAAAAGGACTCTACCAATCACTTAAGTACCACGTGCATTGGGCAATTTTTCCAGTATCTTACAGAGTCAAACGATGTCTTAAAAAGTTCGTCTGGATAAGCTTCTTTAAATTATCAAGGAACTAGGCACCATTTTAACGTACTATTATATATTGATTAAGCGAGTTAGAGTACGAGATTTTAAATAACGAGTGTGTCAGGTTTTTTTTAACAAGAGACCAAAGAAAATTATATAGCAATACAAATATACAAGCCGTAATAGATATTATGATTTTTTTTATATTTGATATTTATTTAAATTAATTTAGTAATTTCTGGGTTGGGGTGTTGTAGGGTACAAAAAGTGTCTTTAAAAAATCGTGGCGTTCATAGGCTATGAAGACATAATCTAACATGAAACTATAAAGATTTGTGTTGGTCATTTTACTCTAATTTCTTATACAAGCCGACCCGCGGCGTATAAAACGCCGCAGCATTGCTCATAGTGAGTGAAGACTTCGAGAACGACACAATTGTCCAAACGGGGTGAGTTTGAGGATACAACTGTGATTGCGTGAAAAGATGGAACTCTGGAGAGAGCTACATACAACTGTCCGAGACTGAAGACTGGTTTTGGTAGATAGAGCCATATCTTTTGGAAATTTTGTCCCTTTGCCTTAATCAGTGTGCCTTATTAATTGTCATTGCAAAGGCTTATCCCAGAGGAAATCGTCGCCGTGTAAACGCAAAAGGTAAATTTGAATTTGATGCAGGAGTTAGTATAACAGTAAACGAAGCGATGTTTCATATAAATAAATGCGAAGTGTGCCCATGTTTGCAAAAAAAGTGGGAAAAGAACGGGCATGAACTTCCCATAGTGAGCATTTCTCAAAACCAACGATGGGCAGAAAAGGGAAGGGAGGGTTTACCTGCGTCTTGCTTTTACTGGCTTAAACTATATATAGACTGTGTCTTGCTTGCTCTTGCGTATTATTCCCAGAGTTCGCATGTCTCGAGACCAGGGATGGGCAGGTAAGGGAAGGGAGGGTTCGCTTGCGTCTTGCTTTCTCTGGCGTATTCTATAAATAGACTAGGTCTTCATTCCTCTGACGTCTTGCTTTCTCTGGCGTATTCTATAAATAGACTAGGTCTTCATTCCTCTGACGTCTTGCTTTCTCTGGCGTATTCTATAAATAGACTAGGTCTTCATTCCTCTGACGTCGTGCTTTCTCTGGCGTATTCTATAAATAGACTAGGTCTTCATTCCTCTGACGTCTTGCTTTCTCAGGCGTATTCTATAAATAGACTAGGTCTTCATTCCTCTGACGTCTTGCTTTCTCTGGCGTATTCTATAAATAGACTAGGTCTTCATTCCTCTGACGTCGTGCTTTCTCTGGCGTATTCTATAAATAGACTAGGTCTTCATTCCTCTGACGTCTTGCTTTCTCAGGCGTATTCTATAAATAGACTAGGTCTTCATTCCTCTGACGTCTTGCTTTCTCTGGCGTATTCTATAAATAGACTAGGTCTTCATTCCTCTGACGTCGTGCTTTCTCTGGCGTATTCTATAAATAGACTAGGTCTTCATTCCTCTGACGTCGTGCTTTCTCTGGCGTATTCTATAAATAGACTAGGTCTTCATTCCTCTGACGTCGTGCTTTCTCTGGCGTATTCTATAAATAGACTAGGTCTTCATTCCTCTGACGTCGTGCTTTCTCTGGCGTATTCTATAAATAGACTAGGTCTTCATTCCTCTGACGTCGTGCTTTCTCTGGCGTATTCTATAAATAGACTAGGTCTTCATTCCTCTGACGTCGTGCTTTCTCTGGCGTATTCTATAAATAGACTAGGTCTTCATTCCTCTGACGTCGTGCTTTCTCTGGCGTATTCTATAAATAGACTAGGTCTTCATTCCTCTGACGTCGTGCTTTCTCTGGCGTATTCTATAAATAGACTAGGTCTTCATTCCTCTGACGTCGTGCTTTCTCTGGCGTATTCTATAAATAGACTAGGTCTTCATTCCTCTGACGTCGTGCTTTCTCTGGCGTATTCTATAAATAGACTAGGTCTTCATTCCTCTGACGTCGTGCTTTCTCTGGCGTATTCTATAAATAGACTAGGTCTTCATTCCTCTGACGTCTTGCTTTCTCTGGCGTATTCTATAAATAGACTAGGTCTTCATTCCTCTGACGTCTTGCTTTCTCTGGCGTATTCTATAAATAGACTAGGTCTTCATTCCTCTGACGTCTTGCTTTCTCTGGGATGTAATATTTCTTATATTATTCCACTCTGACGTTTTAGTTTATCGTTTGAGATGTTTGTGTGTGGCGATCTTTTTTGCTTATTGCATGTGGCTCCATTCAATTCATGAACATCTATAAGCTCATGTGTGCTTCCCTTAACTTCATGCATAATAGCTATTACTACCCAGGGATGTGATTACACCAAGCGTTGTTTTGACTACTTCATGTGTGTCTGCCATATGCTCAAGTGTGAATTTCCTTAATTCATGTGTGCATGTGATATGTTCAGGTGTGAATTCGATTACTTAATGTGTGTCTGTGAAGCTTTTATGTGTGAAATCGACTACTTCATGTGTCTTTGTAATACGTTCATGTGTGAATTCGATTACTTCATGTGTTGTCGTGACTACGTGTTGCGTGTTTGTTATGACTCCTATGAATGTTTTTGATTGCTTCATATGTTTCTGTGTCATCCCCATGTGTTATGTTGATAACTATATGCATTGTTGTAATTACTGCAAGGGATTATTTCAGGCGAGCTTTTTATTACTTCATGTCATGCTGAAATTCGTTTTAACGACATTTTTCGTGTGCTCATATTTGTTTTTATTTTATGTAACACGCTTTAGTTCATTTTTTAAAAAAAATTTTTGGTTCTCCATCTCATCCTACTTTCATTTTGTTCAGTTCATTGCCGTCCTAGTGCTCTGTGCGTGTTATGTCGGAATGAAACAACACAAATCAACAACGTACGTGATAGAATCTGAAGCGTGTCTGTGACCACTAGAATCGATGACCCAGTTCGGGCCACTGAATCGACTACTGACGGTGGCTGTCCTCACTGCAGCAGAGACCTCGGCACGGGCATTAGCAGAACTCGGTGCCGGGCGAATCCCTCTTCAAACGAGGGTGCTCTGAGGGTACTTTGTTTGCCCCAAGGCACCGGGAGAGCTAATTACTTAACACTTGGGTTGGGGGGAGGGGGCTAAGGTATTTCTTGAACTGTTTCCGGTAGCTTTGGAAATTTGAGCTCTGACCTAAATAATTACTTCATCATTTGTTTTCTGTGTAAAATATTTTTTCCCATATTTATCTTTATTCAGCAGACGCATTTCATTTATATGCCAAAGGCCCATTATCAACGCTTTGATTATTCTGCCTCATTTTCAGTAATAGACATAATATTTATAAACCTATCAATTTCTTGGAGAAAAAAAATGTTCATTTAAAAAGGGTTATGTTCACTTCTTCATTTCTCTTCTTTGTAAAAAGTGATCTGTCGTTCTGTTTATTACATATAGTCGGATCTTAAGTAGCAAAACAATGCATTTAATGTGTATAATTTTTTTTTGTAATTTAATAACAAGGAAATATAAGATAAACATAAAGGTAGCCTAAACGTTTGCAGTTTGTGATAAAAGAAAAGTCGGGCTGGTACTGATTTTTTAAATTGTTCGGTTAATCGGAAAAATTAATCGATTAATTTCGATTAATTATATTTCATATAATGCATTTGTAGATCCCGTTAAGTCACGATTCATTATTTTGTGAAATCAATTAACTCGCCGTAATTATATGGCTTCCAAAGTTTGTGACGTAACACAGCAAATTCGTTCTGCTATGCAAGAAATAGGAAGAAAAAACTTTTTGTGTGCACGTCTATATAAATAATAATAATACGATTGAAAAATGTGTAACTAACATAAATCTAAACTAATTAATAAATTGAAGAATAAAAGAAATATTTTTTAAATTTTAAGTGAATTTTAACCGATCAAATTAATTTTAATCGATTAAAATTTGTAGCGATTAATTGATTAACTAATGTTTAATTTCCGCAGCCCTAAAGAAAAGTGATCGTGTCTTCAGTGAAAAAAAAACATATCAATATACATAATTCTCGTCGTCTTTATGTATGTATGTGTGTGTGTATGTATGTATGTATGTATGTATGTATGTATGTATGTATGTATGTATGTATGTATGTATGTATGTATGTATGTATGTATGTATGTATGTATGTATGTATGTATGTATGTATGTATGTATGTATGTATGTATGTATGTATGTATGTATGTATGTATGTATGTATGTATGTATGTATGTATGTATGTATGTATGTATGTATGTATGTATGTATGTATGTATGTATGTATGTATGTATGTATGTATGTATGTATGTATGTATGTATGTATGTATGTATGTATGTATGTATGTATGTATGTATGTATGTATGTATGTATGTATGTATGTATGTATGTATGTATGTATGTATGTATGTATGTATGTATGTATGTATGTATGTATGTATGTATGTATGTATGTATGTATGTATGTATGTATGTATGTATGTATGTATGTATGTATGTATGTATGTATGTATGTATGTATGTATGTATGTATGTATGTATGTATGTATGTATGTATGTATGTATGTATGTATGTATGTATGTATGTATGTATGTATGTATGTATGTATGTATGTATGTATGTATGTATGTATGTATGTATGTATGTATGTATGTATGTATGTATGTATGTATGTATGTATGTATGTATGTATGTATGTATGATGTATGTATGTATGTATGTATGTGTATGTATGTATGTATGTATGTATGTATGTATGTATGTATGTATGTATGTATGTATGTATGTATGTATGTATGTATGTATGTATGTATGTATGTATGTATGTATGTATGTATGTATGTATGTATGTATGTATGTATGTATGTATGTATGTATGTATGTATGTATGTATGTATGTATGTATGTATGTATGTATGTATGTATGTATGTATGTATGTATGTATGTATGTATGTATGTATGTATGTATGTATGTATGTATGTATGTATGTATGTATGTATGTATGTATGTATGTATGTATGTATGTATGTATGTATGTATGTATGTATGTATGTAGTTGTATGTATGTATGTATGTATGTATGTATGTATGTATGTATGTATGTATGTATGTATGTATGTATGTATGTATGTATGTATGTATGTATGTATGTATGTATGTGTATGTATGTATGTATGTATGTATGTATGTATGTATGTATGTATGTATGTATGTATGTATGTATGTATGTATGTATGTATGTATGTATGTATGTATGTATGTATGTATGTATGTATGTATGTATGTATGTATGTATGTATGTATGTATGTATGTATGTATGTATGTATGTATGTATGTATGTATGTGTATGTATGTATGTATGTATGTATGTATGTATGTATGTATGTATGTATGTATGTATGTATGTATGTATGTATGTATGTATGTATGTATGTATGTATGTATGTATGTATGTATGTATGTAGTTGTATGTATGTATGTATGTATGTATGTATGTATGTATGTATGTATGTATGTTGTATGTATGTATGTATGTATGTATGTATGTATGTATGTATGTATGTATGTATGTATGTATGTATGTATGTATGTATGTATGTATGTATGTATGTATGTATGTATGTATGTATGTATGTATGTATGTATGTATGTATGTATGTATGTATGTATGTATGTATGTATGTATGTATGTATGTATGTATGTATGTATGTATGTATGTATGTATGTATGTATGTATGTATGTATGTATGTATGTATGTATGTATGTATGTATGTATGTATGTATGTATGTATGTATGTATGTATGTATGTATGTATGTATGTATGTATGTATGTATGTATGTATGTATGTATGTATGTATGTATGTATGTATGTAGTATGTTGTATGTATGTATGTATGTATGTATGTATGTATGTATGTATGTATGTATGTATGTATGTATGTATGTATGTATGTGTGGATGTAACACGCTACTAATTTTAGAAAAGCAGCGCACCAAATAACTGCATCAAAAATAAATCTTCGAACGTTCCGCATAAAATTGTTCAATATGATAATAAATGAATCAAATAGAAATAAATAAAACAAATGAAAGTTCTGTATTACGTTATTTCTTAATCGGATGTGTATTAGTATTTATTTTGAAATCTTCCGTCATTTTTTAGGAGAGATACGCTAGTAACATCATAATCGTCATATTCAATCATTACTGAGATGCTAAGTAAAGTTATCCTCAGATAATTACACCTTATTAATGTTCACACCAAATTTGTACTCGATTGAACTGCCGGCGATTTTCTCCCTTGTATGCATGGTTCAAATCGTCTGGGAAAAGTTCGAGCCCTCTACCGTTCTACTAATTGTCAGTGACGCGCCCCCGGCCAAGATAGCTCCTTGCTTCTGCCACGGTCATGTGACAATTCCCATGGGGAGGAATTATCTTCCCAAGCCATGACCTTGATGGCATCAGGGAAAACCTACCTCGTGTATTGGCTCCTCACACAGCCTGTAAGAGCGTCTAAAAGATGTGACTTTTAAATGAACAATTCACTGAGGGGACGAACAATTTAAATCCATGGTGACTAATGCATGGTGTTGGAACACAGAAATATTTCTTTATTTAAGTAAACTATGAAGGAAAAAAATGTATACTTACAAGAACACCGGGGAAATTGGCATTTTCAAGAAAATCGAAGGAAAAAAAATGGGCATTTACAAGAGCAATGAAAAATTTACATTTCTGAGAGCACATGAAAATTGAGATACATATATATATATAAGAACAGTGAAAAAAGGGTATATATAACCACACTAAACAAATGGACACGTACGGGAAAGCTGAAAAAATGAGCAGCTCACACTAGAACAGTGGTTCCTAACCTTTTGGGGTCCATGCACCCCTTCAGATGCCCAAAAAAGTTCATGCACCCCCTCATGAAACTTGCAGAAAATGCATAATAAACTATGTTTATTTTAGGAACACAACAGTTTTGACAATAGGCAACAGGGAATTTAGTAAGTGATCTGCTGCTTCTTATGATCAATCAGCAATTTAAATCTGGGGACTGTTTTGGACAAAGCAACTCTCATGTCATCCTCTGCATTCAACTTATTCCTTGCCTTGGTTTTAATCGTCAAAAGTGTGGAGAATCCTGCTTCACAGAGATAGGTAGTGGCAAATGGAAGGAGAGTCAGTACTGCCCTCAGCACTGGCTAGTTGTGGGTAGGAATCTAGCTGGGCGCACCAAATTTCAATCAAGGTATTGCAACTGAATGCACTCCTCAGTACTTCTCTGGTTCTCAAATCAATCAGGTCATCTTTAGCAAGGTCACTGTCATCAATGTTGTCAAAGTCACAGAGAAAAGGATTGCGAATCCAAAGGTCTTTCCTAGAAATTTCTTGACAGAAATACCCATCAAAGGACCTTTGCTATGTTGAAAGGTGCTCTGAAATTTCCCCTTTGATGTTGTCAGGCAGTGATCTCTCAGTGCTTCCTTCTGCAGCAGATATTACAACTTCATCCAAGAGTGGAAAGTTTGCCAAGTTGGACTTTTCTAGTCATCGTTGGAATAGTGGCAGTTTGTTAAGGAAGGCTTGCAATCTCTCAGTACCATCCATTAAAGTTACAGCAGGTCCTTGGAGAGATGTGTTCAACTCATTCAAGATGGAGAAAATGTCAGCCAGCTATGCCAAGTAATAAATGAAATTTGCAGAAAGATTTACCTTTCAAAAAGGTTGTATATGGGCACCATTTGACGCGGCATGCCTTGCTTATGGTTTACATTTTCAGATTATTAGTTTTTCTTTCTTTTTTTCCTTCTATTTTTTTTCTTCCTCTTTTTCTTTTTTTTCTTCTCTGAATCGTTCATGCACCCCCTGGAACCTGCTCATGCACCCCTTGGGGGTGCATGCACCACCGGTTAGGAACCCCTGCACTAGAACATATAAAAGAGGGATACAAAAGAAAAATAATTACTAAGCACTTACACGAACACTAAAACCCATGCTCATATAAAAGCAATAAAAAAAAAGTAGTCGAACCAAGGTCACTGTAAAAAAGCGCAAATAAAAGAAAGCTTAAAACAGATGCCCCACGTTAGAAATCTATTGAGTGAGTTCTCAATTCAAGGACACCGAATCGAAAGGTTTTAACCTAAGTACACTCGGTACATAATGATAGCAGGGAAAGATAACATTAAAGGTCTACGCTAGCCTGATACAAGTAAGTGGCTACTTGACACCACAAATGTCTTCACTATAGAGGCGTTCAGTGCGCTTGGCGTATTTATGAACTGAGAGGGGGGGGGGTGGCATCAACGAACTCTGTGAGGATTTGCAGCGATAAACATTTCAAGTAAAATGATTTCAGGAAAGACTAGGAGTCATAGATATTATAGGTTTAATTTCTCCATAAAGACTCGGAGTCATAAAGATTTCAGGTTCAATGAACTCAGTGAAGACTAGGAATAATAAAGATTTCCTGGCCTGTCGTCTGGTCTCAGCAGCGTATTGTCTGTTTGCCTCACAAACTGCTGCGCCGTTCCTTATCATAAGAGGCCAGGAGGCTCAGTCGCTGGGTGCAGCCTCCAAGGAGTCATGCCCAATGCGGCAAGCCTTCAGTGCGGTCTTGGGCGTATCTTTTTAGCATTTCCTTAGACCTCCGCGGGCTGATGTAACCAGAAAGAGACGCTTTACCAAAACGTTTCGCGACCCATCAAGAAGGATATTTTACCTTGCAGCTGCCAGTCCCTCGTTATGCTAAAGAGGACTGGGCACTGCCCCAAAAACCATGACCTGCACAGGTTAAAACCAAATAGGGACCAATGTTCCCTTTAGGCTGCGCAGATATCTGACCGACGCCGCGCAATAGTTTAGCATTACCGTGCAGCTGATTTTGTGAAATATTGTACAAAAAAGGGTTGCTGTGCAACATTGCACACAAGTTATTTACTTTGCACACGGAGCAACGAAATTTAGAGGGAACATTGATAGGGACCCCGGCTGTCGCGTATGTGACATGGCTGTGGAGATGCGCTGTAAGTGACTGTTGATGCGGACAGACTAGGCAGCCCTAGAACTGCTGACGAATATCTGCATGGAGATGCCTTTATGTTTAGGCTCGCTACAGAAATTGTAAGCCGGGTCATAAGACCTTGATAGCTCGATCCCCCAAAGAGGATTGCCCATATTTATACGAGTACCAAAGCTTACGTTTTCACACTTTTTAAAGCAAATAACATTAGGCTACCAGTGCACAACTTCACGCCTCACACCATCCTCAGTCTTGGGCGCTCTTAGGTATTTGTGAATTAGGCTCAAGTTTAAAACAGTATTTCAGAAGAACGTAAGGGTACTCATAATAAATTGATGCGTTAGTTCCATCACATCACCATCGAATTGTCTTTGAGATGTGCGAGCTTTGAAAGAAAACATTGTCTAGACCAGGGATGCCAAACCTATGGCATGCGTGCCATAGTCGGCACACAGGGCCTCATCAGCCGGCACTTGACTAAAATATTACTTTCTTTATCAAACCAGCTAATTAAAGCCAAACCCCCATTTCCGGGTTTCATTGGATTGTTGGCACTTTGCTATAAACACGTGGGTTCTGGTTGAATTTCGTGCACGCTGCCCCAAAAAGTTTCGTCATCACTGGTCTAGACGCTAAACCAATTAAAAATACAAGGGTAGAAACAGATACAAAGGGTACGAACACCACACACCTTCCATAACCACCTACACGCCTCTCACACTTATTTATACCCCAGCACATCTGCCATATACCACGATCTATACTGCTAACATTCCATACACACACACACACCACACTTACAACACAGACACATCTCCAATATACCACCCCCACGCTCATCTATACCCCCAACACACCTGCCATATACCATGATCCATACTGCTAACATTCCACACACACACACACACACACACACACAACACTTACAACACAGACACATCTCCAATATACCACCCCCACGCTCATCTATACCCCAACACACCTGCCATATACCATGATCCATACTGCTAACATTCCATACACACACACACACACCACACTTACAACACATACACACCTGTCATATACCTCCCACACACGACCCTCAAAACTTACCATGGAACACACACACACATTACGCAAGAGTACACTAGACATACACCATCCGCACGCCATACAACACACACACCTTACATACACCAAACTCTGATATGTCATATACGTCACTCACACACCAACCATACACCACCCACACACCTCCAATACACCACAAACACAGATCACACGTCATTGTTTCTCAAGTGATTTTTAAAAAAAAATAATAATCATAACCAATAAATCATGGCGCATTGATCTCGAAGAGAAAAGCCAATATTGAAATATTTTCAAACAATTCGGGCATTTGACATTCCCAGTGTCCCCGGCTGTATTAAAGAAAGCATCCACTTCCGGCCATTAGCGACCATGTTTGGTGTTGTGCGCTGGAGGAAAACGAGACGAGTTAGAACATTCAAGCTGTAGTGTTTATTGATCCTTTGATCTCAATCTATTGATCTGTGCAAGAGGAGAACCCTAGGAAATTTTTACTTTAAAAAAAAACAAGTACTGATGTAAGCATGTTATTCTGCGTTAAAGGGGCCCCTGGTGTGAGATTTCAAAGTAGAAAACAGATTTAAACCTTTGCGTTGCCCCATTGGCTCTAGGATTATGTCTTGTTAAATTATGGATTTGTTTTTCATTGGGTCAATGATTAGTCGATCCTCTACCCTTCTCCTGTTCCCCGAACCACAAATTAACGGATCGTTGCACTAACAGAATTTGTTTTATATATGATTTCAATGTATTTATATTTTTTATCCCAACTTTTACAAGACACTATTGTGGCAAATTATCTTACCAGTTTGAGTTAAAATAAGTTAAAGATTGATCATTACACATGTGCTTCAACTCAGGGGGAGGGGGTTGGAGGTGGGGTGGGGGGTAGAAATGTGTCATCATTGAATCATTTACCAACGGTGTGGCTGATGGGGTTACACGTAACGATGACAGCTCTTGGAAGCCGCACGCTTCGGATAACTTTTGTCTGCCTCTTGTATCTACAATGTCTCATACCTTCAACATGAACTCTTGATTCAAATGCACATAGTCCCCAAGCCACCACTACCAACCCCTTGTCTGCACCCCCCCCCCACCTCGAGTTGAGCTATGAAGCCATATAATCATTGGTCACAGAAGAGAAATTGTTGGCAATCAAAAACTGTTTTGTTTGAATGACCTTGATCGCCACCCGAACATAGCGTCATACCACCCCTCTCTTGACATTTCCTGATTCATCTCCAACAGCGCACTTCAACAGATATGGAGAACAAAGGGCAATTATCAACCTGTCTCTCCGGGGTATGTCATCGCGTGTGTCCTTGTGTAGGACAATATCGTAATATAATCCAAGGACATTTTACGACCTGATTACTATAGACCAACGGTGACCAAACTGCGGCTCTGAGAACAATTTATGAAATTAAAACTTTTCGTTTGAAACATGTAAATATAACATTTCAAACAAATGAATTTTGTTTAAATCTTGACCGAGCCAAAGGGTTTTTAATAATTAAGGTTTGATATAATTCGGAAAAAGCAAACTTGCTGAGGTAAAGCCGGAAGTGTGTCCGAGCAGACCCTACTTTCTGCTTTCAGCAACAACAAAAAATGTGTCATATCAACTTAGACAAGTTATGCCATCACTTGGAATATTGCTCGTACTTAACGACCTTATTCTTCTGACAGGACTTAGCACCAAAACTACTTACTAGCTTCTAACAAGATTTAAAGAAAATCTGCTCCTTTAAAGGCTTCTCGGTAAAATCATAACAATTAATGTTGACTATAACTATGAGTCCATATGCAATGTGTTTCTATTCATAAACTTTACATGTTTAAATATTTGTTAATTGTGTAACTGTAACTGTATACGGTTAGTGTTAACAAAAAAAATTGAAAAGTTTAAATCATTAAATTCCGAAACAAATTAATTTTAAAATATAGCTCACAAAGGGAATTTTTCAATGCAATTGGGAAGGTTAATATTTTGTATTTATCAAACAAGGATAAGTTACTTAAGCTTTTGAAAAAGCCCCTAGTTTTAAATATATAAACACAATTTTCCCCATGGGAAATTGCGTTAAAAATTTAATGGCTCTCAGTTGCTATAGGTCTGGCCACCCCTGCTATAGACTTTCAATCCCTACTAAGCGCTAGTTCCAAATGACGGTGCAGGTGAACTACAAGAATTAAATGATTTAATAAGAAGATAATAAGAAGATATTTTGAGCGCATAGCCGTGATTTTTCATAAGAATTTCACAATCTAATATGTACTCTAATGTTTCTGAGAATTTTTTTAACTAAGATTTTCCGTTAGCTTGAAACGTTTTTTAAGAAGTATGTTGTATAGAAAACCTTTACAATATGTATACATTTTTATGCTAAGCTAAACTGCAAAGTTTTACTTTGTGTATTGTATTACATGCCAAATTACTTATTCTAAGCAGCATTTTACTTTTCTTTAATGCACAAAATTATCTTTTAAATTCACAATTTTACTTTACTGTCCTGTGAAAACTTCGCTATTCAATGAATAACTTATACATTGGTTACAAACTGTCCATTTTTAGAAGCTTCTGTGTTATTAATTATCAAATACTAGAAACGACCCGCGGCGTAGCATACGCCACAGGCTTGCTCATAGATAGTGCAAAGAGAGGGGGCAAAGAACGGACACAAACTACAGCACGAAAAAATCAAAACAACGCGAGTGTACGTCGGGGAGGGGAGACCACCGATGCATTGTTGTGCTTGAGACATGCGAACTGCGGTTAGCTACCTTCCCCCCCCCCACCCTTCACCACCCTAGCTTGCCAACCATGAACTGTGATTGGCCGACCCTAGCGATGGTTATTCGTCAGCTTATTTGCACTCGGCGTGTGCTTCTTCTGGTGAATTATATATGTTACAGGCAAAGTGTGAAATTCAGGCATTCTATAGAATGTATAGAATGCCTCATGGTTTCAAGGCAAAGTATGAAATGTTTGCTATTTCATACATTGCCTAGGCATTCTATAGAATGCCATATATCTAGTCCGGAAAAATAAGTAATTGACCTACCCCCCACCATTTTTCCAGCCACAAATGTTGGCGGTGGTGCTTTGGTCGTTGTTTGATAATGGCAATCGAAGCCTGTGAGTGTTGAAAGTTATTATAAGACGGCGTTTAGCCGGTACGAGGTTCCACTACCAAATCAAAGACAATATTGCCAAAATGTTTCTGATGAAGTCAGTTCATATTATCCAGCTGAGATTCCACACACGTTCTCCAATAACGTTTCCCCTTGGATTGCTGTGTGACCATGTCGTAAGAGAATGTAGTGCTAGAACAGGAATCACGCAATGTTGAGATGTAAGGACGGTTCTACGAATAGTTATCTAAAGTAAGAGCAAATGCGGCTAAAAACAGAGGTTTTTTAAATAACCGAAACTGTTACCAAAAGTTTGTGGACGATGTGAACGGCTAAGACCACCATTAAGCAAGAACCTCGGGCTTATTGGCTGGTGAAACACTATGATGTCATGATTGTGGAAAATAAGAGTAAGTTGATATACCCTGTTAAAGAAGGTGTGAGTGCCATTTTGTTTTATGTCGCGGACTCTGAGATATTTGACGTACTTCATAAAGCTCATTTGGCCATTGGTTATGAAGGACGGGACAGAATGTTGAAAGAACTTTAAGCCAAATACAAGAACACTACCCGTCATGATATTGAACTGTGTATTAACCTTAGTGAACCTTGCCAGAAAAAACAAAAAAGGCGTCAAAAAAGTCATTGTGGTCAAGCCAATGGCTTTTTCTGAATTCATATCTCGTTGTCAGGTCGATCTCATCGACTTTCAATCACATCCTGATGGGGAATACAAGTTTATAATGGTGTATCAAGATCATCCCACCAAGTTCATAGTTCTCAGGGCCCTGAACCGAAAGAGGGCACAAGAAGTAGCATACCAACTTGTAGACATTTTACGTTGCTTGGTGCTATAGTCTAATAACGGCCGGGAGTCTGCAAACAATGTGGTAAGCAGCCTAAAGGAGTACTGGCCCACCTTGAAGATCGTTCATGGAAAGCCGCGCCACATACAAAGCCAGGGGAGCGTCGAAAGAGCTAACCAGGACATCGAAAATATGCTGTGTGCATGGATGCAAGATGAAATAACTGGCCACTGGAGTGAGGGGTTATGGTCCGTCCAACTCAAGAAGAACAGATCTTTTATTTCTGGGATGAAAAGATCACCATACGAAGCTCTATTTTGGTGCAGAGCTAAAGTAGGCCTCAGAACGTCGTCCCCACCTGGCGATGATTTACAAGATGTGGAAACAGAGGAAGACCTCGAAAAAATTATACAGAGAGTACATCATGTGCTTTATTTTGTATTACTTCCACATTAAAATACGTAATTATCCATAAAGTATTTTGTTGTGCTCTTTTTACGCATTGCCTAAACGAAATCCGGCATTCTATAGAATGCCTAGGCAAAGTATGTAAAAGTGTTACAATTTCCATACTTTGCCTGAAACCATCAGGCATTCTATACATTGCCTATGCATTCTATAGAATGCCTGATTTCACACATTGCCTGTAACATATATATAGATTCGTTGTTCTTTTGCTTGTTTCTTGTGGTTTTTTTTTCAATTTAAGCCCGAAATAAATTTGTCACCCCATATTCTGCGAGATGCCGAAAAGTAAAACAATCAATGTGAATCCAAAGGGGTCGGCTAGGGATTCATCTAAAACACGTTTCAAGTTCTGAATTTTATGTAGCTGTTTCTACTCTTTTCTCACTATCGTTTCAGATTTTATTTGATCGATAACGGCATTGATGTGTTGACTGAATGCATAGTTTTACCCTTTGCAAATATTTATTATCCAACATATGGAGAGTATCTGCTATCTACAATGACAGTCTGTGACACTGTCAACGTCAACGATGAACATTTGACAATAAATTAAATGACTGAACGTGAACGAAGTTCAACGAAGTGTGTAGTGTGTACCAAGCAAACAATGTTGTACTGAGTGTGTAGTGTGTACCAAGCAAACAATGTTGTACTGAGTGTGTAGTGTGTACCAAGCAAACAATGTTGTACTAAGTGTGTAGTGTGTACCAAGCTAACAATGTTGTACTGAATGTGTAGTGTGGTGTACAAGAAGTCGTGATCTAGAGCCATTATAAAAAACTGTTCTTTTATTCAGACAACTTAAGTTTACTATGCTGTTAGTTAAGTTAGTTTGTTATCTTATGTAGTAAAGTAATATCAATACTTGTAACTTTTTAACTTAATAGCTTATTATCGTATTGATTGTTTTACTATATTTTGCATGGATTAAAATGATTTCATGATCAACCCTTGTTAATTTGCTTATTTTGTTATATATTAATAATTTAATGTATAACTTAATTTGTTACTTAACTTATTTTGCATAAATTATAATATTCACAATAGACTAGAGTTTAAAAATTATAAGACTGAATAAGATATAACACGTGAGACAAGCAACATTTTTATTTTTAAGTTCGGAAATCAAATCACAATTGCAACTGCCATTTAAAGTTCAACGGAAAAAAACAACAACAAAGAACATAAAATTATTCGAATGATATAACTTATATCATATCAGTAAAATGTGTATATGTAAATACTGAATTAAAATTATTGAATAATTGACTACTGTTAACGGACTAGTCAATGACAAAGAATTTAAAAACGAAAGCGAACTCTCAGCCTGTCCCTCTACCAGTCTTCAAGGCTCCTGTTTAACTGTAAAGTTTATAGTATAAACTAAATTATTATTTTTTAACATAAAATTATTATTTTTTTATATAAAATTAAACAATTCTTTACTACATTGATATCCGGATCTTATCCGGATCTTCCATAAGTATTTGGCAAATCCGGATAGTGGCGAAAATCCCGATACCCGGCCACCCCCTATTTCCTACTCAGATTCACCCAGTGTATGCTCCATTTCATGTGTTCTGTCTGTATATCCCTCCACCAGTGTATGCTCCATTTCATGTGTTCTGTCTGTATATCCCTCCACCAGTGTATGCTCCATTTCATGTGTTCTTTCTGTATATCCCTCCACCAGTGTATGCTCCATTTCATGTGTTCTGTCTGTATATCCCTCCGCCAGTGTATGCTCCATTTCATGTGTTCTGTCTGTATATCCCTCCACCAGTGTATGCTCCATTTCATGTGTTCTGTCTGTATATCCCTCCACCAGTGTATGCTCCATTTCATTTGTTCTGTCGGTATATCCCTCCAGGATGACAAGGACAGCGATAAGCCGCCTCCAGTGGAGATCCAGTTCGCTACTAAACCACAGATCCACAAGCTGACCAGAAAAGAGGTAAGCTTTCACTTACTATGACAAAAATTACCCTGGATGACAGATGGAATGTTGTATTTCCGTGACTCTCTGTCGTATTGTCATACACGGAAATAGTATCTTGAAGCAACTGAAAGACCTCAAGCGAAGAAACGGCGAAGTGACATTTTTTTACATTTGTTATTTATCCCCTGTATCTGATAGAGGATCAAAAATAGAATGCCCTGAAAGACGTTTATGAAAAAATAATATCTATGTCTCTATTAGAAATTCAAATCTATTTAGTTAATTTATAAGAAATATGTATAATTTTGAACTTTAAAACTCGAATATCTCAAAACTACAAAAATGTGACATAGCAGTTGCTTGAGCTATGCTCTTCAACTTGTTCATCATTGACGCTTTCTTTTTTGTCTGTTTTTGTTTTTGGTGGTGTTGGAGATGGGAGCGGTCTAGAGATTTAAACTTGGAAGTGATTAAAGTAGCTGGTGTCGCACAGATAGATGGTAGAATAATGTCATGTCAAAATAATGTTATGTAGTATCACGTAATGTGGGCATTATATCGTGTGCCGATACTGACTGTATACGTTTCTTAATTTCACCCCGATAACTAACACTCTTTTCGGATAGGATTCATAGGCCTTGTCATTTCTAAAACCGGAAAACGTCATAACTCAATTAGAAATGATCTATTTTTACATTATATTTTAGCGGAACAATGTTTAGGAGCGTAATAAATAAAACATCTGTTTTTTTTCTTTTTCAAGTCCAATAAGCCGTCTTAAATTAACGAAGAATTAACAAATAGCTGATAAGATACATCCTTCTCAATATACCCACATTTACATATTGACTGGTATCTTTTATTACATTTTTATGAAATTTTTCCTTTAAAAAGATATATATAGCCCTAATATTTCTATTAATAGATTTCCGCCATATTATGACAAGGCCTACTGAAAAAAGTTTACTCATTTAGTTGCCCTTGATCTTTTTTAAAACTCTATTAAATATATGTACTCTTTGTTGCTACACTGCCTTCTGGTGTTTCCACAATTATATTTTAGAATGTTAAATTAAGTTTACGCGCTAAGTACGGGTATACATCTGGTCATGGCTGAATGAAGTCTGAGCAGAACTCCGATCTTTCAAGGGGACACAATCATGGGCTTACATGCTAAATTTAAAATGACTCCCCGCGCCTTAATAATTAACGAAAAGCGCATGTATTTCGAAATCAAGAAAACCCATTACTTATACTTGAAGAAAATATGTATAACTTATAACGTGAGTTTAATAAAAACGATCGATTTTTTATAACGTGCACTCATATTTTTGAAAGGCGTGTTAATGTACCGCGGTGAGGCACTGCCGTTCGGTTCACTTGTGAAGTGCCTGTTTCATTTTATGTTATTCCTTTATTAAAATCTTTTAAATATTTTATCCCTCTTATCGCGCTAGCACAAAAATGCTATCTTCTGAATTATTTCACGGGATTTCCATTTTGGTCCCAGTCATTATTCTGTCTCTTCCGGCAGCTGCTTGGCTCTCGATTTTCAACCACCGAGTTGGTTCTTTGATGTAATTTGTGTGGCTTTTATTTGAATGCTTCCTTGCTCAAGAAAGAAAGGAAAAAAAATCAGTGTGCTAAGACGTGGGATCATTTGGTGCGCAATTTTGTAACAATTCGCCTGCAAGGGCTTTGATTTCTTGTTAGAGCACCGCGGCTCTTCTTTTTAATTTGTCCGTACACTTCATTGTTAAAGGTTTACGTTGATATGAAACAATGAATTCTGAACACAAACAGAACAAATTAAAAAAAAGAGACTAGGTTGGGTATTATCCTTGTGGGGTTGCCTTATGGTATTCCCTGACTCTCCCACTCTGCCGGCAAACACTCACCCCCCCCCCTTACCCCCATGATCTTGACTCAATGCACCTAGCTATTTCAATCAAGCTAATATTCCTCATAGTCTTTGAATTTAAATTGCATGTAGTCGTATAACAAGTTTGAGTGAGATATTGCTCTCCTTTCCGTGTCTCCTAATATGAAAAAGGGGCAGACAATTCATCAAAAGGAATACTAATAATTCCCTTTATCATTTTTACAAAACACAGTCTTTTCTTTGGTAGATTTAATTTTTAGTTCTCATAAACTTCTTTAACACATGCGGCGAAAGGAGGGCGGAATATGATTTTAAGAATTCTAAGAAGTGCCATTAAACTAAACTACGAATTCCACAGTTTATTTAACTTAATAGAGGTGGTGACTTCTTTGGAAAATGTTCATGTTGACAAATGATAAGCCTATCACAAGCGTCACTAGCAATCTAGAGACTCTACATAGTTACATAGTACATGATAAATTGATTTTATCAAAATTTCAAAGTACGTAGTCTACAATTCACACTCTTTCCATTCAAAACTTTAAATAGAGGTGTTCTCACTCATCCATTAACAAATAGGTTTGGTATGTCAATTAACGTGAGTTAAATCATCACAGAAATAAAGAGGGTTTTCAAAGTTGGTTCGTGTAATAACATGCACCCACATTTTTTAGTAACTAACACTGTTAGTAACGTTTATCTAGGGGTGGGGAAACCATGGCTGGTGAATGGTTGCATCTGGCTCTCAGACAAATGTTCGATTATTAATAACGTTTAATCAGACTCATTTTATCTACATTATTTCAAATAAAAAACAGCCTAACGATGTTATTAAAAAGAAATCAGAGACCTAACTATGGTACTTTTAGTGTTAAAATTACACAAAATGCACACATTTACATGAATTTTTATCTCATTTTTAAAAGTGCAGTCTTAAAATATTTTACTAATTTTTTTTTCAAACAGTAACGCGATTTACAACATTCTTTCAATTATTTCAAAACTACTTTAATCCAATCTCATGAAAATATCCATTGACATAATTGCATTGCCGGTCAAACCACACTAGTTGTGTTACAAATCCGTGTACTTAAATTATTAAATTTCTTTTTAAAAATGTGGTGAGGTGAGGTTTTTCTTTTCTTTTCAATTTATACCATAACGAGCTACCAAACCCGCCCAAGGACGTTCCGCCACCGTTCGGTGGCATGTTGTAACTCCCCTTCATCAGCCGTCTCGACCGGCATACATGTGCACCACGTCAAAAATACTATTCATTATAGTTAAAATAAATAACTCGTAAAAAACAGAGCTTTTGGCTATAAATCCAAACGCGCATAACTCAAAATAAAGTCTTTGAAGAAATACTGCACCAAAAATAACTCGTTCTGAACTTCCGCGTAAACTTGATATGATTGGCTGTAGGAGTCATGTGTGTTTGAGAGACCAATCGCTATAGATGACGGGACAGAACTTAGCCTTTTATTATATAGGAGGATATCAAAGTTACCTCGATTGTTCGTTGGTCCGTGTGCAAAATAATAAATTCGTGTGCAAATTTCGTGTCCCACCAGAGAACTAAAGAAACAAAATTACATTTTGTAAATTCAAAACACATTTGCATATTGTTTCTGGAAAATACAGAATTTTTATCAAGTATTGCAGCCGTCTATGGCGCCGTCCATAAAGTACGTCACGCTGTTTTCGACCATTTGTAACTCCCCCCCCTCCCCCTGTCACAAACTGTCACAAATCTCGGAACCCCCCCCCCTAAAGTACGTCACACTTTTGAACACAAATTGTGTTTTTTATTAACAAAATAGTTAAAATTTAATATAAAACACCGTGACGTCACACATGGCTGGACCCCCCTCCCCCCTGTCACAAATTGTCACACTTTCTTACACCCCCTCCCCACCCTCTTGAGCGTGACGTACTTTATGGACGGCCCCTATGTTAAATCGTACTGGGTTCAAAGATGTAAACATTTAGAAAAACTATTGATTTGGGGTTCCCGGATGGCTTCTATGAGTTCAAATTCCCATAGTTTTTTTAACTTGAGTTTTTGATTACTAAGTCTGGGTTACCGCATTTCTATCTAGATCCACGTACATTCCATCCACTAGCCAAAAGTTTTAATAATATTTGTTTAACTCAAATAAGAACAAAAAAGACATAGGCCCCCAAACTCCAAGTTCAAAACGTCTTTAGATTTCAATCTGTATTACTAGGTTGTGCTGCGGCGCCCACTTTTTATAAAGGTTCCTACGTCGCCCACCTTTTTCAAAAGACCAACTAACTTGTCCATGTATGATAAATGCGTAATATTAAACTTCCTTAAATGTACACAAAGTATTTTATAATAGGGGTTGTAGGGCGACTTCGGCGCCTACTTTTGTTTTTGTTGTCAAAAGCCCAAGTAACTTATCCTTGTATGATAAATACGAAATATTCTTGAAATGTACACAAAGTATGTATATAATATTTTTTTACAGTGCTAATCACCACACGATTTTTAAAGTAATTTTAGAAAGCAGCGCACCAAATTACTGCACACAAAAAAAATAACTCTTTGAGTCAGTCAGCACTGTTTACAACACAAATGCTGACGTCATAGGATCGTGTGTTGTTTGGTTAATGTTAATCTGGAAACCAAAAGCATTATGATTTTTAAGTCTATATTTTCAATTTTAAAAAAAAAGCATAGTGATGTCCCTTAGCGTTAGGCGTGAGGCAGTCAGCGATAATTGAGCGTAAATATATTTATGATGTGTACCAAATTTCGTCTAAATTCTAAATCAATCAATCCATGTCTCTAGATTTCAATCTGTATTATGATGATATGTGTTCCAAGTTTCATCTAAATTCTAAATCAATCAATCCATGTAGAAACGTCTCTAGATTTCAATCTGTATTATGATGATATGTGTACCAATTTTCGTCTAAATTCTAAATCAATCAATCCATGTAGAGACGTCTCTAGATTTCAATCTGTATTATGATGATATGTGTACCAAGTTTCGTCTAAATTCTAAATCAATCAATCCATGTAGAAACGCATACAGAACAAACAAACTAACCCACAGACATTTGTCTTTTATTCAAAAATGCATAAGATTTATTGGAACTTTTTCTTGTGAATCTTTTTTCATAAATCACTGATTTCGATTATTTCCTTGTGTTGGAAACACTTGACATCAACGCAGTGTCGCTCTTTTCTTTCTACACCTCTTTGTCAGTTTCTCTTTTTCCCTCTCTTTCTTTCTCTCTATATAGGAGAATCTTATTTCTCGTTCTTTATTTCTCCCTGTACATTTATTTTTCCAGTATAGGTTATAAATGTATTTGTTTTCTATGCCCTCAAGACAGCCATTGGTTAATCAATTAAGACGGTCTAGGGGGTTTTATCGTTTTTCGTTTTACAAGACAACAAAGTCGGTCGATCGAGTTCAACTTAGGGCAATTGAGGTCAATGGCTCTGTTCTCCTCCTTCGGGGCCAACATCAAGG